>VWZN01012608.1:37060-152906 GCA_013396955.1 Regulus satrapa | reverse complement strand
TTTTTTTTTTTTTTTTTTGTAATCTGCAGTCTGCCTTCCAGGAATTTTTCTGCTTCTTGCTGTTTATTTTAAAAAGTAGAGATGACTGCAACTGTTACATGTATTCTCTGCTTTGACTCAGATGTGCTTTCTTCCTTCTTTTGCTCATATGCAAGTAAAATAATCCTGTATTCTCTTCTTTCACACCACATTAATTATTTGCTCCCGAACTCCCACTGAACAAACTGCATCTTTAAACTCTTCCCAGAAGTCATGGGATCTGGTCCAGCTCTAACTGAAGCCAGACTGCTTCTCTTGGTTCACTTCATTTGGATGGTGGTCAGACTCTTACATGGCCATCCCTTCTCTTAATGTGGAATGTCCTTTCATCTCAGTGTGGTTTCTTTCCCAGACATGATGTCCCATAGGTTGTGAACCCTAGGCAGGAATAAGCAAAGTGGAATGACCACCTCACTTGTTTTAATCAGGCCTTGCATAATGAAATGTAGCCTGGAGAGTTGCCTGTGACACAATGCATAATAAGCTTGAACAGCAGGAGATGTGAGCAAGCATATTTTTTAGGAGTTTCAATTACCCCTTGCAGATTAGGGCTTTAAATTTACTAGATTATCAAATTTGAAATTCAATTGACCTGAAGAAATAAATAAGGTTAAAGTATAAAAGTTATTTGCTATTATTTGCTTATCCCAAAGTAAGGGAAATGTTTCTTATAACAACTTGCCTTACTCTGAGATCGATTGCTCCTTCAGCTCCATATTTCACCTATCTTAAAACCAGAAATATTACTCTGTGTGTTTGGTTTGACCTAGAAATGGTGTTCTCTAGAAGCTGTTTTCTGTTTGTTAGGAATTTAGACTACTTTATTTTTGTGAGATGCTGGAAGAAATTTCAGTGGCCGTGGGAGATGGAAGAGTGAAGGTACCCAAAAAGTTCTGTGGCTGTGGGCAGGACTGGATGTTTACAGGCAGACTTCCTGGGTTCTGCTGCTCTTATTGATTTTCCAAGCCCTTGAGACACCATGAGTTTAAGCTGGGTTCTGGAGCTGGCGGGTGAGGGAGTGACAGCTGGAAGCTTTTTCCAGATGACTCAGGGCTGGCCCCACACCACGCGTGTGGAAACAAAGCGAGCTATACTTAGTGCTGCCCAAGGACAGCCGAGGTGGCTGTGCTGCCAGGAGCTGAGATCCAGGCTTGTAACACACCTTGAAATAAGCAGGCCACAGTCATCGCCACAACCTGCAGATCAGAATAACACCAAGAGCTTGGATTCAATTGTATTGGAAATATTTGGGTTTCTCAACTGCTTTGTAGGTTATCAGGTTAGAAACACCATTTTTAAGTGGGTTTCCCATCTTTGCCCTGTGGAAGTGCTGCTCTTGCTGTCTGACGAACTTGAGTTGCCCTCTTGAATAAGCCTCATCTCTGCAGCAGGGGAAGCAGGCCTAAAGGATCCAGATCTCTGCTTCACATTGCTTTTGGCAAAGGGCTGGAGCTGAGCGTGAAAATATGATGATCTCCTTGCTTCAGCTCTGAGTGATGTATTGTTTTTAAAATTACATATACATATGGACATAAAAGGCTCCGGGCTTTCCACAAATAGTTAATTCATTCAGGGTGTGTGGCTATTTTAGCCCTTTTCAGAGAATCTTTCAGACCCAAGGCATTGCAGAAATTTGTCACGTGAGCTCAGACCCAGCAAAGCTCCCTCTCACTTTCTTGTGTTCCATCTTTGAAAGCACAGCACTGAAACTCCCACAAGAACCTTGGGCTGAGACCAGCGGACCAAAAAAAAAATGACATTAAAGTTGAGACAATCCGGAGCATATAAAGAACTTGCAGGACACAGGTAGAGGGAATATCAGATCTCATTACATCTCTATGGTTTTTCATTAATCATTTATGGAGTCGCAGGAATGAATAGGGAAAAATTGTGCAACAGGTGGTGAAGTTTCTCAAACCGTTGCTTATGCCTGGGATGCTCTTGTACTCTTTTCACCAAATATCACTATTTCGGCAGTATCAAGCAAAAGGTAATCAGTGACAAGAAAGGCCTGTCCTGTGACAAAGGCAGGGTTTGTTAGACTCATCATTTCTGTCATTGCAGTCAGGCTGTGTCAGGCTCTTTGAGGGCACACTCATAAGCTCCTTTCACGAGGCCAACCAGCATAAAGGGCTGGGTATGTGTGTGGGAGGAAGGGAAGCAAACTTTATTTCAGTGACTCCAGCTATCAGAAATATCAGCAAGCTGTGCTGGGGAGGCCACCTGCACTCTGGGTAATCTGTCTTCCCAGGATCTTCAGAGCAGGTGGTTTTTAATCAAGGTCTCCAGGTGCTTGTTTGTGAAATACTTTGTTTCGAGGGACACATGCGCAGTGTGAGGAGAAGGGTGGTATCTGCGCAGACCTCTGGAATCCTGTACTCATTAGTAACTAGTGATGATGTGCTTGTCAACACCTATAGGAAAGCCAATTTGTACTAAATTATTTAAACCTTACTCAAACAATGATGATCTTAGTTGAGGTGCAGGTGCTCAGCTTCAGGCTCAGGCTTGTGTAAGCTGTTTACTTGTTATGCCTCAAAATACATTTACTGACAAAAAAGAAAGAAATGCGAGTGTAAGAATGCACAAACCAACACCTTTGTTAAAATTGAGGGCCTTTCACTATAAACACACAAAAGCTGAATGAACTAAGAGAGTCTGGCTAAGTTTTGCCAAGCTTCCGAGACCCATTTTGTATTATATGGAGTTTTGCAAAATAGAAAACATCTCCAGGCTGCCACTGAGCCAAAGGACTCTGCTGCCTTTGGTGCTGTGTGGAGTCTTGTGCTACAAAAACGTCTTCTGCTTAACAATCCACTTTCAGGACAAGTTGCAACAGGGGAACAAAACAAGAAAAAAAAGGATAACAATAATCCCAAATCCATTTCAGTTAGTTTTGTATCAGTCCAGCCTGCTGTCTGTAAATCAAGGTAAAATTTAAAGGAAACGGTTTAATGGTGTAAGGGACACAAGGATTGAAGTGAATGACCAGACAGGGAAAGTGGGAAGTGCTATTAGCGTGAACACATGAATATAGAAAGAAATGAGCAGCCAGGTAAGGCCAAGTGCAATTGTGAAAGGGCATAAAAAGATGGATAAAAGGTAGTTGAGTTTTTATTTCAATTTGTTTGTTTGTTGTTTATTGGAGGAGGGTTGTTTACTTGTTTGTTTGCCATTTTAGAAAAGAAGTGGGAAGAAGCAGAAGGCTGTGAATTATATAAATTGCAGGACTGAAATAACTAGGAAAAAGGATGATTTGGATAATTCCTTTAACACAGCAGTTGATAAATAATTTTCAGTGGCCGAGGGTTAGGATTCAGGGGTGAAGGACCCTGGTGAAAGGTTTTCTACTCAAGATATCTTATGAAGATGTTGAAATAGGAGAATAATTGAGTATAGAACAAGTGTTGGAAGAAAAAAAATGCCTCAAATCCCCTTTCTCCACCACCAAAAATGAAAGTCCAGAACCATCACCCAACAGACTGCATGTTTGATAAGACTTACCAATGGGAAGAAAGAATAAAAACAGTGTGGGAATTTGGAGCTCAGCTGAGGTTTTAACTATATTATCTTAAGTTCAGGACCATAAAAGTGAGAGATGGAATGAAGGATGGAACTGGTTGGAGGCAGTTCCATGTAACATCATTTCAGTTTGAAAGTGGCTAAAGGTTCTGTTCTGTGCCTCGTACTGTGCGTCTCAGTGCCCAGTGAAGTTTGATCTCACAGTAAGACAAACACTCAACAATCACAAAGAATGGCTTAATGACAGCACAGTAAAAAGAAAAACCCAGGGAAAGGAAAGTGGGAAAGGAGGAAAGATCATCTGGATATGGTTCTAAATGGCCAGGTATAGGAATGTAATTAAACTCAGTGCCCAATGCAAAGTGAAATTTAAACAGGGTGTTGCTGAACAGAAGAAATTAGTAGTTTATGGGAATGTGGATGGTGAAGGAGATTTCGGACCTAGGCAAGAGAAAGAGGTTGGAAACTTCTCTGAGAGCTGCATTAGCCAAAAGAAGAGGCTAGAAGCCAAACTAGAGACAGCTGTTACTAGTATTAGTGAGAAGAATTCTAGGGTTTTTTTTCCTTTGGTGTTGCAAAAGTCACAGAACCTTCTTTATGGGGGGAAAGAAACGGGTATGTTGTCAAGTATGGGTTACTTAAAGACAGGAAGAACTACAACATGATTAAGACAATGTTGTGACTTTGTCTTATTTCATCCCATTGGTGTAGGACAGAAAAACTTTGCCAAGTGCAAAGTTCACAGGTAAGTAATTCTGCTGGAAATATAACTCTTATATGAACCTCAGTCAACTTCAGCTGGGCTATAACACAGCATATTTGAGTCTTCCTGTTCCTGAACTTTCACCTTAGTATGAAAAGCAGGTATTTTCTTCTTCTCCTTTTTTTTTTTTTTTTTAATGTTCTTTTTTTTTTAGTCTCTCAAGTCTGTAATTGCCCTTTGTGGATGTCTCTCTTTTGTAATAAGTTTACCTCCTGCCTCCAGGGTTTGATCCTCCAAGGTTTATACCCTGATTTCCAAGCTTTTCCATGCTGACTTTTTCCTTTTTGTGTACATTTAAATCCCACCCCTCTGTTATCAGAGCCATTGTAGAAATATCTCAACTTGTACATTACCTGCTCAAGTAATTCACACAGAAGGTACCAAATCTTCCAAGTTTCTCCAAAGAGCCAAACCACATCAGCCTGTGACCTGAAACCATTCTCTCAAACCCCATTTAAAGGTGATTGCTTAATCCACCCTCAGTACTGGAAGGTTCCCCAATAATATTGGCATGGGGACATAGATGAAGTTTTTCTGAATTTCTCTTATTGTTTCCAGGACCCTGAAAGAAGCACATCATAAATAATGTAATCACACCTCTAAGTCCCAAAATTTCCACGCTCAGAGTTACATGAAATCACTGCTGTGTGAAGGAATACTGGGACTTTTTTTCCCCAGCCTCTTTCACAGAAGTTTCATGATCTTCTGATGAGTTATGTGAATACAGTGCTTGGTCATAAATAAAATGTGCATTTATATTATCTTGTTGACTTTGCTATCTTTTTTATGCTACTGTGTTTTTTATTCTGCTTATACCACCACAGAATAGATAAGCTCACTTCAATGATGTGAGAAAGATAATGAATCACTGTTCACTGAAACAAGCAGTAACAGTGGAGCTAGCCTTTGGAATTATATATATATATGTGTGTGTGTGTGTGTGTGTGTGTGTGTGTGTGTGTGTGTGTGTGTGTGTGTATGTATGTTTGTTTGTTTGTTTTTAATGTGGAAGATTAACCAATCTCAATGTCAGTCTTTGCTTTGCTTCAAAAGCTCTCTGTCTCCCCAAATGCACTGACAGCATTATTGTAGCTCTGTGATTGGAAACAGTTTTCCCCAAGACTTCTTTTGACTTTAGCAGTTGAAATCTGGTTTCATTTATCATCTATAAAAGCTCATTTCTGTAACAGAGGCTGTTTTAAAGCATGAAGCTGTGTCTACTTAAGTCCCAAAAGATAAATAATTTAATTATTATTTATAACATTTTCAACAAGTTGATTATTTAATGAAAACAGCTATTTAGTAATGATAGGAAATATAGCAAGGGTCGCAGTAAGGTACAGCAAATTCTTAGCTATAAAGAAAGAAGTCTATTGAGATGATTTCTTTGCTAATCAGAAGCATGCCAAATTTTCAGTTTCAGGAAGTTCATTTAAGTTGCAATAAGGCAACAGTATATGGATATATTGTTTAGTTTCATTTTGTATTTCCACAAGCAATAACAGAATCCTCAGTCACAGTACGACAAAATTGGAAGGAGGATGAGAGAAAATGACTGTACAAATGTCTGGAACTAGATTTCTATTTACTATTAGGATTTATGAATTTAGATGTTGTGAATATTTTTTTACCTATGATTTCTATGTGACTACCCTTTTGCAAAGTAATGTAAAGTGTTTGGAGAAGTATCGTTTGAGCTGCTGACATAATTAATGATTTCATTAAGAGCATGAAAGGAGGCTCCTGTATTCTCTGGCATTAGCAAGCCAAGTTCGTGTCCGAACTCTAATAACCAAAGTTGCTTTTGCCGATTGAGACTGTTGGTCCTCTTGTTGCAAAATAAAAATTTGAAAGCCAAATATTATACTGGGCTGAGATACTTCCCAACATGTCAGGAGTGTGACATGCTTTAAATATGAGCAGCTACTATGGATTACAGGCTGGTAGAAAACTTCCCAACATTTCAAATAACAATGCAAATGGGAAGATTATAAACAAGGTCCGCTTCAAGAAATTCAAAGGAAACCAATTAAGAAATTACCATGTATCACTCCCAGATTTCATATAGAATCCTTGTTTAGGTAGTCTCCAAATATAATGTCAGAAATAATGCTGATCATTCAAAATCTATGGAAATGCTAAGAAAACAGCAGTAGGATTTGTTAGGAATGAACCATGTGTTTAGGACACTGGCGTGCCCTTTCAGTTATGCCCTGACTGGCTTTTCATCTCTCAAGAGTTAAGCTCATATCCTGTGTCAGATTTCAGGAATTAGATTTCTTCACCTTGATACCTAATGAACAACAAAGATACAGGTGCTACAAAATCCATACTTTGAAGGAAAGGGGAGAAGAGGAGCAAAACTGCTGGAAGACAGATTTGTGCACTGGACCCACAAGAAGAGAAAGCACATGGGGAGTACAAACATCCCAGGAGAGGGAGAGCCACTTACTCAAGGTAAGGACAGGATGCTGAGCTGCTCTGGCTCAGAACCAAGCACAGCAGGGGCTAAAATATTAAAAGGACTGGAACATACCTAAGAACTGAAAGGCATTGCAGGATCACATGGAAAACTTCTGATGCTTGCCTGGCCTTGGACAGTGTTAGCTTCTTCAGTGAGCATCGAAATCACACAGTCACTGCATCAGACTTCACTATCTATTCTTCAATTTTATAAAAAACCCAATTCTTTGATGATGTTATGGTTATGAAATCAATGCTAGAAACCACACTGAGCATATGCCCTCAATAACTCCTTTTAAAATGAGCATTCACATGCTAAAACAGGAGCAAGGGCCAAAAGCAAGCCAGCTGTGAGACTGGGTAGAGATTAAGGGGAAAAATATCCTGTCTCATATGTATTTTGCTGGTTTCATGTTAACGTGTATGGTCCCTTCATCTCTGCACCAATTTGTGAGTATTACATTTCCATGAAAATAAACGGCAAATGTGGTAGTTCTCCGTGTATGTGCATTATTTCATAGGACCTACATCTACACCAACCTTGACATTTAATGTCTTCAGAGAGTCTGAAAATCACCCTATTAAATCAGAAGCAAGGTGCAGCTAACCCTTTGGGTTTCCTGTGGCAGGAGCCAACAGCAGACATTAATATCAAGTGAGTCATCTCCCAGTGAAATTCTCCTGTCTCTCAAAAAATTGTAATTTAGAGAGGGGCTGGTGGATGCATTGCACCACCAATAAAACTTATTTTTCCTGACTTTTACTCAAACCTTTTCTGGACTTGGCTAAAGTTCTGGACTCTACAACATCCTGTGGTTGACTTCCACAGTTTAATCATTATGTAGTGCGAAGAAGTATTTCCTTTTGTTTGTTTTTCATACAGAGGGAACTGAATTCTCCCTAAATTTCTATGTCATGAGAAAAACGTAACAGTAATTCTATGCTCATCTTCTCTTTGCCATTCAGAATTTTGTATATGCTATTATATTTCTCTTCTGTCATCTCTTTTTTTCCATCAGGGAAGTTGAAATCTTTTTCCTTTCTCTTCTTGTGCAAGCCTTCCTTTAATTGAAGTTGTTTTTCTCAGCAGTTATGCCCTGCATCTTTTTCACTTCTGCTGTGTCATGATTAACATACGACAATTTGAATTAGGAAAGTACTCTGAAGAGTGCAAATACACCTTGAAAGAACACACAGAACTCAGCTCGCTTTTCCTCACACTTTTATAGGATTTCATTTCCATAGCAATGTCCAGCTACTTGCTGTTCTGCAGGTTTTGTGTGCAGCTTTAGTCCTTCTGGTCCTGCAGGGTTTCTGCATATTCTGTCCTATGGGAGTATTTATAAAGGAAATCTCAAACTGCTTTTCCTCTCTAAGCAATCCAAAGAGAATAAAAATATGTATTTTTTACTTAATTGCCTCTTAGATCCAAAGAAGAGAAGGTAAATGAAATAGAAAATTATAAAATAAGTCTGCAAATTCCTCATGGAATTTTCAAAGCTCTAGAAGAACCTTTGTCAGGCATTACCTCTATAAGGAACTTAGATTCCAGAATCTCTAAATGCTAAAATTTCCTTGTAAGTCCTGTTTTTAAAAGTTTGTCTCTCCATTTTTTTCTTGGATGTATGGCTGCTTGTACGTGTGTGTGTGTGTGTGTGTGTGTGAGCTCATTCGTTCTGTGCTGGGGTTAATAAAATATGAGGTCATTCTTCCTTGAGAAAAGGTTTTGTGGTCTGGCTAGACGAAAAAAAAATATGTTCAGCATTTTAATCTGTCTCTTGCTGGGGGAAAGCTCAGCTTTCTTGAGAAGCCCACTTATCACAGAGAGATCTGGGCATGGAATGGAATCCTCTGCTTCAGGGTGCTCAGTCCTAATCCTCTATATTTATGGGACTGTTACATAGGAAAAGAAAATGTGATTTGTCATATATACATTGGTCTAGATAGGCTGTGCTTTAAATGTAATAGAAAAAATATGTTTATTATGTATTTTGCATGTATATTTGGGGATATGTGCACATATGCTTATACTTGTTACATATATTATGGATGTATTTATATATAGATCTATCTATTTGCAAACAGAAGTAAGTATGGGATGTAACAGGAAACTCCTCTGTCTAGGAAGGCCCTTTTGGAGGCAAACAATCAAGGTATGGTGTTAATGCTCACTCCACTTTCAAGAATCTGATAGAATTTCAAATATTGCTCAATTCATGTCATGCTTTTATTCCTTAGCTTCTGTCTCTTTAGGGTGAGTATCAATTACACCACCTCTGTGAGATGCCCTTTGAAATCTGTAGCTGTGACTGCAGCTAAAATGCTATTATTTGATGACATTATTCACATCAGCAGGAGACTCAGGAACCTTTCCATGTGTCCACATGCAAAAGGTGCAGCTTGGGTTGTGATTTTTAGCTGTGTGCAAGGCCTTCCTTGGAACAGATGGGAGGTGTATGAGTTCAGAAGGCAGATGTACATAAATGAGATTTGCTCAGATTGAAACCCAGCTAGAGAGGAAACTCTCAGGTGGTAGAAAGAAGGCAGAGGGGGTTTCTTCCTGAAGTGGACTGGTTTGGGAAAGTTTTGAGCAACTGAAAATTGAAGATTAAAAATGTGCAGAGAGGGAGAGGGCCCAGGACTGGTTTGGTTACTGAGAAAGGGTTGGCAAAGGGTTATGAAACCTCATGTCTGGGACTGCATCTTGTGGTAAGGAAACATTTACCACAGCAACCAATGTGTACTGGAGGGAGCTGAAAGTCCTTTCTCTCAGTCAATCCACTTGAAATGAATTTTTACGATCCGAAATGCTAAACTGTACTTGTGTAAACTGCATGTCTGCACCTAGAAAGCATCCATTGTGAGGTTTTCCTGGTTTCTCCCAGGGTACCACACACCTAGAAGTGCACAGCACTGGTGAGCGAGAACATTAACAGGTGTGACTGTAATGCAGGATTAAATAATAAAACCTTAAAACCAAACCGGCATTTAATGGCGAAGCAAACTGACAGAAAAAATAAATTTATTTTTGCCATATTTTTCTCAGCACCATCAGGCCCTGACTACGTGCCTCTTTTCATTTGCTCTGACTTCAGCGCTGGGCTGAAGTTGCAGCAGGCTCCTTTTCAGTTGACACATCCAAAAAGAAACACCTCATGCAACCACGCACTGAGTCAGTGCTATCTTTAATGGGAAAATAGTAGTTGATGCCCTTTAGGTATTCAAACAATAGCTGAAGTATTAATCATTCTCCTTTTAATAGGGAGATGAACAAGCCTTTCCTTAAAGTTAAATATATTTATTTGAGAATTATTTCCATGTCATGACTGATTCAGTTCTCCCACTCTGGTCTGACTGCTAAATGGAAAGTAGGAAACTATTAATTAAAAATAATAGAAATTACTGTCTTGTTAGGTTGTGAAACTGTGATTAATGGGGGTTTTTTAAAAGTATGTGCAGGTTTAAATTTTTTTTTTTACACAATTCTAGAAGAATTACATTATATATTCTATTCTTGAAGAATAATTTATCCTGTAGGAACACCTACAACTTACAGTGATTTTTCTTCTTCAAGGAATATCTTCCTTCTAGGCCTCCCCAAAAACCATACAGACTTAAAATATAACTTGGAGGTCTTAACATGAGTTTGCTTTAAAGTGCAAGGAATTACTTCCATTAGCTTTGATGGCTCTACATACCCCCCAGATATTATAATTTTATTCATTGTTAAAATTGTATCAAAAAGCATTTCAACACCACATGTCAGTACTCAATAATATTTCATGAAAATGCACACAGGAAGAGAACATAACACCCTTCAAAAGCTGCAGCAAAATTAAATTCAGTACCTTGTGAGGGGTTTGAATGGGACATGAACATTATTTTTCCTAAGTCTACTTACAGAAACTGTGGAATTTTAAGTATCAAAAGAGTTTTCCTCTACCTCCTCAAATCTTTGTGTAACCTTTTTTTACATATATTGACTAAAAGAGTAGTTAAGGATGGTTACATTAACAGGGCTTCTTGGGAAAAAAGTTTGGAAAATTGTCTTTAATAATTAATCCCTAGGCATTGCTGGAAAGTGAGTAAACAGTAACCCCAGAGGTAATCCTAATAGTCTCAGCCAGAATGGGAATTATTAATTTCCAGATCCTTCTTTGCAGAATTCTGCCCTTTTGTCAGATGGATCATGGAGATTCAGAAGTCCTCACAAGATGACCTTTGCATATCTGCTGCTCCAACACACTGAGTTTGGGATTTTTACACAAATGGGTCTCTAGATGATAGAGAAACCATGGGAATTGTGTTCTCCTTTCCCCTGCCAAAGCAGGCCGCTGCTACTCCTGCCTTGTTGGAAAGTTTTGAGCTCAGCTTGTGCTGCACAATCTGAGAAGCCGTGCTGTGAGCATTGCTAAGTGGGTTCAACCTGCCTGGGCACAGCACTCAACTACTGCAACTTCTGTTAGATCAGCTCTGCCGGCACCAACGCAGCTCAGGCCGGCAGCTCCTGAGGTTTGCAGACAAGCTCTGCATATGCCAGAGAGCTGGGAGCATTCCCAGCACAGCCACAGCACTTGTTGGGATTTTGGGAGGACAAAGGACACCGAGCTGCTCTTGGGCAGGAGGGGGGTGTCTGTCCCCAGGGCCGTGCTGGGATACTCAGGCCAAAAGCAGTAGCTCTGCCTAATCCAGAGTAGACCAAGCAGCAACTCTGCTTCCCATTTCCTTAAGCACAGGCTTTTCTTCGTGATGCCTTGTGGGTTTGCTGTTGCTTCCACCTTATAGCAGCAATAGAGTATCAGTTCACTGATTGCTCCGAATCCCAGTTCATTGGTTTCTGGGAACCTTGCACGGCTCACTTGCTTCCCATCATTCTCTGTTGCTGCTCTGAGGGTCTGCTTCCAGCACAAACATAAATGAAGGGACTGTGACCACATGCCTAACCTTAGGAGATGTGCTGGTTTTCCCTTCCTCTTCCCTCACCTTTTTTTTCTCCAACACTTGCTGTATTAGGTCCAGATTAATTTGTCGTTCAAGTTTTCACAACTTCAGGGACCAGGAGCTGCCTCATTTTCCAGATCTAAACAGGGTTCATGTGATAAAATCCTAATGTTTTCCTGCCACCGAGGTCTGCAATACATTGACTTACCGAAGGCAATTGTGAATTCATTGCTTCTCCATCTTTGGAAGCCTTAGAATGGAACTCAAAACAGCAGCCTTCTCTGCTGTTCTTCTCTTCTTCTCATTAGCTACATGTATGCAATTTCCCACTAGTTAGAGACATTTAATTAATAGAAATTACAGAAAAAAACTCTACTCTAGTCATTTATCATTCCCTATTAACAGTCGACTTCCAGGCCTAACAATGTAATCATTAGTGTCATGAGACATGAAGAGGTTATTCAGTTCAGTACAAAATGCCATTCCCTGTGTGGACTGGACATTTGAGGGAGATGTACAGTGAGTTCCAGTTCTTAATTTTACTTTTAAGTGACGTCTTTATTACATATTTGCTTGTAACCCTCCTTCTTCCTTTCATTCAATTCCCTTTTCCTTGTCAACAGCCCCCACACTCCAGACACCTCATCCCAATGACTTGTTCTTCCTTCCTTGTTTCCTGACACCATTCCATGACCCCACACTGACTGTTGCAATCCTGTGCCTTTTACACTGAGTCCCCTTGATGGACTGGCAAAGGGGTTTTGACTGTACCAGCTCAAGGCATTGCCATTCATGGAGATGTTCAGGGTGCAGACACATCAAATCTCTGGGGGTGTTTGCCAAAATAACTCTGAGTTCTGGAAAATACTAAGAAAAAAATGATGATTTTCAACACCTCTGCTACTTGTCCAAATTTGAATTTATTAACGGTACCAGTGAAAGGTATGACACTGGCCCTCGGGCAATCCCCACCTTGCCAAATTTCAAAGACAAACAATTGAGGTGTTAATGTTATTCAAAAATGGATTGAAAGAATCTTAAGATGGAAAGCATTAAGCAACTTCCATATGGGGGCTGGTGCCAGCTCCCACTACAATAACAGTCTCGTCTGTTTCACCATGCCCAGGCACTACAGGATCAGATTTGGGGCAAAGTGTCAGCTGCAGCCTGATTTTGATTCCTCTTTAAACTTTTCTCACTCATTCCCTTTGCTTAACCAAATGGTTCTAATCTCTCAGAGGAGAGTGGAGAGCTGGGCATGGGGCACAGCTTTAGGTCAGCCCCTCAGAGGGCTGGGCACTAATGGGGCTTGGGGAATAGGATCCCCACTCAGAGAAAACAGCCTCAAAGGCTCTGTAGCCTTGAGGCTTCTCTTAGTGGATGTTTTCTCCTCTCTGGGGTGTTAGGGTCTCATTGAAATGTCATTAATTACATTCACTTCTGCTGTGGGAATGGATTCTCCTCCCATTTATTTCAAAATCTGTCTGGTGTCCAGCAGTGCTTTCTGTCAGGCTGAGATGCTCACCTGGGACAAATGGGATTAAGAGATTAGGAAAAGCAATCCCACTCTGCTTGAGCATCTCTAAAAGGCACCAGAAATGCCTCACAGCACATACGCTGAATGACTGGCCTCCCTTCACAGCTTTGTTTGGGGATGAGTTTCACGGGAGGGTTGAATTTGGCCAACTGTCTTTCGGTTTCTATTTATTAATCTCATCTAATTTAATGACAGGAAATGAGTAATGAAATCCAGCAGTGACAGGCTGCTTATTTAGGCCAAGTGATTCGCATCTGAACTGAAAGGGCCCCAAATCATTACTTTACCATGAGATTTGCTCTACTGATGGCTAATTCAAACAGAGAAAATTAAAAAGAAAAAACAAATTTAATGACAAATTTAAAGCATTAACAGGAGGCAATACTAGAAAGTGTTAGCTCTTTAGAGTCTCCCACAGTGGGTTCTTATGGCCATGTCCACGGCCACCAGTGGCAGTGGGGTGATGTTTATAAGCTGGCCACAGTTTGCAGCAAGAAGGGCAGACGTGAGTTAGCAATATTTACTATTTCTCATAAATTCCAAGAAAAACATGCACACCTGCTGGAATAATGTCTGAAATGGTGATTTTCAGTTTGTTTCCATACTTCTTCATCTGTTGTATGTCATTTCCGAGCTACAATGAGGGGGAAGGAGGAACAGAAGAAGCCAGATGAAGTGAGATATTTTTTTAATTTAAATGTAAAGGTATTGCCTGGAGGTATTTTCAGCTACAACCCGAGGTTTTGGAATAGAAGTTTAATTGATGTGATGTCATAAAATAAATAGAATAAATGTATGAATTGATGGTCTCTCAGTCTGGCTCTCAGTGGGTGGCAGGTATCTACGTTAAAAAGACCATCAGGACTGGCACCTCTCTTGGCAGTGTCAGCCAGGAACCTAAGCATTAATTTGGCATGGGAATTACACTGTCCTTCAAGGTGGTCTCTCCAGGTGATGGCTTCAGCACCACACTGCATTCATGAGGGGAGGTCTGGGGGTGGCACAGGAGGCAGAAAGGATTATCAGTGCCCCAGCAGGACCCGTGCATGCACCACTGACAGCTGTCTTCTCCAGCACCATCAATCTGACATCTGTCACCACCACTAAGTGAGCTATTAAAATTTCAAGGAAGTTGTTTGTTTGTTTGCCTTTAATGTTTGGGGTTTTTTTGGTTTTTTGGGTTTTTTTTCTGTTTGAGTGCCAAAGGGCCCCTTGTTAAGAAAGTGCTGGTGAGACCAGAAGGGTTTGCTGTGCCATATTAAACACAGTCCCCACTCTGCTTTTGCTGAGCACTGAGTTAGCACTGGAGGGGTGGGGTGTTCAAAGGACCTCAGGCCACAGCAAAGCAGTGATGCCAAGAATCAAGGCAGGGCAGAAGCAGAACTGTCTGAGAACTGACAGGCAACTTGCTGAAGTTACAGTTCAACCCCAAAGGGGACAGGAATCCATATAGAAGGACCATTGCCAGAACGTACTCTGGAAATGTTGGTCCTGCAAATGTCTCTTGACAAAAGGATACAGGTAACAAGGCTTATCCCCACTTTTGTAAGATGAAACTGGGCCTGTGTGGGTGGGGACAGATGTTGTGAAAGCTGAAGGGCTGTAACCAAACCCAAATAAGCATGTGCCTTTATGGTATTACATTATAACTCCAAATTAGGGTCTGCAATTCCAGCTGCTGTGAATGTAATAGCAGGCTACTGGAACTCTGCATCCCAATTAAGTTTTTGCCAAGATCCTCAATCCAGATGTACAGGGTGAAGCTGATTTTTAAAAAAATTATTATTTTTAAAATTTTATTTTTCAAAGGTTGAAATCTACACCTTCAAGCAGAGGGGAATTTTTCAGCACTACTCCACAGTCTCCTGGGGTTTAGGTGAAATAGTTAGATAACAGATGGTGAGGAAGGGGAGGGAAACCATTTCCAAAAAACTCTCGGTGTCTTAATGAGGGTATGTTTGAAAAACAACTATCTACACATGCCATCTTTCCTATACTGAAAAAAAGAAAAAGACTTTCAAGCAACACGTAGCACAGGAATTTCACGTAGCTCTGTTGCATTAAAGTACTTTGCCCAGGCAAGCATGATTGTAGGGAAAGCTCTGTCTGCCCGTGTTCATTCATGGATTCCTGTGACTATATACATTATTATTGCTAAATATAAACTTTGTCGTAACAGCAGTTTTGATTTAAAGAGGTGATGGAGACAGAGGAGTTGTATGGTCTGGGACATTACTCACTGTTAAAAAACAAAACAGAACCAAAAACAAAACAAAAAAACCCCCACCAAAACCAAAAAACTGCCTCAAGCCTCATGAGAAGCCTCAGAATTAATACTTGACTGAAGTAGCAATTGTCATAATTATGCCAAGTCTGCACTATTATTCTACACCTCCTCAATACAATGTAGAATTATAGGATTCCAGTGAATGCTGCCATGACCGTTTCATCACACAAGTGCATTTCAGTTGTTATTTTTCTTTATTTTTGGTATGGTTGTTGCTCCTCAAAGTTTGAAAAAAAGAAAATAAGTAGGAGCTGGAGAAAGTAAATTCTGGATTCAGTTGTAAGTTCTCACTTCCCTGCTCCCTTTCCCCTCTTCTCATGTCTTTATATGGTTAATTTTTGAAGAATCCTCTTGAAATGCCAATTATAACATTTTTTAATGTTTACAAAATTTCAATAAAATCTATCAAACTTTATTAACAGGAAAAGAAAAGCAGAACGTGATATAGTCTTGTTAAACCATGGTAAGGAATACATGCTGAGTTTTGGTTTCTGTTAAGGTATTTCTGTATTTCAGAAGAGGTTTTGTGGTTCTGGGATTTTTGAGGAGGAGGAGGTGGAAATGGGGGGCCTCTGGCCATGGTCCAACTACATGAAAGTCTGGGAGAATTGTTTTATTAATTCCTTTTTGCCACACTTCTTCTGAATTATGTTTTTGTCTTCCCAAGTCTTAATCTTTGCATCAACTAATTGCTCTTGAAACTCTGCTTTGTGGCCACACTTAAGAATTAATTAATGAGTATTTCCTTTAATGCTTGGCATTTGATAGAGTTATATGTATATTACTTGTGTATATGAAGAAAAATATATGAAGGAAACCATTTTATAAACAACATATTTGAGCAGCAGTGAATGGAATTGCCAGCACTGAGAAAGGAATTCCTCTTGCTGGAAGGCAGAATGGAGCTCATGCAACACCCAAGGCTCAAAAATAATCTAAAGGTGAAATTCCTAAGATTTAGCAGAATAAGTATATAATAAAAATCCAGGCGGATTTTCTCCCTTGCAACAAATTATGCTGGGCTAGTCAGGGAGATTCTAAATTCTCTGGAAGGTTATACAGCAGAATCTCTGCTATCAAAATTATATCTTGTATTTGTAGAAGGAAGCCACCCTTGGTGGCTGATAAGGACTTTATGTTTCACTTTACTCCCAGGCAGTGCAGTGTCTTAGTGTGTTTACTCATTTTGAAAGAATAAGACACTGGTACACTACAATAAAAGAGCAGTCAGGATCTCCAAATAGGTAAACATAAACATTAAAATAGGCGAGACCTGAAACTATCCACAGATCCAACAGATCCAACAGATCCACACTGGCTGGACTGGAATCTTGCTTGCCTATTCACTTCCTCAGCCTTTCTCTCTCCCCACTTTTTCCTCCTCTCCCTTTCTGTTCCACTTCACTTTTCTTCCTTTTCTCTTTCCCTTTTCAATTTCTGCCCTTTACTCTCTTTTTCTCACCCTTCATCCCTTTCCTCACTATTCTCCTTTGCTATTATTATTTTCCTTTTTTCAAAACATTCCTAATGTCTCTTTTCACTTTTTTTTTTTTTTTTTTTTTTTTTTTNTTTTTTTTAAGTTGAGCATGACTTCAAATTAGTTTAGGTCTCTTGAGTCCTCAGGGAACTGCACCCAGTCTCCCCTTCCACTAATAGCATTCTACTGCATTTACTGCAGAGCATGGAATGTCAGAACTCAAAAGACAAGGACAGTGAATACATTCCTAAGGTGATGGAACCCACCCTGATTTATATGGCAAACTTAGCAAAAGGAAATGTTTAACTCCCTGCCCCCGAGGAAGGGTGGAGCAGTTGTGTTACACTTAGTTCAGAGCATGTTCAAATACAAAACTGAGCATGTTGGAAGAGGGACGCTTGTCAGTTTTCATTGCTGTTTGTCTCTAGTCTTGGAAAAAGTGCCCAGGTACGTGTGGCCCAACTCATGAGGGAGTCCAAAACACCACATCCAGAAGCAGAACCACCTGAGTGCCAATACACACAGGACAAAGAGGGGATTAGCCCCAGCTGATTTGGGATTACTAAAGACTGGTCTGGTCTGGTCCCATTCTAGGGCAAAATGTCTGTAGATTTTACCTACCTGGACTTCGGTAAAGCCTTTGACACGTCTCCCACAAAACTCTCCTGGCTCTTCATGGCTGGGATGGGTGGACAGCCTGCTGGTGAAAAGGTGGCTGGATGGTCAGGCCCAGAGGGTGGGAAATGGGGTTGGATCCAGCTGGTGCCCTGTCACTGCTGATGTTCCCCAGGGCCTGTTTTGATTAATGTCTTCATCCATGACCTGGATCCTGGCCAGACTCTGATAAACTTAAGGGTCTTTTCCAACCCAAATGATTCTGTTCTCTTAGAAACTAAAGGCCTTGGGAATGAAGAGCATTTGACTGCCCCAGCACCTGTTGGATAGCCAGGAGCAGAGTTGCTGAAGGTGGGAAAGGAGCTGTCTGCCACCCTTTAACATCCTTATCCACAACACGCCCATTGTTGGTGACATGATGCAGAGATTAGGAATGACATTGAGTTGTCCTCCAGATAAGGTTTGCATTTATTTTGAAAGAGGTTTACTTTTAATGGCAATGAAGAGATATTAGTTAAATGTGTGTGAGGGAAAGTGCTGGAGGTCACCCACAACTGCCCTTCGTTGTTTGCACTTCAAAAGGCCCTAGAAACTTCAATATTGTGGTGACTAGTAACTGTAATAAACTCTTAATGGATATTTTTCCATTCTTGAAGAACTTTATTAGTTGTCACTGAGCTGGTTTTTAAATTTTGTTCACAAACAAAGTAATGTTTTTTTCCTTCACCTCACATATTTTTCTTCCTAAGATTCCACAGACAGATGTGACTTAATTGATTTAACCTATAGCCATGGCAGCAAAATAACTCTTTCTCTTACATCCTGCTATGACAATGAGAACAAGGACAATTATTCCTTCATGTATATGTACAGGATCTGTAGGCAAGTCCACATGTACTTCCTCTCTCCTCTATTAAATCTTTCTGGAAGGCATGGCGTTCTCTTTGTGACCCTACAGTAGCCCAGAGAACCTTGCAAAATATTTATTTTCTGCAGCTGAAAGAACCAATAGGATCAAGCAAATTAGACATGGCAGTAATAAAGATCATGAAATCTGGTCCTTGCTGATCACATTAAAAATGGTTTGGAGAAAGAAGGGAAGCAAAAACTATGTCTGCTTGTCCCAGCTATGTTTATGTGTCCTCTGGTGTTTTAGTAATCCCTGCTTCAGCCCCTTTATAGAGGACTCATGAAGTAAAGGTATCTTTTCTGTTCATCCTGGATTTGAATATTTAATGGAGCTTGGATGCATTCTGTTGGTGCATTACACAGGCACACATTTCACCTAAGTATTGTTGGATCATTTTTGCTAAACTGGAATATAACATGAAGGATGTTTCCAGATTTCTAGAGCCAGTAGGTATTAGTTTGGTTCTGTGACTTAAAAAACATCATTGCTGTGTCACAGATGTATGGTCAGATTTGGCTCTCAGACCCACAAGGGCTAACTAAGAATCCAAAGCCCCAGTTTTGCTTCTCATGACTGAGAAGAGCTCTGCTCTTGCCAAGCATTCCAACAGCAGCGAGTGGTGGTCATGGCAGTGACACGAGCCTGGTCCTTTTGAACTCCAGAAGTCAGTGTCTAAGCAAGTGTTACTTTGCAAAGAGGGATTTGGGTCAGTGCTGCTTCCATGTGAAGGCTCTGGTCACACTTCCATTGCAGTTTTACCAGCTGAACTGCACAGAACACTGTAATAGACACTTTCTCAGGGATTAAATGTGTTTACATTTGTGGTTGCTTTGAAAGCACTGTGAAGCCTTTTTATTTAATTAAATTAACATCTATTCTCTTTAGTGAAACATAATGTGCATTCTCCCTTTATATTCATTCTTCACCTTAGGCAATTTGGATAACATTGTTGGGTTGTTAGTAGAGATTAGCTTCACATAGGATTGTGCTGGCTTTGCGAAATGTATTCTTTCAGATCTTTTCAGCTCTTGAGTTTGTTTGGTATTGAATGAATAAAATGTATCATCCTCTAGGCTAGAATTCACCTAATTGCCATCTATCATATTTCAAGGGAGCTCAACCAAATAAGTTATTTCCTTACACATTAAATATATTGCTTAATATTTTAATTCCTTAAAACAAAAGAAGTATCCTGACTGTGTGGTACAAAGTAGAACATTTATTTTTCTTTCATGGCCCCTATCTTTTTTATTTCCCCCCTTTTTAAAAGTAAGAATAAGTGTTCAGACTTCATCAAGCTGATACATGGTGAGTTCAAAAGACAGCAAGAAATAATAATTTTTAAAAAGGCTTAATGGATATTTATAATGGGAAGAGTTCATAACTGTCTTGGTTTATTGCAGGTTTATTATCCTTTTTGTATTTTATGTCGTCCATTTCCCTCCATATAAAATATAGACTTGCAGTATGGGTTTGCTCTCACTGTTTCACTTCGTCTCAGTCAGAGCAGATGGAGATGCCATTTCCTTGAATGAATAAAAGGACATTAATCTGTGCTTCACACAATGTTTCATTAAGAATATCTCTGTGCAGTATCAGGGGAGAAACCAGTTGTACGAACCAAAGAAATCTTAGAGCACCTCTTATTTCTCCCCCTGTAGAAGAGGAATTAGCAAGAAAAAGAACAGAAAACTAGTGTATGGTTATTTCCTAGCGACTGATAACTAGAAAAACACAACTAAAAATGTGGCCAAACATGAGGGAATTTATTTGAAAAATGAAGGCTTAAAAACTCTTTTTTTTTCTAGTTTGTCCAGTGCTCAAGTGGCTGCCATACAGATTGAAGGGGTAGCATTTTTTAAAGTAATCCAGGTTCCCTTTAAATTTGCCACAGTGAAAGTAGTTTTCAAGACCCTTTTGCCAATTTTTGAAACATCATTAAGGCTTTTTCTCAAGAAATGGCTGAAGTCATTGCTATTCTGAGTGATTACAGGGCAGTGGTATGGGAAATATCATAACTGACTGAACGTCAATTTGGGTACGTGTAAGAAATGGGATTTCTAGGTAATACATTTCTGGTACTATTAGGTAAATCCTGCTCGGAACTGGATGAATATAATCCCAAGGATTTGGTGTCCTTCCCAGATTTCCTTCTATTCTTCCTCCTCCGACACTGTCACTGCCTCTTGCCAACCCGTCCATCAAAAAACCCAAACAAACCCACTTTTCTTCACCTATATGCTCACCATTTGTTGCTACTTCCCCTTTCTGCACGGCATTTGCAGGAAGGAGAAAAGAAGGACTGTTTCCTTGTGGCATTGTTTAAAGTAGAGGAGAAGCAAAAACCGTGATCTGTTGGTTAATGGAGACAATGTTTATTCTAGGCTGAGGTTGATATTTTTCAAGAGAAGCAAGCACTTTGCTGCAGACTTCCTTCCAGCTAAGTGGTCAGCTGCCTGAGCCAAATTCTGCTCCCATACTCCAACTAATTGTATGAACTAAAGACACAGCTTCTCTCCCTGGAATCACAAGGATAGAACCTTTTATCCAAAAAGAGATATCAGGAGAAAAACTCACAGAGCTAGTGGAGAATTATCTGCCACGAGTTATTTTACTGTTTGTGGAAACTGCTGACCTGCTGAAGTGATTCTTTCTGTGGAATTACATTTGTTGTGAGGAAATAAGAATCAGGAACAAGTTCTCAGAAACTGAAAGAAGAATAGAAAAAGGGTTTGAAATAATGAGATATCTTGGCCCACATAGTTCCTGCCAGACACAGATGATGCAGGCTCAAGGGATTGATATGAAGGAGGCAAAGCAGGCATATGCTCGTGGATCTTTGCAGGCTCTATGTGAAAATTACAGCTGCAGAGCAAAGGAGTTTTCCAAACATATTGGAGCAGTTCCTAGCTCTATCCTAATGAAACCTGGAAGAAGAAACTAAGCAAAAAGGAGAGGAAGGGTAAGAAGGAAGATTTGTTGATTTTCAGGACAAATTAGATGTTTCCTATGCAAGTATCTCTCAGTAAAGGTTTAAACTGGGAGTCATAATGTGTGTGACAGGTAAATGTGCAAGTAAATTAATTTCCAGTTCTCCCATCTTCCAAATCCTCTTCTGATGTCACATCTCTTCTCTGGGAGTAAATGAAGGTAAACCTCAAACAGTAGGTGCCAGGATCAAAGGAAGTAAGGTAGCATATTTCTTTCCATCTGAGAGGTTTCTCAGAGATGTTTTTCAGCAACTGTTGGTTACACTGATCTACTGCAATGAATTCTGTCTTTTAGTGACCCTAAATGTCCTTTGTACTGGGCAAAGTGTTATGGAACTCATTTTGTAGTACTGTTTCAAAACACTGTTAAAGACAGAAGAGCTGATTTGCATCTCTGGTAGCCATCAAGTCCAGATGAGTTATCCTCATAGTTGTTTGTGGTTTTCTATTTTCATCTTCCTCTGAAAGTAATCTCCAAAGAAAAGAGCCAAACTAAGACTTTTTCTAGTCTTTGTAAGAGTGTACTGAACAGAAGGACTTTTTAATAACTTCAGTGCTGCTGTTCAGACTAAGTGGAAACCTCAGACTTCAGAGAAGTTACTACATGGATACTTTGATTAAGTCTATGCTTCCAAAAGCCAGATGTGCACTGTTCTAAACAGATCCTTTGCTGTTTAAAGAGCTTTTTAGTATAATATCTCAAAGTAATTCAATGTATTTAGAAATTGTTAGCTCTACTGTACAAATTGCTAATATTACCTTGGGAGGAAAGGGAGGTGGAAAGTAAAGACCTAAAAAGTCGCAGAGGTACAGATCAAATTAATACAAAGCTGCAATATTTCATTGTAATTGTTAATTACTTTTGTAATAAGTAGTGCTCATGCAGAAGTGACCCAGACCACACTAAAAGCAGTTGTGAAGATTGTATATCTCAAAAATGGGAAACACTTTATACCTAGTCTGGCATGAGACAAATTAAAAAGCCAATACATTTAGTTGTAGGGCTTCCAGAAGAATCAGTTCACTACTTGAGCTTGCACATGTTGAAAATTATTGGATTTTGCTTTCAAAATACTCAAAATTTCATGCTAAATATTTCAGAAATTTTCACCCATAACACATCAATTCCTCTGTGCATCAGTTGTATGTTTGAATATGTTAAATATTTGCATATTTGTGGTGATCAAGTACAAGGGTAAATTTAAGGTGGGATCAGGGAGAATAAGAAATAGTAAATATGGAAAGAAACTCAACTGAGTAATTAAAAAATGTGTAAATATGTGCACAAATTACAAAAATTAATTTTTAGAAAGCTTTGAAATATATTTTTTCCTTCTGTTTTGAGCATATAACATCCTACCTATTATAAATACATGTAAAACTCAAGAGAAGAATAAAATAGCACAGATCTTCCAGGTTAGGCTATTTTGGGCTATTTTTTAGAAGAACTTTACTTACACAGGTCTTCATGTTTAATTAGTTTTATTTTGGGCTCTGACATAGCTAGAAGCAACAGTTGTGTGTTTCACTGGGATGCTGGGAAGTCTTTCTTCCAAAAGATATAAAGTTCACTTATCTAACCCTGGAGGGATTCAATTTATCAAACTTTAAGATAATTACCTGTTTATATATATATTTGTACATGTAGGTACAAAAGCTGTGGCCTGTGACAGAACCCTGCCCCAGCTGAGCCTCCTGCAAGAATATCAGATTTTTTTGTTGTTGTTTCCATCTCCTATATTAAAGAAGATGGATTTGTGTGTTAGAAGCAAATTATGTGGCTGAAATTTAATTAGTGTATCTATTGCAACCCCTTCCAAAACAACGGAGAAAAATTTCAGAATATCTTCTGAAGAATGAGATAGAGTTGGCATTTAAAAGGATCACTGAGGCACTATAGATAAGATGTTACAAATTGAAAATAAGTCAATAATAATTCAATTCAAAAAGGTCAACATTCCTACAAGGCTGTGTGAACCATTTCCAACTCTGATTTTTCACGGGCTGAAAATGTCAGCAGTACAGCAGCAAAAATGATTGGAGGCTTAGGAAAAAAGATATTGTAGAGAAAAATTGAATGAACTATGGACAAACAATCTACAGAAAAAGAAAATGAGGTGCACCTTGATATAAACAAAAGTTGGTATAAAGACAAAGGGAATAACTTATTTTCTTATATCTTTACTGGACAGGACTAAAAGTAATAGGGCAAGCTGGATGAGGGAATATTTAATCTGGATACTAGGAAAAAAATCTTCCTAATGTTAGGAAGAGTTGTTTCTGGAATTGCTTTAGTTTACTGGCTGTCAGAAGAGACTGGAGATGCCTCAGCTGAGTTTGAACTTGCTTGGTGCTGTCTTGGGACACAGGATATACTCCATAACCCTCCCAGGCCTCTTCCAGGACTATTTTGTATTACTTTATTGACATTTTGACATGTTATCCCCTGACAGTTTTTCCACAAAGTGCTTTTCAGTGATTTGGTCCCAGGTAGTGACATTATTCAGAATCACTCTTTTATGACCCATTTTTAATTTTCTAGAGATATGCAGATTTCTACTCACTGACCTGTTGTATTTTCTTCACAGACGGTTCCGTGTCCATGAAGACAATATAGAGTGGGTTTAATACCTGTGGTCATGCAGACCACAAAAACAGGAGGGGAAGTTGGTTAGGATGCTGTCTTAATAATAAAACTTGGGCTGAAATGTAGTCAGATAGTTTATAGCTGTTACACTGTTCCAGTTCATCTAACCATACGTAAGTGCTTCCACTGGCTTCACTGATGTTCCCTAAGCTTAAGGTGAGTTAAGCTTTGTGATTTGACTCTCTATAAATGCATCTCCATGCGTGCATGGTTTTGTTAGCTCTCACAAATTTGATAGGAACACATTCCTTTTTCTTGCCTGTGGGACATGAATATTGTCCCTTCAGTTCAAGGCATTGCCATACCTGCTTCTTGACCCCAGTGAGACTCATGATAACGAGTTTCCTAGAGCTGGAATGACACAAAAACATAAATGAGAAATATAACCTTTTCATTTTATTTAATGGAAAACATCCAGAATTGCTCCTTTGGGAGACAGCACTGAAATGGCTAATTTTACCTAGTAAGTTTCTAGGACTGAAAAATAAATGTGTATGGCTTCAACTCTTGCAACTTTGGGAGGAAGGAGTGATGCTAAAACGTCTTTCTCTCCTAATTTTTTTAGCGCAAGAAAGTCCTTCAGGCATCATGTCTTTAGAAAGTCCCACATTATTTTTAGTTATGAGCATAGATAGGCTGTGTAATTGAGATGCAGACAGAAAATATAGGTAATGATTCACTGAGAGTGCTCAGGTCTGCATGCTGGAGTGTTTTGAAAGCAGTCAGTAAAAGGAAATACATTACTGCTGGAGCAGGAAAGAGTTCAGAACCAGTGATTTGGTGTGCAACATACCTACAATGATGTGCATCATACCTAAATGCTTGTGGAGATCCAGGTGGCATGTGGAGACCCTGTTCTTCTGCCCCTGAGCACACACATTTCTTGCTTACTTTGAAAGCTACTCTGGTTTTATCTACACGGTACTTTCCAGGGTGACGAGAATCTGTTTGGGCCACTGAATGAGCCACCATGGAGCTTCCATGAGCTCAGCTGCGAGAGAAGTGTTGTTATCTTTGGCACAGCAGCCTGAGCTGTGCTCAGCACTGACCACACTCTGGTCACTGGCTGCCTCTGCTCTGGGCAGCTGGGAGAGCCAGCAGCATTGGGCTGGCAGCTGCTCAAGGCACATGCAATTCTGGCCCTGGCCTGCAGACCAAATGGCATGTCGGCATTCCCACCATGTTAGGTTAGGACATTGGGAAAAGCAAATAAAAAGGGTTGCTCAAAGGCTTAAGGAAGTGGTTGAGTATATGTGACACTGCTGCGAAAAGGCACAGGAGGTGAATCCATGGTTTCACAGGCTGAGTAATGTTTTACTGAGGTGTACGCAAAAGATAGGGTGGATTTGTGTAACTACAAGCTTACCTTTCAGATCTTGTCCTCCTTCACTTGAGAAGATTTCCTCAGCTCAATAGAAAAGCAATTGTTCATTGTGTGGTTTCTGTATTGTCTGTTGGCATGGAGCAGAGCCAAGCTTCCTCAGGTTTGCTGGGCAACCAACCACAATTCTATTGTTCTTTCACCAGTCAAGGAGGATTTTCATAACCCTTGGTGTGCTAGATATCTATGTGTGAAATCTGATTTTAATCTGTCTCTATAAACACACCAACATACCTCTCACTAGCCTTCGGGGTGTTAATGCCTGAGGTAACGTCTGGATTCAGTGCTCCTCCCCTCTGTTGCTCCCTGCTTCCTCTTTCACACAAAAGCTTCTTGGCTCAGAGGGTTTAGTCCCTCATCCTCAACAGATTTTTTAAGCAATTTCTCTTTGCTCGCACGTGGTGAATGCCACCCATGCACCTGCAGAAGGAGCAGATGGGAATTTTTGTGATGTGCCCTCGTGGCCCCATGGCAGCACCTCTCATAGAGAAGAAAGAGCCCTTAGGGTCCTTGGAAAGATTGCAGCATGCTAAGTGCTAGTGCTCTGCCTAGACTGCCTGGTGACCAAAGCTGGTTTGGAATCAGTCATGGAAGAGTTGATCACCCTCCTGAAAATGGTACCGATGTGCTGATTTCCATGCAGGAGTCAGAATTTTGACAAAGTTCATCAATCACAGCGTGAGAAAAAGAGCTTTACTACCTTAGGTTTTTAACCAAAAATTTGCCATCATAAAACCTAAAACTTTACCTGATACTACCAACCGTCTCTCGAATCCTTTGAAGAATAAGGAACAACAAAGAGGCCTTGCTTGCCAACACACCTTATTTCAGCTGAAATACATTCCAGTTCAGTTTTTGTTTCTTGTTGAAAACAAAGATGAGAGCATAGAAAGATTAGCTTCACTTCCAGATGATAAAACAAAATGGATCTCTGCTTTTGGTACAAATTTTTTTTGTGCTACAAATTTCCTTTTTTGCAGATGGTATGGCTTTGTTACACTATCCAGCTTGCAAGCCTGGATCTTTAATTAATGCTGTACCAACACAAACATCAGGGTCCGTAAATCTACAGAGTGGTGACTGAAACTTGGGGCCATCGTGCTAATGAAGAACTCACTCTTCTCTTAGGGAGAGGTTAGATTGCTTCCAATGAACCTAGTTAGTCCTTCTGTCATAACAAGCAGTGCCCAGTCTTGCACACATGTGTTGTAACACCTTATCATCACCCTCTCATTACTGCAGGAAAAGCACAGAATGCAGAAAGGTTTATCGAGTGCCTGTTGTGTAACTCAGCACTGACGTGCATCCCATCATCATTCCTTGGGGAGGGCAGCAGAGAGGAGCTGCCAATGAGATACTTGAATTTGGACCATCTCTCCAGAAATAAAGTCCCCTCTGTTTCACATCAGGTAGAGTATGAAAGTTCGGCTCTTTCAGTGAATAACTCAGTGTTACAGGAGAAATCAGCAAAGGGCAGCATGTAAAAACCAAGAGTTAGATGTTCCTGCTAACACACAACAAAAGAACTCAAAACTGTATTATGAGCCATGAAGGAGTTCAACTTTGCTTCAGGCGTAAAAATACTGTGAAGATAATTAACTAGGCATCTTTAAGTCCTCTGAGGAAGTATTTCCTCCTTGGCTAAGGTTAAGAAAGCTACAAGTTTGCAGACGTGTACAACTGAAAAGGATGGTTCTTGAAGAGTTATCCCACATGAAGAGGCTTTTGCAGCTGTTGGAAGTTCTAAGCCGCTTTCTCATTGAACTTTCCAGAATTCCACATTGATTTGAGCGGCAGAAAAATTTGGCTCTAACTACTAAAGCAAGGCAGACATTTAAGAACCACAATGTCACTTGGTGTAAGCTACACTTTATTATAATAATTATTGTGTTGCTTAATGGCAAATGAATAGTATTGACTCTTACAAAATGTGTTTTTCTTTGGAAATGTTTATATTGTCATACAGAAAGGGGGTTGCAAGAAACATCTTCCCTACAACTGTTGGTGTTTCTATTTAACAGGACCTTAGTGGCTAAAACCAAGCACAGTTTTATACATTATAAGACAAAGTACACAAACTTCATTGTACAATAGCAAAAGACATTTAATGTAACCGCTTTCATCATACCTTGTTTCAAGTAAATTTTAAGGAATGCTAACACATGTTGATCTAATCACACAATTGGAAATACATTGAAAATATTACTATATATCACTTTTCTTTAAAATAAGAAGCAATGTTAATTGATACACAAATTCTATGTGACTGAGAACAGGATGAGACCACCCTCTGGAATGATTGTATTCTCTGGCAGATATGTAATATTCTACCTATTTTGTGGAATGTTAAACATAGCTTTTCCTTCCCCTATCCATGGTTGTGGCTACCAGGAAGGCATGTCTGAAAGAATCCCACCGGTGGGAGAGGAAGGAATTGCACTGACAGGATAGGAATGAATTACACTGACAGGATGGTCTGATATATTGGGTATCAATGTGATGTGTTGTTAAGCATGGGAAATGGCAGAAAGCAGAAAAAACTTTTCCTCCAGTTTAATTCAAGTATTAAGAGTCCAGGAGGGGACAAACATTTTTCAGACCATGAGTAATTTTGAGTAGTAAACTGAATAAAAAGTATTTTGGATAGAGGAAGCATGGAACTCTGGCATGAACATGGCAATTAACCTGCTTCCCAACATTGTGGCAAGGGAGAATCGAGTTTGGAGATGCTCAGGGAAATTTGCAGGAGAGCAGGAAAAGGCAAGAAAAGATTCTGGAGCTGAGGCAGAATCACGTGCCCTGACACTAAGGTGGAGTCAATCCCACCAGACAGAGGATTTGCTGCAAAACCCTGTCTTGAGCAGAGCCTCTAGCAGACAAGACCAGACACAGCCACTACGTTTGGGCCAGAAAATAAAAATGTTATGTTGATAAATCCAGTGTTTCACAGAGGAGACAGGAGAATGATGAATGATTAATTGTAAACAGAAAGGATCTCCTACTGTCCAGGTTAACAAAAAGAATGACATGGAAAGACTTGTTAGCAGATGCTATGCACCTAATTAGAAAGGAGAAATATGCTAATAATAATCATGCTCCTGAAGACAGGATCTTAATATGAAGCTGATGAAGCTGAATATGAATAAATGAATCCTGGAAACGGAGTGTGAATATTGAAAAGAGTGCATCAAAGATTTCCATGGATGGAATTGTGTAAATCATCAGATAAACAATCAGTCAAAAATCCTTACAAAGACAGACAGAGGGGTGTAGACTGTTGTCTCGTTCCTCATTTCCCATGGCTATTTAAAACACCAATACTACAGTATTTCTTTTTTATCAGTCTCTGAAGATTGATGCAAAGAAATGGAAAATGTTTGCTAAACTTGTCTAAAGATTTACATTCTCACTAGCTCCACAGAAGCAGTGCCACTAACAGGAAGAGAATGCCTTTTCCAGATATGTTTCCTCCAGCACACACTGTGTAGGAAAGGTCTCTACTACAGCAAAATAGATAATTTATAGAAGAGGATGATTGCTTTACAGTATGAAACTGAAAGCTACATTTCATTAAAACAAGTTGGCTGTTCTGGGAGTGGGACTGCTACAGTGATAAATCCTAAAGAGCTGCGGTAACCTGGGTCTGCTCTAACAGCTGTTAGGTTTTACAGTGTTTACAGGTAGCACTGGCCAGTGAATAAAACAGAGCCCTTTATGCTTCCAGCATTTTCACTGATCTGTTTTTTAACTCCAAATTTTTGGTTTTTCAGAGCTATTTCAGAAGGCTGAAAACAGTGAAGGAATATGTCCCTAAAGAAGGTATGAAAGGCTTTTCCTCAGAGTTTTTCTTAATCTTAAGAATGGTCCAAGTAGAATCTAGATATATTGTTTTGAATCTAGATATATTGTTTTGTTCCGTATTAGTGAGAGATGACATGAAACATATTGAAAAATTGTCTTCACAATCACCTACATGTATTCTTTAATAAATATTTTCTTTGTCTAGAGAGCTTTGTTGCCTCGAATGGCAAAGCCACCGTTTTCTTCTTCCCCATTGTTGCATTCTAGGAGCACTTTGCCACCTGCCAAGATCTGTTTGCAGGGCTGGGATCTTAGTTCAGCTATTTGTGTTTATATTTTTTTTTTTACCAAAATGAAGGTTCATTATTTCACATTCCAGAGGTTTCAAGTACACAACCAGTTAACAGGGATATCACCCTGTAATCGCACAGGATCATTTACAAGACTCTCCTAGTCAAAGAAAAAAAGTTTTGTTTTTGTTTTTTCTTTGTTTGGTTGGTTTTTGTTTGCTTGTTTGTT
Organism: Regulus satrapa; assembly: GCA_013396955.1. Lineage (NCBI taxonomy): Eukaryota > Metazoa > Chordata > Aves > Passeriformes > Regulidae > Regulus > Regulus satrapa. The sequence goes on along the minus strand of VWZN01012608.1, from coordinate 123,014 downwards.
TGGGGTTTTTAGGGTTTTTTGGGTTTTTTGGTTGGGTTTTTTTGGCAGGGAGGAAAGAAATATTTTCCTATAACACTTCTGAGGAGTTATTATCTGGGACATAATCACAAACAAATATAACTTTTCCCCTTGAGAATCTAAGTTGGTCATGCTGACACATGAAATTGAGTATTGAAAATATTACTGTTTATGTTGTCCTATATGGACAGGATTATATATTATATGTTGCACATTGTATAGGATTGCATTATGTATTTCTTTTGTCCCATATGTCCTCAAAGCAGAAGAAAAAACCACAGCCTTTTCAGTTAATCTGTTCCAGGAAACCTGTTGCTCTTTCAGAACCTAGATATTTCTTGTTCATCAGCAATATTTACAATTACTGGGCCAATTTGTGGTTGATAGAGATGGCAGTCATTACACACCCAGTTTAACAGAAAGAAAAAAAAACCCATACAGCTTGAAAGGAATGCCATAGCAATTAAATCCAAGAAATACCCAAATAAATACTGCACAATCTTTTCCCTTTAACCCATTATCAATTCAGATTGACTCCCTATGCAAGACTGTATTTGTCCCAAATAAAACACATGCCATATGCTATAAACATGCTGAAGAAAACTTACCTTGCCTGGAGGAAACTGAGAGTAAACTAATTCCACTAAGTAAACAAAAGTCTCACTTATGGCTATTAGCTTGAAAGGAGAAAGTCATTTCTAGAAAATTTTTAAAAATCATTACATCTTTCCTTGCACTGGTTTGCAAGGAAAGCAAGGAAAACAAGCAGCACCTTTGCAAGAGGTTTAATGTCTAATTAGAGACAAATAAATAATTTACAGTAGCTTTTTAAACTTTTAAACATTTTTTTATGTTTTTACATGACATCTTATTCTGTATCAGAAAATTTTTGTTTGTGATGCATCTATTTCTATTCTTTTGCAAGTAGAAATCAATCATAGTGTCTCTTCCTCCATCACAGCAAGAATGATGAGACCTTTATGGCTATAGATACATTCCCCAAAAACCAGTGGCTTCAGCATGGGTTGTCATGCTAAACAATAATATTATAGCATCTATGCAACAGAGGAGTGAATTTCTGAATCACAGGTTTAGCTCCCTCTCTATTCTGTTCATCTTCATACTTCTTGTCTATCTCCCTTGTCTTCTCTTTATCTTTCGTTTTACCTCTGAGCTGTTCTCAAGATCCACTGGAATTTAAATGGGGGGGAGAAAAATGGTTCCTGTTCACAACAGCTGACTGCATTCAAGCAAGCTGAATGAGCCTTACCCCAAAGATATGGAACAAAGGGATTGAAAATTGCCATGTGGTCAGGACTTCTAGCCAGGAGCTTTTGAAATGCTAGGCAAACAAATGCAATATCTAATGTCAGAGCTGATGTTGCATCACAAGTCATTGGGAATACATTTAGTGCTCTTTTCCCCAGTGTTTGTTGTTAGAAGACTGATATTTACTGTTGCACCTTCATGCCTGCAAGCATACATAAATTCATCCCTTTTTTATTATCCTAATATTTCTATCACTCACAGTATGATTGAAAATTTCCTGGAAGAATAGGTCCTGACTTAGGGAGGCGCCTTTTGTGGGTTCCAAAAATGTCAGTTTACATTTGGTTGATTCATAATTATGGAACAGACATTTCTCAGCCCACAATTGGAATAGTATAGGAGGTTTGGGTTGGGTTTCTTTTAGGGGAGGCATTGGAAACAGGACAAAACCCTACATTCAGCAGCACAAAGCATTGTGGTGTTTCACATCCACGACTTAGCAGAGTCCAGACTCAGTGGCTACATGAAAAGCATCCCCTCCATTTCCTTCTGTGTGTGTGGCTGTGGAGTGCTGACAAGTATGGGACAGAGGATGACACTCAGATCCTGTCTTGGTGTGTGAGGGGAAGAGTGATGAGAGACCTGGGCTGCGCTGGCACCCAGACTCAGGAACCGCTGCAGAGCTCCGTGGTGCCACCTGCCTGTCCCACCTCAGCTGGAGGTGAGAGGTGAGAATCCAAATTTTACAGATGGATCTTCAGAGAAAAAAAACTCCACCTTTTTGCCATGGGTTACTCAGAGAAAAGAGAACAGCAGTTGGAAGGTGCCGAGAAGTATGGAATGGTAGAAATAGTCCCAGAAGAGGGAGATGAGTAAGTAAAGGCCAGATGAGGTTTTCAGAAGCACATAATAAATTGTGAAGCCATGTTATAAATATTATGTAGTACATGGTTCTTCACTTTGTCTTGCTGGGAGGATAACACCACCCATACATTTATGCATATGCTGTATATAATATTTACAAAGACAAAAAAAGCACTTCTGTAAATAGGACCCTATTTATAGATATGTCCTGCTGTGCTTTGAAGTACTCCTGTTTTTGTTGTGGTTTTTTTTTTTTTCTTATTAATTTGGTATTATATTTATTATTATAAAGATAATAGTGGAATGAACAAATGTTCCTCAACACTGGAATAGCTTCATCCTTGGCTGTTTACAACTTTTGCACACTTGTATAAACTAACTGGTATCAATTTCAAAAGGAATAGTATCATAAAAATCTAAACAGATGCTCATTACATTTGTCTAAGATAAAATTAACTGAACCTGTCATATTTCATGGGAAGTCCTTCTAACATCTGCAGAACAAAGCAAATACACTTAATTCACTACAGCCTTTAGTTTATAGGTCAGATATGGTCTCTCAGGGCTACTGTGTTTGTGTTTTAAAAGCTTTGAGTTAGGTTTGAAAACAATAAAGCTGGAAATGTTTATTTTTGTGGCCTGAGATAATCATCCTCCCTGAGTTTCAGTTATCTAATTCAAGGTTTACACTTGGATGGAATAACCAGACTCAGCACAAATGATTCATATGGGGAAAGGAAACTCATGAAGGGTACTAATGATTTTAACTGTTACCTCCTGATACTGAAAAGGAACCTCTATCTTAAATAGATCTGTCCCCGAAAAAAAAAAAAAAAAAGACACATTCATGTGTCTCCAGAAAAGGCATCTCTCTTCATTGCTGTACAGTTTGTCTTGATCAGAGAAATTGCTCTTTCTGCCCTGAAAGATAAAGGTATGTTGTCAGGTCTATGACAGTGGTTTTAGTCCTTCATGCCACAAATTTTCCAAGCAATAGAACAACCAAATGTTTATCAGGTATCTTACCATTGCTTGACACCCCATATCAAATTTGGGGTGGTACTACTCTGGATGAAATCCTTGAGAAGACAAAGGCCAAACACATCCAGGGATGTATGAGCAAGAGTGTGAGTCAGTGGGTGATTCCTCCCTTCTTCCCAGCCCTTGTGAGGTAGCTTTTGCATTACTGGGTCCAGTTTTGGGCTTCCCATGCAAGAAAAATGTTGGCATATTGCAATTAGTCCATGGAGCACATGACATATGAAAGGGGCTGTGAGAGTTGTATTTGTTTGCCTTGAAGAAGAAAAGGCTGAGTTGAGGATGGGAGGGCTTTTCCTTCTTGTCTTCAATTTCTGAAAGAAGGGTTTTGGAGAACACAGGACTCTTCTCAAACGTGTGCAGTGAAATGAAACAGATTTCAGGAGGTTTTGCTTAGACTTATGAAAAATGCCTTCACTTGAGAGAGGCACAACACTGGAAAAGGTGCCCACAGAACCTGTTGGATTTCCTCAACTCTTTAAAACTCAGTCAGACAAGTCCCTGAGCAACTGAATCTATCTACAAAACAGTTAACAGATAGCAGGAGCTAGTCTAGAGAATTCCAGAGGCTTCCAACCTCAGCTGTCCTGTGACTACAGAAGTGGCCCTGGGTTACTGCCACACAGTTCTTTGAGAATTCCCCATCTTCCTCTTCTTTATCTTCACTTCTTCCAAATTTGGAATATTCCCCTCTCCAATGAAAACAACCTCACATTTGGAGAGTTCAAGTACCAGTCAGGAGATTAGAAACCAGGTATTTCATGCACCATTCAGATCCTAGAAACAGCAGCTATATCTCTGATCTTATTCACAAATTTCTGACTATTCACAGACTGTTACCCTATCATTGTTTTACCCAGTTCCATATTATATATAGCTTTTTAACAGTTCAAAATAATCTTTCAGGACTTTTTTTTTTTTTTTTTAATCTTTCAAAAATGCACCAGATTGTGCTTTGTTGTTTTGAGCAACAGAAAGAAGGTGGCTGTAAAAGATATTCTGAGTGCAAGACTGCTTTGTAAAGACTTTGTATCCTTGGGGAAAAGCCAAAGAGGCTTAGAAGAGAGGGCGTTTTTAGCTTTAGGTACCAGTATTTTGAAAGAAATAGGGGGGATTTAAAAAAATATATTCTGCATGAGCTGGATTCTTAATATGAAATCATTCTTTAGGTATGATCTATACAAGATATGGGATATTGTGCCATTTTTATGGCACTCAGTTTTAAAGCAGAATGGTTGGGGTTTATTAGACACACAGGCCTTGAGGGCTCCTTTCTGATAATTAGACACATAAGTTAAATCCATAAAAGTGCTTTCTTGGAACCACAGCGGCTAAAAGGGTGACACAATTTACTTTTGTGCTTGGCATGAGTCCTTGAAGCAATACATACTATTTTATTTCAGGATGTGCAAACTACACATTATTGTCAACAGTAGAAACAATTACAACTAGACTTGCTTATTCATGCTACCTCATAATATCATTATAGAATGACTTGAGGTTTAAACTGAAAACACCAAAAAGGTACTTTTTATTTTTATACGAAAGTCCATTAAAAATACTGCCACAAAAATCTCTGCAGAAAACCAAAGGGAAGATTTCATAGGGAGGTGGAAATTTCTGTGCAATCAGAAATAAGAGGTTTGTTCTATACTGTGATTTGAGAGGGAATGGAGGAATATGAGTTAGTTACAAGACAGAAAATGACATCTTCTGTATACAAAGCTTTAGTTAGTTCTGCCAGTCAAAGCTTTCTCCACAGCTTCTAGAGATACACCTTAGCCCTGACTTTACCCTGTTGGAATAAACATCAGCGACAATTTTTCAAGGAGGAGTGTGCCTCACTACCCTGTCAGGCCATGTGTTTATGAGATCACATTTCAAAATAAAGCAAGGAAAGATGTTACCCTTTTGAACCAACATCCTTATAAACTCTGAAGTGTTCCTTGTAAATGGCAGCACTCATGATCATGTCACATCCATGTGCAGACAGATCTTGACTTCTAACCAGTTGCAGATCACTTAAACAAGTGCTTTGTTATTACTTATTGTAAACAACTTGACTTTTCTTTCTTAGGACACATAAATAGACAGGTACCAGATTCCAATCAATTTTCCAGAAGCTCATAAAACCATTGCAAAGATGCTGAGCATTGCACTCCTAAGCAAGATGGTTGAAGCATTTCAGGCTTAGACCTTCCAACTAAAAAGTCAATCCAATTTAATAACCAGCAGTGAGATCACAAATTCAAAGAGGAAAGGTACCTAAAACAGCGTATTCATATATAGTAATATTTTCCATATTAAAAAAATTATGAAATACCACATCTATCAAAAGATCAGAGTGCTTTCAGCTCTGTTTTGATACTTCCTTTCTCATTCCAAACACTTCCCAATTGTTTGGAAGCCTGTAAGAATTTATTCAAGTTCTAGTAGAAAGCTGTCTGTACCATTAATAAAATGATCCACCCTGAAATGGGCTAGTTTTTCCTCAGGCAAATTCAGAGAAAACAATGATTTAATGAACGAGGGGAAAAAATTACCCTTTTGCTCTTTGGATAAGGTTTTTCAGGGCAAATTCCAGCTGCACAGTCAAAATAAAGTTGAGGCAGTGTGTGCTTCTGCTCCCTGTGTCACACAGCTCCTGTGAACCTACAGAGATATTTGCTCTTGGGGCTTCTCATATTGTCTTCTTCCACTGGAAATCAGACTAATTTTTCTCTAGTGAAACCCATGGGAATATCAGTGCTCATATTGCCAATCTTTGTTCCCTAAAGTGGACAGTACTGCTGAAAGATTCTCCCCAAGGCAATCGGAGTAGTATGAGTCCCACTGTTTCCTGCTCAGGGGATATCTATAAGTCAATAAAAACAGAGCTTGAGCCTGCTGACACTGCTGTGCCAGAGTGCTTTAATGAAGTCTTCTACATTTATAAATGGAGTGCTTTTCCAAGGCTGCTGGCAAACACCAAAAACCTGATCTGAAATATTGAAACACATAGCAAAATATGCATGAAAGGGTCACCTGAAAGGAAAACGGCAGGAATGAAAGAAAGAAGAGCCTTTTTCATTCACAATATCTAGGGTCAGAGCCAAGACAGAAATGAAAAAATCATGGTGTAATAGAATTGTTTAGGTTGGAAAAGACCTCTAAGTCCAACTACTAACATTATACTGCCAAATCCACCACTAAACCATGTTCCCGAGGGCCACATCGACACATCTTTTGAATCCCTTCAGGACTGGTAACCCAACTGCTTCCCTGGGAAACCTGTTGCAAAGCTTGACAGTCCTTTCTGTGAAGAAACTTTTCCTGATATCCAATCTAAACCTTTCCTGGTGCAAACTTAGGCCCTTTTTCTTGTCCTGTCACTTGTCACTTGGGAGCAGAGATTGACATCCCCTTTGTTACACCCTTCTGTCAGCAAGCTGTAGAGAGCAATAAGGTCACTCCTGAGCCTGCTTTTCTCCAGGCTGAGCCCCCACAGCTCCCTCAGCTGCTCCTCAAAGGACTTATGCTCCAGACCCTTCACCATGTCCATTGCTTTTCTTTGGAAGTGGAACAAATGGAGCAGGAATCAAAAAGCACCTGAGTTTGGTGTCAAAAGCCAAAGTCTAAAAGTACAGGAGGAGCCAAAATCTAAGGGCGAAGGCTTGAAGCACCAGCTAGCTGGGGAACAATGTGGTCTGCTTCAAAGTTTACCTGTGGTTAGGTTGTGGTTCCCAAAGCTCAGGCTGAAAAGAGCAGTTCTTTGATCCTTGCTAATCAACACCAGATAGCGAGAAGTGAGGCCAAACTCAAGACCTCAAAGCAAGCCACAGCAGAACAAGTTCCTGGTTTGTTTAAGGGCATATCTGAATGCAGCAGTTGAGGTGAACTGCAGGGTTTGGGAGGCTGTCAGTAGCACATTTGCCCTGTGCAGTATTTTGTTCAAGTATTTCCCTATTATTCTGCTTCTCCAGTAAGAACGAGATATTGGAGAGAATGTAAATATCAGTACAGTACTCCCTGTCCTGCAAGTCATGGAAAGGATTTTGTTCCTTTACATGGAATTTGGATTAAGTTCACGATGTCTTCAGGAGCTCATTCATTGTGATTGTGAATAATTTTCTTTCTCCTTCAGGTACTCTGCTTTGGCAGATTGACTGCTGCTATTTTTCAGCGACCTTGAGAAACAGAATGACAGGAAGTATTAGACAGGGTAATTTTCCTGTGATGAATTAGGGCGAGGCATTCATTTATTCCTCTGAGAAATCTTTGATCTGGTTTTACATCTTTGTTGTCCTTGATGGGAAACAAACCGAGGCTATGTCAGGTAGTCATGAGTGGCGTGATACCTGTGCCTTAAGTTTTTACCTCCTCCCAGAAGGCATAGGGATCATCTGGCTTCCTCAGACTCCCGACAACTCCAATAACAAGCCGTAAGGGGAAAAGTAGTATAGATCAGCACTTTAGGCCATGTTATAAACTGTGTGGTAATTTGGACTGCTGCATTTACAGCTAAGTTCTACCAGATGACACATAGAGAATGAATCATAACATGCCTGAATCTGCACACCCTTCTCACTGCAGAAAGCTCAGGGCAAGAAGGGACAAAGGAATTAACTACTCTGTTGTCTCATTCCCCAGGATGCCAAATCAAAGACCTGACTTCTGATTTTTGGATCTGCTTTTGCCTTGCCACAGCTCACTCCAGTCCAGAAGCCTATTATCAATATTTTTATGCATACTTACTTATATATTACATATATTTATACACACACACAGAGTCCAAAAATATTTGCACACTCATTTCCATGGTTTCAACATGGTTTGCTTATGTCAGATGTGGGACAAGTGTTAGAAGGATCATCAGCCATATGAGGCAGTGAGCTGCAATTGCTACAAGCAGGTGCAAGCTGCTTCTTCTCCCAAAAGCTTATGGCCCAAAATTATGGAACAAAAGACAAAGCTCAGAAGAATTTTCTATAGATTTTTCTGAAATTACACTGTTGCCCTTTCTCTGACTTCTGCTGTTCTTGATGAACTGGCAAAGCCTATTAGGAAACAGGGCATGCATGTTGCACCCAAAAATCTCACATAAACACCTGTCTATCATGTCTCCTTAGGAAGAAAATGTACTTTTACCATTGCTCCTGGCAACCTGGAAGAACAGCACACACTACTTGGTTCTCTGACCTTCCCAGCTGGGTCTGACTGCATGTAGAGCTCAGTGAAAACAGAACATGGGTCATTCCAAAACATCTCCCATGGGATCCTTTTTTTCCCTCTCTCTCTTTGTAAAATTTTACCCACAAAGATCTTCCATGAGTAAATGCTTCCTGCATTCCTATGGTGTCATTCAGCTTTTTTCTGTGGGTCTTGTTGAGACAGAAGGGTGAAAATAAACACACCTCTGGTGGATGAATGGGTGGCTCAGAAATATGTAGTAGCATGTAAGAGATTTCTTTTTACTTCTTTCCTGGTTTGAGTCCTGGCTAGACTTCTGCTGCATTTGTAGCAATTGCCTTCTGCATAAGGAGGAGCCATCAGCATTCAGGAGTAATTTTTTTTTCCAGCATACAGAACACACTTCAAATATTATTTTGAAAACAGAAACTTTGTCCTTGGATTATACCAAACCTAAGAGAGAGTCTGGGAACAATGAGTCTTGTTCTCTTCAGCTGAAAAAAAAGCACACTGGGATGAAAAGCTGAAGTCTTGATTCTTGGCAAAAGTACCTGATGAACTCTCTGCAGGAGCTCCTTCCCCATCTTGCTCTTCCCACAGTTCCCACCAGCTGCCCTCAGATGGTGATTGTAATGGGCAATTTCTCTTGTGGAGAAGGAAAGGGTAGTTGAGGGAATTCAGTGAGCTCAGTTTTTATACCCTCATAGACTCCTAGTAAAGCCTGCCTGAGGCCCTTTTGAAAGGACTTAGTGTAGCCCAGTGACAGCTGTTTCTTTCATCATCTGCTTTTCATGTTACATTTCTATTTAACATTGCTCTGTGTTAGGTCTAATCACTCTTCTTTTGAGGGGCAGCTTTCTGAAAGGGGCTTAAGAATTTATTTATTTAAAAAAAAGAAAAAAAAAGCTGCATTGAAAAAGACCTATAAAGAAGTATATTACTCTGAGAGAAAAGATTTGGTTTGGCTTTAGTGCCTGGAAATGTGTTAGCAGAAATGGAGGTAAACACCTTATTGGAATTAGTCATTCACTACTTCTCTAGTTCCCCTCTTACAAGAAGAGAGGGAGCTCGAGGCAAGTCCCTGGCAGCAATTGCAAAGCTGGGTGGGGATTCCCTTCCACAGCAGAAAGAGCGATTATTCTCTAACACTGCTTGATACGTTTTAGCTGTCCTTGGACAACTATTTTACTACTCATTGTCTCTCCAATGGCATGAAGTTCTCCTGCTGTTCCTTCCCTCTTCTCCAGTCCTCTAAAAGCCACCAAGTCCCACATGTAGGGGATCATCACCCAATAAGGATGGAGCAAATCTAAAATAATAATTAAAAAAGCTAATTTGTACTAAATTCAAAGATAAAGATGTGGTGCTGAAATTTTGAGCCAGTGCTTGAGCAGTTTAGGTTCAGAGATGAGGTTTTCCAACAGTTCAATACTATTTAATCTCACACCAAAAGAAATGATACTTGATTTCTGTTCTGAGAGCAAAACAGGGAGGTTGAGGAGAAAAGTAAGAGGCAAGGAAACCTTCTGAGGAGCGAATTCAGCAGGAGTTGAGGTAGTTAACAAGAAGATAAGAATCTAGGGCGAGTTTTCCTAAGGTTTGATATATTGGCTTTATTTGTAAAGGCACACTAAATTTGTGTCAGAATGACCCTGAATTACAGAAACTTTTCCATCTATGTACTAAGGGGCCATATTTCATGCAACTTTTATGTATTAGAATACTTGTATCTCATTTTACTACCTCCTTCTGCAAAAAATAAACGTAATGCAAATAAATGGTTGAGATTTCTGTATTGGTCTGTGTTTTCACAGGTCTGATAGTGCCCTAAACATTAAAAGACAGATGATATTTTACTGCAGTTTTTTGCACCATCACCCAGAAAGAATCCCAGCAAACTTCACAGATCTGAACTAATTAAAACCAGCAACAAATACGCCTCTTCAGTTTTGATTCAAAAACTAAATCAGTTTCTGATTTCCGGATATAAACAAGAGGCTGATTCCATAACTGTGCAGCATACATATGGCAGGCTCCAGCCACCAAACGTTTTCAATTTTTGTTTAGGGCAAGCTAATAAATCAGGCTCTGACTTCAGAGCATAACTGGAAACATCAAATGAAGGGCTATTGTAAGGGTATTGTGGAGAAATGTGAAGAACTGGATAGGTAAGAATAAATACTTTAAAAGCATCAGTATAAAATAATGCTGAGAACTGATGAAAGGTTTTCAGCTCCAGGGTGTTTTATTCCAAGACTTCTCCAGACTTCTTTTTCCTTTATAGCAAAGCAGCTGTGCTTATGCAATCTAGCATTGTGTCAGGAAATGAACTGAAGCTGTTTGCAGGGTACCAGTTGTGGGAGTGTTCTCAAGCCAGCTCACAAAGATCTGGGGTCTCAGCACTCCTGATTGTGCCTGTCCTGAGTGGTCCAAACTGCAACAGAGGCCTGTCCTAATAGTGCAAATATAAGGACTGCAGGGTGGTCCTTCATGGATGGCATCTTCTGTGATCTCCACACAGCCCACATCAGAAATGGATTTTTAATCCATTATTCAGGAATTCATTTCCAATCTTAGTTGAGGCAAGCAGAGTATCTTCAGCTCAAACTCCCTTTTGGCCATTCTTGTATCTCAGGCATAGAATTCACCCTTCATTTTCCGTTCACTGACAATGCAAAAAGGCCTGCTCTCTAACCTACTTTATTTTTCCTTTACAGTTCTCCAAAGGGAAGAAGGAGTTTCTTGCCAAACACTGCTGTCAGTCTGACATAACTGTGGGCTTGATCACATGAAAATTGAAAGTGTTTCTCTTTTCAATTGATTAAATGATTGAGTACAGACTTCTTTAATAGAGCAGTCAGCATAACTCACCCATAAACTCAGCATGGAGCCCTGTGTTCACCATGTTCTAAATTGCTGACAAACAGTTTATGGTTTGTCACATTTGGCAATCTCTATACAGGAAAAGGGCCAGTCTTCAGCTGAAATAAAAATAGGTGCTTTGACCAGGACTTGGAAACAACTCGTAGGAAGAGAGGTTGTGCAAATATATTAAAAAATGTTCAGCTTTTTGTTTCCCACTTTACCAGCTTTAGCTTTACACATCATCATAACTGTTCTTTTCAGTCACCTTCCAATCTGCCCATAATGCAATGTAAACAACTGTAAGATTTTGTATTTTGTAATTAGCTATAATTTCTAACATATTAAGTGAATTCTGGCAGTTAGTGAAATAGAAAGGCAGCTAAAGGAGCAAGGAAGGTGAACTAGAAACACATCTTGACTCTATTATTTCACTCTCATAAATCTTGTAGCAGGTGACACAGACTTTAGGGGGCTTGAGGTGTTCTGTCCTGTTCTCTTCCTTTTGGCAATGTTATGAAAGTTAAGAATTGTTTCTTGGTGATTTTTTAAACTATTTTGTTTTGACTTTCTACAGATATCTAGTATTAGGGGAGAAAAGTCATGCCTGACAATTTTAATGGGTTTTTGGAGAGGTAAATGGTTCAATTTCTGTAACATTATAACTATCACAGCAGGGCACATTGAACCATAGACTCAAAGTAGTTCATGGAACCATAATCCAAATGGCAGCAAGCAGAAAAAAAAACAAAGTGTGGAAAAATCTAATAGCAATATGGGTCAGATAGATATACTTTGGTATAAATTGAATGGTTTTGTTTTATAATGTAAGAAAGAGCCTTCTGAGAATCCAGAGGTGGTATCAGCCTCTTCAGTGGCAGCTGATTTATTTGTTGGCTAAAATTGCAATGCTTTAGCAAAGCCATATGAGGATTAAAGATTAGACTAGCAGAAGTGTCACAAATCAGAATTCTTTATATACTTGACATACCTTAAAAAGCCCACTCTAATTTCATCTGATCTCTAAAAAGCACTCCAAGTCTGCATGGCCTGCAACTGCCCCAAGAATAATGTTCCTGCAAAGACTCATCTTCTCTTAAGTAGAATATAAATTCAGGGCAGGATTGCTGATTTTATTTCTCTCCCTTTATTTAAAGCAATCACAGCAGAGGTTATTATAAACACTGACATTCAGTTTGTGTGGCCAGACGACCTGGCTGAAGAAGAGTTATCTCCTTAGAATATGGTTGTCACTGCATGTGTGGAGCCATCAGGTGATACAAGGAGCTCAGAGGTGGGATGAAGTACTTCACCCACATATTTACTGCCCACATATTTACAAGGATAGAGATGGCAGAGAAAGTCAGGAGCCAAGACAGGACAAGGAAAGGTCATCACCAATTTCTGCTCTCCTCTTTTCTGCCTTCAAATCTCTTCTGCAAGCATGACTGCCCTCTCAGCATTTAGATCATACCAGAAAGCTACGGATTTCCAATGATAAGTGGTCTAAAAAAATCCATCCTTTTTTACCTTCTGTTTTACCTTTTATGTAGCAGTAGCATAGAATAGCAAGTTTTCTGTATTAGAAATATACAATTGAACATGTAGAAGGCTGCAATACTTCAAAAAGCCTAATGGTACAGGAATATTTGCAAAATGCTTAGCCTTTCTGAAGATCCAATGATTCTGAAATGTCAAAATAATGCCAAATCAAAAGTGGCAATTAACCTAATTTTGCTATTTTTTTCACAGTGTACCAGAGAGACCTCGTTTGTACCATTTAGTGCAACTTGTCCATCCAGACACAAAGAAACCACTTTCTGTGCCATAATCCCTGATTTGAGAATAGTACAATTCCTTTGCTTTTTAAGACCTTTGCTGTATTTACCCCTCACATATGCTAATAAAACACTTCCCAACACAGAAATACATTCTTTGCTTCTGACGCAAAGTATGAGAAGGAAAAACTCCATAACTAACAATTTTCCTTACATCATTTATTTTTAAAGCATTTTATAGGTGCTAATAAAGTGTTATGGGTGTCATCCAAATTTCAGTGACATGAGTGAAAAAACTCCCACCATTCCAGTTACTTCAGTGAGCTCTGGATGTTACATGAGCAACATTCATCCCATAAATCTGGACAGATATCATTAAAACAGGATTCTTGATTTCAAACTTTATTTTTTTCCCAATAATCTTTTTTGTAGTTTGATTCCACTTCATGGAGAATTCTGATATGTTTAGTTTCTGATCCAAATCAGAATGAAGACAAAAAGCCTTGATAAATTTATGATACTGGTAATTTTGTCAGTCTGATGTAAATAACTGCCACACATCAAGAAACCAAGGTCATCCAAGATACAGACAGTGGAGAGATTTAAATTATGACTCATTAAATAAATTACTACATTAAAATGTAGAAAATACAAACACCTCAACACATGACCTATTAATAGTAATTTAAGTTTATTTTGTTAATCCCTTATTGAAGAGTTAATAGAGATTCAAAAAAGGTCAAACCCACATATAGACTAATTTTGAAGTCAACCAGTTTTATTTAAATGGAATGTCTCCTTGCTGAACAGTTTTCAAATTGTTTTCATGGTAAAAGGTATTTTAACAAACATTGTGCCTCATTTGCAGATTCTTCTCACTTGTTAAACATTCCCAGGTATACTCCTGAATACAGAGAGTGACAAGAAAAAGTATTTGGTTTAGAATGTGCCTTCATCAGGCCAGTCTCTGGATAGTGAATTTAAAGATTTCAGAAAGTGTTTGCAACATTTGAGAAGAGCTTTCTATGAATAAAGAACCACAGGCATATTCTATTTAATCAGATTTTCAGCCATAAAATTTTGGACAATCTAAAGAAGATCATACTACCCCTCAGAAATGGGAATTATTTTTGGAAATATTTTTTCAAATAGAGATATAAATTAGTTTAATTCTCTATGATTCAGCATTCTCTAGTCACTATCTAGAATATCTACAGAAATCTTACAGAAGCAAATTACTTACAAAAGCATTTTGATACAATTGTGAATATTTTTTTTTAGAAATAAAAATTCATTTTTAATATCCTTTAATGGAAGTTGATGGACATGTGGGGCTTTTTAGTAGCAACCACCTCATAATCAGTTAATTTGATAGAAATACAGACTTCAAGGTAGTCCAGGCAAAAGAAGCCTAACGAGGTTGTAAGCACGTCATGCTGTGAACTGAAATCTTGAAGGAGTCATGGATCACAATCATCCAAGGGTATGTAGGACAGATGCGAATGGTTGAGAATGGTTGAGAATGATTTGGAATTAAGAGTTGTTAAAGGCTGACACCAAAATTTACATCTAAATGCCTTCAGGGTACTGGACCTCCAACAACAGCTGCAGTGCCATGGACATGTCCAGCACCTGGAGAGTCTGAAAGGAGTGAATTCTATGATTGCTGTGGGTACCTTCTTAGCACTATGAATGCTTTGGAAAGTCTGGTCCTAGAAAGGCTTCATCATTGACAGCTGAAGTAGAGCTTCAGAAGGATCCAATTTAATTTCACATAGTTTTTGTTTTGTTTTGTTTTTAATATATAATTCCGAGCCAAAACTCTCTTTAAATTTGGCATTGCTGCTTCCATGTGTGATGTATGTAAATGACAGAATAGCACATGAAGGTGAAGAGCATTTCTACATCACCTTCACTTGCTTTGCAAATGAGCATTCCCAAATAGTGAGTACTTAGCTCTTGGCAGGTGACTGCTTTGCTGTGCCTCACTTGGGAAAAGACTTTCCCATTCATCCAACAATTGAAGCACAAGGATAAAAATCACAAAGAGGAAGTTTTATTCAGACTTTGTCAATTTTCTGCTTTATGTGTTATTTTTTATAGTATTCCTAGTCAAAATATTCACTAGTTTTTACATACTGAGCTCTTTGTCCCTGGTTACCTGCTGCTTTGTGAGCATCATGAGGTATTTCTCTTTATTCAGTATTCCTAGAGAGGTAGAAAGCTAAAGGACATGAGATGAAGAAGAGAGGGGCAAAATAAGAAATGTGTCACTGTGGTGGGCTGACCTTGCCTGCCAGCCAGGTGCCATCCAGAGGCTCTCTCCCTACCCATCTCCAAAGATAGAAAAGCTTATGGGTAGAGGTAAATACAGAGAGCACTTCCCAGTTACTGGCAATAGGCAAAACAGGCTCAAAAGAGAAAATCCATTTATTGCAGGAAACACAAAAAATTAAACACCACAACACTCCTTTTCTTCTCCCTTCAATCACAACTTCTGTCCTTCAGACACAGTTTCTCTGCATCCTTCCGCTTATCTCCTGGGGTGGTGAAAGGGGGCATGGGATCCTCCATGAACTGCAGCATGGAAATCTGCTCCAATGTGGTCCTTTCTATCAGCTGCAGGGATATCTGCTCCACTGTGGTCTTCTTCCCAGTGTTCAGAAGAATCTCTTGTCAGTGGCCTAAAGCACCTTCCCCTTCCCCTTCCTCTTCCTCTTTGTCCTCCTCTTCCTCTTCCTCTTCCTCTTCCTCTTCCTCTTCCTCTTCCTCTTCCTCTTCCTCTTCCTCTTCCTCTTCCTCTTCCTCTTCCTCTTCCTCCATCTCCAACATTGGTTGTGCATTAATATATAGGAAACTGAGAAAATCCAGTTGAAAATCCCATAAAAATCAAAAATTCTGATGAGAGGGACAGCATGAATTTACTCTCTGCTCACCTGAATTTCCTAATATATCTCCAAAGAAAGAGCAGTGCCACATGAGACCGTGCTGGATGTTTCTGACTCTCTTCAAGCAGAACCACACAGAGCTGCTTTCTACAGACTGACCTTAATCTTCTGTAGCCATTTAAAACATTCAGCTAAGAACAGCTACTATCATCTTGCTTTTTCTGAATGGAATTAAAGGCAGTGTGAAACAGCTGTGACAAAATGTTGTTGCGCATCCTCTTACCTTATTTCAGGCATTTATTCTCCCCTTTCACACCTGCTCCTGCTCCATCTCTTCTCAGCACTGGCTTCTACAGGAGGCTTTCCTCATCTCATCATTTTACTGCTGGTCCAGCTATTTCCTTGTGTTGAGCTTGTTGTGCGTGCTAGCTCCTTCACAGGCATTACTCTTCTCTTGCTCCTATTTGACTGTTTTCTGGCAAGTCTTTTGTCTTTTCTAGCTCTTATCACTGTGCCTTCCATCCTCCACTACCTGCTGGACTTGGCAAAGACAGTGGCAGCAGCACCAGATGAAAAACAGGCAGCAGACATTCCTACCCCTATATGGCATCCCTGGTGTGATGGTCAGTATGTTTATCCTACCCTTGCTGTGGACTGGTCAGCATATGTGTTTATGCTGGCTACTTGGTCTAAAAAGAAACAAAAAACAAATCCCAGGCACTGTAAATTAGATTAATACAATAGGAGTGTTTCTGACCTTGTTTATGTCAGTTGTACCAAGGTGATGTAAGTGTGGTCCATCCTGGTTTACCTGGTTGTTTGTGCAATTTGAGCAAATTGCTATCAAAATGAACTGTCATTGAAGAATAAGGTGAATTTTGGCTTACCTGCCAGCTCCAGTATTACACTGGTATAAAACCTCTGGAATCAGTGGCATTGCTCTAACATAAAACTGCAATAAACTGCAGGGAATTAAATGCTGTTTTCTTGCTTCTGAGAATTTTCGGAGGCTGCCTGATATGGCATGAGTCAAAAATATTTTGTTATTCTCTGCTTTTTCTAATTATCAGATTTGTCTCCAGTCCATTTTGTGGTGTTGGCCAGGCATTCAATCTGAGTCAAATTTTCCATACAATCCACACTGCTTTATGTTTCAGTGTTGTTTTTTGTTGTTTTTTTTTCTTTTGCCCTAAAACCAGAACAGAAGAGCTGGCTAAGCATGTACAAACCTGCCTTAAGAAAAAACTTGTTTTTCCTTTTCTCTTACCTCTTATTTTCTATTTAATCTTAGTACAAACATGAAACACAGATGGAGCAGCACAATGGTAAGAATTTTGATTATTGGATTCTCAATCTGTTCACTTGTCAGTGGATCACTTTATCCACATAAGTCATCCCCATTAAAGAAGCCAACATCTTGGAGGTAACATTAATTTTTGTAAGGAGCTGTTTTACAACAAGGAGCTGACACTGTTTTGAGAACACTTCTTCCAGCATTCCTTTACATCTGGGGCTTGCCCACCAAGAGTTATTCAGGGTTGAAAACCACCGCTAGTTGCATACAATCATATTAAAACCACAAAAAATTGGAATGAATAACCACAAATCTTCTCATTCCTCATCCCTGAGGGGTCTCATCACTTGGCCCAAGATCCTGCTGTTACTCTCCCCATTACGAACACGATGCTGACATTGTTTTTCCCACCCATGTCTCCAGCTGGATGGAGGCTGCTCGCTGCTAAGATTTAGGATTTCATGTGCAATTTGCTTGCTGTCAGTTTTATGCACTATAATCTGAATCTGTGACAGTTTGGTGGAAGAAAGGGATTATTTTGTCTAGGTAACACAATAGTTTCACTCAATTTTCTGAGGATGGAGTAGACCTTAGATGCATCACTGCAAATATTGGTTCAGACAAATCTATTTCCGGCTGAAGAGTGCAGCCACAGTGGCTCCCAGGCATGCTATGTTGACTTGCTTAGTGAAAATATGCATAAAAACCTATTTTGGTTTACAAGTCATGGCTGAAGGAGTCCACAGATGAAACTGTAGCTTTTGGACAAAAGGAAAATAGTTTCTTTTTAATATATTGCACTAAAAAATTTCAGCCTTGTTGGCTTTGCTGGGAAAAATCCCACTGGCATTGACTTTGGACATCAGAGATTATCAGAAGCCTGGCTTGAAAACCTCCTGTTCTAAACTAGCTTTTCCTGAAATTTCCTGCTCACCAGGAATGAAGAAGAAAAAAAAAAAACAAAAAAAAACCACCTAATAGCTTCTGTTGTGTTTCAGTTCCTCTTATTTTTCTGAGTGTGTTTTTAGGTTTATGCTGCCTTTGTCTAGTCCAGGGTCAAAGACATCCAAACAAAACAAGTATTTCTGAAGTTGAAAAAAATATTAAGCACCTGGTCCAGGTGGAACATCTTCCCCCCCCCTCCCCCCACCAAATAGATATGAGTGTTACATCCAGCCTTGAACCACTGTTTTAGCTTTACACTTTTGAACTAATATCTTTTTCTTACTCTGACTGATGTCAGCTGAAGGAAAGTTCCAAGTAAAACACCCTTTATAGTGCTATTTTAGGGCTGAGGCCGTTCTTTCTCTCTTACCTTCATCTTTCCATTTTCCTGATGCAATCCTCAAGTCTGGCCTTGGGCTCACCTCACAGCCATTAAAAATCAAAACAAAAAACAAGTAAAATCAGAGGGACCCCTCAAACCTCAAAGTTTTGCTTCCAGAATGGGCTCAGAAGCCAGTGATTAGCTTCCTCTGAAACAGCTTTTCTGATTTCCAAGTTTGGAAAATTGGGATCATCAAAAGGCCGGTGGCAGATACGTATCTTTTCCTTTTTTTTTTGGTGACCCTATAACTCAATCTGGCAATGAAGAAGCCTAGAAAAGAAGCAGTGCAGAGAGAGGAAGTAGCTCTGTAAGGCTTGGCAAATACTTTGAAAGAATAACTGTTTTTCCAAGTTTGATCACTACAGACACAAGAAAACACAAATTGATATATTATCTTATCTAGGACTTGTCTGATGAGCAGGAGGCATGTTTTGGGGGTACTATCCTGAGCCATACTGACTCAGTTCTTTTTGCAGCAATTAATCTTCCCTGTTTGGTTTTAATACTGCTTTACACTTGGCCTCACCACAGTGCCAAGAGGTCAGTTTGCTTGTTCAAGGTCACCAAATGACTCAGTAGATTAAGTGAAAACTGAACTCAGAGGACCACCCTGCTTTTTTAACTTTTGTTTTTGGGACTCAATCTACACAGCTTGTCTGCTATTTCATACATTCCATTAATCCCACTGGCTACCAACCACAAAGATACAGCACAAAGATTGAATGCGTGTAAATGCATACAGTGATATACAACTTCAAGCTGATGGAAAATACATAGGACAAGCATGGTTACATTCCCCTGCATTAGAAATACACTTTAGGTCCATGGCTCAAAAACAAAAGAACATGAGAATACTATTTGTGGCTTGTCCTGCATTTATTAAGATGAATAAGATGAACCTTTCATCTTATTTCACTCTTGCTCTAACCACACATACTCAAACTCCCATGTTTTTACATCCAACTTCTCAACTTACTCCTATCTGAAAATGAAATTAGTAGCTTGACTGTTATAAATAGTCTTCTGTTGATGTTCTCTGGATGCAGAATAGATAAATTCCAAGTTTCAGGGTAAGATATTTGTTTAGAGTTTTCCCATTTGTAAAAACTGAGAGCTGGAGATACGATGAATTTCTCAGTCCATCAGTAGAGTAAGTGAGGAAAACTTTCAGGTGAGAACTTGCTCTCTAGCCAATAGGGAAAATCTTATAAAAGTGAGAAATTTCCTCATTTTAAAACTCAGTGTACTCTGAAAACATTGAATCTGGAAATGGAAGAGTTAATGAGCAGCTACTTGTTATTTTATTTAGGAGCAACAGTAGGACCTGACCCTTTGTGAAACTAGGCAAGTGCATAAAGCCTTGTGCTGCTGTAGCAAGGCCTCAAAGGATGTCACAGAGCAGTGGAAGGAGGCTAACCAGCAAGAAAAGGAGTTTGTTATAATTTTCTTCTTTAGGACAGCATCCTTTGACTTCTTATCTTAAGCACTAAGTGCCTCCCTGTCCCATCAGTTTGCATAAACTTAAAATAATCATTTAGATCAAAGAAATCTTTGAGCTGTCTAAAGTTCTCTGTGCATCACTTCCCACATCCCTCTACAAAACCAAGTCAAGCATCATTGGTAAGAAGCCTCTTCCCTTCAGAACTTGGGTGAGAGTCTCCCAAGATTAGGTTTTCTGCTCGCATTAGCAGTATTTTAAGCCTTTTTTCTTAGGGTTCTGTGGGAGTTCCTAGAAAATGTATGGGTCACATTAAATGTTTTCTGAGACAGTTTGGTGCTTTGTTTCTTTCTGTAAAAAGACTCTCATCTGCCAATGGTGGCAATCAACTTTTGAAGAACTTTTAGGGAGTTTTCTAAACTTCAGGTAGTTTTTCTTAACTTTAGGTGTCCTTGCTGCATGATGAGAGGGCAAAGAAAACAGTAGAAAGAGCATTTCAAATATTTTGAAGGGAGTGAAGGTGGTTACCTGTTAGCCAGAAAAGGGGATCCCTATGTGTTGCATGACCTGCCTGTGTCTATCAAATTAAATAGATAAGCTGCTATAGGATATGGTCAGGACTGTAATCAGAGTTCCCAGTTTCCAAGCACTCTTAAAACATCTCTAAACTGTTTCCTTCAATTTATGTCAGCTATGGTTTTTGGGAAACCCTGTTGCTTCCAACATCTCCATAAGGAAACACTGCCATTTTCTCTTCACTGAAAATATCTTCATGTACTCCCCAGACTCATCTGTAAGTCAGATGTGCTGGAGGGGGTGGGGGGGGCGGCACAGGAATATCTCCTGGGAGGAAGAGACTTGCATAAAACTCTGCTGTGAAGTTGTGTGATTTTCCTTACTGATGGATGAGAACATATGTGCAGAAGTGTTGCAGGAATATCATGTGCAGTGAAAGTCATCCTGTCAAAAGTGCACAGGTACTTGTAGGATTTACTAGGCAACATTTCACCCTTCAGAGCTCATGAAAGAGTCAGGAGTCTTACTCTTATATGTAAGAGTAGAGGCCTGTTCCATGTGGTGTCAGTCAGCTAAAGGGGGCAAATACCAGTGCAGTTCCTTCCATGGAGCCCAGGAGTTCACAAGATGGGGGCAAAACCTCAATCTTCATTATTAGGTATCCTAATTCTCTGCTCCATCTATTTCCTCTGCCCATTTTTATCCCTTGTTTTATTTTGTTTTATCTGCTAGGTGGCTTGGAAGACACTTGCATGATTGTCTGCTTGGTACAAGCATTTATTTTTAAAGGGAGCAAACTGCAAGATCAAAAGGTGAGTTACAGTGATTTTTTTGAGCAAATAACACTTGCTTAGAGATGGTTTTCCCATGAGAGCTAAGTAAGAGCTTTTTAGAAATACCGTGACTAAAAAATAGCCATTTTAGAAGAACTGGGCTTACCTGCATGTGGGGGTTTCAAGGTTTACTATGAAAGAGTCCCACAGTATTTATCCATTCATGGCTTTACTGGACTTATTTAGGTTTTATTTCTTGGTAGCTCTGGAAAAATGTTTTAGTGGCCAAAAAATCTGTACTTAATTAGACACACAAAACCAGCAGACAGGAAGTCTATTTCCTCACAGAGATACTGTGGTTTATAGTTCTGCCCTAATATGAACAAGTCTACTATTATTTTCTGATGTCCTCCTTGTTTAAGGTGCTCTGAGTAACCTGAAAGCCCTATTTCTGCACACCAGTCATGAAAGATAGTTGTCAAGATCCAGGCATGCCAGACATGGCAGTATTGGATGGTTCCTGGTTCCATTTGAAAAAAAAATAAAAAATATTCCTGTCAGATTTTATTTGCTAGAAATTAATATAATTTAAGATTATTTAAATTTAACTGTGGATGTATGTGCAGGCTTGGGGCAGAATCTGATAATGACTCTGTACCAGTACTCCCACCCTGAATTTCTTCAGTGTTATAAGTGGTGGTTTTATTTCCTTGTTACTTGGGATTAGTCCAAATATCCAGTGATTGGAAGTTGTTCAGGACAAGGGCTCTGTGTTCATGAAGTCTGTCTCACAAAAAGGGCCATCGGAAAACTGCTGTAACATAATAAGCAATGAAAAATATTAATATCTGCTGCCAAAAAAGGAGGTGAGGTCTTACCAGGGATGTTGATTATCCTCACTTAAATTTAGAAGTTGTGTGGGAAAAGTAAAGTTTTTACCACAAGAAAATGTTTTAATTTACCTTAGACCTTCAAGCAAGTGTCAGAAAATCAATGAATTTCACTATTATTTTTGATACTGTACAAAAATAATTCAGATCTTAAGTGATGAGTGGTCATACAACATCCACCAGCTCAAAGCAATGGAGGAAATTTTTGTGAGTTAGAAACTAGCACTATTTCTTAAATATTAAATGCAACCTAAGGTATGCAGCATGACTAACATGGCAGGACAGCTATAAAGAACTTATTCTCTGTTATTTGTCCTTGCTGGTTTTTAGAGGGAGGGTGGGGTTGTTTTGGTTTTGGTATTGTTTGTTGGGTTTTTTTCCCTCCATTTGGATTTTTTTTTCCTTAGGATAATTATTAGAATATTATGTCTTATGTCTTTGAATATTCCAAACTTCTTTATTTTTGTAGTTCTTTCTTGTGAAGCCACAGACTTCCCACTCTACTGTGAAAATTTCTTGAATTCAACATTTGTTCTACTTGTCCTCCTCACTCTACAGATTCCATCTTTGTTTCCACATCACTCCAGCCTTCATTGTTCTGATTTTATCTTTCTCCCACAGAGCGAGTAGTATATTCCATGATCATCATTAAGGCATAAAAAGAACTAAAAGAAACCTTGAAAGTGGTGCCAGTGTTGACCACACTGGAACAGGAACTTATGAAAATCTCATCAAAGTCAGGAGATGTTGAAACAAAGGGGAGTCTCTTCAATAAGATTTTACCCCACTCCATCACTATTATGAACATATCAGAACTAGAACTGGAATTAAAAATTAAAATATTGGAGCAAGATTAGAACAAATAGTGAAGCGGATACAGTCTTATGTCTTCTTTTCTCTGACGTGGCTATCTGTGGTGAGATCTCCACCAGATACAGAGTAGGAAGGATGTGCAGGTAGAAGAGTTGAGGTCTCTCAATGGTTCTGTTCAAACCCTTTTGGGGTAGGCACCAAAAGTTCTCAGAGACACTTCTTCCTAATAATTTCTCCAGGTAGGAAAAAATTCATTAAGCCCATTTATCCAACAACATTCCCACCCATGTGTAATGGTAACTGATGACTTCAAAAGAAAGCCAAGCCGTCACTTATTGATGGTGAGACCTCTCTGCATGGCAGCAGACAGGCTGGTAATGTTTGGGTTGTTTAATCCCCTTTCTTCATGTGTTTTTCAGATCCAACATATCTGAGAAGACTTTCAGTATTACAAAAGTATTAAAGTTTTCTTGAATACTTTTGTAGTACTTTTGTAATACTTTTGAATAGTATTCTTGAATTTCCAATATTCACCATCTTCCTTTTTCCAGAAAAACTCTAATATTTATTGATGGCATATGAAAGTATGATCACTACCCTGTCCTACCCTGTCTGACCACTCAGGATCCCCCCGCCCAGTGCACCTTTATCATAACTGAGAGAGAGATGGGAGAAAGATGGAACTTTTAACCATGTTGTTTTGGATACACAGGGAAAAAATATAGCTGTCAAAACACCAGTAGGCTCTACTGTCTTTCACTGAGACAGCACAGAAGAGGGATGTTTTTCTCCAAAAAGAAGCATGCTCTGAAGTAGTCCCTCTAGATTATTTTGTGATTTACTCCAGTGCAAGCTGCTCTGAAAGACCTACCTCTTTGGTATGTCTAAATTCTAGTGTATTCTTTGCTACAGGCAAGATAAGTGACATGACAAAACCAGACCCAGAGGTAACATTATTGGAAAGCAGATTCCTGTTGAAACAAGCTTAAGATTAGTAAAATAGATTTCTAGTGACGAGACTCATCCCTGGCTTTTGTCTTCCTGCAGTGTGAAGTAGAAGACAGATAGTTTGATAGATGAAAGTCTGGCAAAGGTAAATGGCAATGACGGAGCAAAGGAGTCATAACATTCTCCTGACAAAGCCCGGATGTCTGAATAGTGAAACACAGAGGGAAGACGATTAAGGGACTGCCAGGCTCCCCACAGGCTGCCTGCAACAGCTACAGTGCCCTCCCAAAGGCAGCGCAACAAAGCCAGGGCAGATCTTCCTTTTCTCCATACAAACTTCTCTAAAATGCAATTACCCACTCTCACAGGAGGCTGCATGAACATCACCTTCTTCCCCTGTATTTTGAAAAGCATATTACTCATTGTGACTATTTCTTAAGGGTGAAGCTTTTGGTAGCAATTTTCACATTTCAGAGTCCTCTTGGGAAATCTAAACCTATCTTTTAACAAAAATGCCATTCCCTGTCTTTACAATTGAAAACATAATAATTCCAGCCTCTCTATGACTGTGCTTCAAAATATAATACAAAAAATAATGGTGTAATATATTTTAAAAATAAACACTAGATTGCTTCTTTCCAATTAGACATAATATTCTGTAATTGCAGGAATTTAGACAGCAGAATTGTCTTTCCTAAGAACATCTTCAAGTACAGAGGTAAAGCTTTAAAAGATGCACAGAACTAGTTCACTGTTTTCCAAAGCCAAGCTGAGCAACTTTTACCACTAGAAGGGAACCATATCTAAAATTTATAAATGTATTTTCTGGAGAAAAAAAAGTATGCACCTCATATTGGAGAGACTGCCAAAACAGCATAGGAAATTATAACAATCCAAGAACTCAGAATCCTTTTCCAATGGTAAAAAAAAAAACCAAAAAAAACCCACAAACAAACAACAAAAAAATACAATTGGAACATCTTGATTTGATCTTCAAATGACATGTTAAGTAACCTTTTCTTTCTCTTACTGGTAAACACTGGTAATGTGAGCAGGAGAATATTTCCCTGCCCAAGTAATTTACATGACCATAAGGGACATCCTGTGCCATAGCCTGGGCTGGGGGTGGCATGGATTAAAAAGGATATTTCCTCCCTAGGCCTATGGTAGCCATTTTCATTCTACACCAAATGATGTTGCTTCTGTGAATATTGATCACATCACCTTAAGAAAGCTGCAAAGGCCTTTTACAAAATCCATAGCTCCCAACCCCCTCCAAAATGCCTTGAATGTTATTTGATTTTGGGAAAAATTAAATTCATGTCTTGCAAATATTTATATTTTTACATAAACTTCTGAGTTTCTGCATCTGGGACCAGGTAACATAAATTAATCAACTCATATGCTTTAAGCTGAACATCTGCAGAAACATTTACAGCCCCAAAGTCTAAGGGCTATAATGTTTTCTTTTAAGTGGTTTAGTTACCCCAAATTTCTAGAGAGAGACTGAGTACCAAAGGGACTGAGGTGCCTAATTTCCACTGAATCAAAGTGCTGGGATGCCTTTAAAAAAATGAGAAACCTCCTAGTGCCTTTTCCTTAACACTGAACAGGAACTAATTTTGCAATAGTTCCCCCAAATTGTCAATATCAGAGTTACAGAACACAGTCTATGGATGTCATAGTTCTTTCTCTTCAGAACATCAGAAGAGGAAGGAAAAGGAGTGAGACCTTAGTGCCCCTTGACCTATACATTAACTCTGCAATAATTTCTCTTCTGGAGGAATTTGCGTACATTATTAAAACCGTTCAGTATTGAAGGGTTTGGTAGTTTATGTTCAGGAAAGTGCTTAAGCAAGTACACACTGCCCAGATTTATTGGGCATGCAGTTTTGAAATTTAGGGGGGGTGGGGGGAGGAAGAAATGAGCATGATTTCCTCCCTGAGTTGTTTCAGTGTGTATCAGTATTTCTGCTTCTAATACTAGATGAAAGCAGGAAGCACGGATGCTTGCAAAACCAGGGTTCAACAAGAGAAATGTGGAAATTAATTGCTCAGAGCTTGTAGGTGAACTGAGGCTGTACTCAAACCACATGGCAATTGGTTGGTGTTTAAATCCCAAGTGTAACACACATTTGGTTCTTGGGATTTTTTCCACTGAGTAACAACAGGAGTGCATCCAAGGGGCAGTTGTAAACTTCAATGCCATTATTAACAGAAAGCTCTTGACTTCAGAAAAAATCAAGCAACTTTGTGTAAGGTATTCCTAAGAATTACATTGATTTCACAAGAAGTTTATGCTTTGGCCTTAGTCTGCAGTCACCAGCATGGCTTCTCTTCAGACGTGCATCTTGTACTTCCCAAACACCTTCAATAAGAGGCAAGCTAGCCAGTGAAGAGAAATAGAAAGCTCTGCTCATAAAATAAAATTAAAACATAATTTGAAATGCATTTAAGTATATGCAAGTTGCAACAGATTCCCTTAGGCACATAAAACTTGTTTGCTTACAAGAGATAACTCAAATTGATGTTCAATTTACCAGTTTATTGCAATGGTGATATTTAGACTTGTATTAAAGAATCTTGACTGATGACCTCTCTAATTCATTCAGTGCAAACATTTTCTTTCAACATCAGACACTACTGGTTTTTTTAACCAACTACTTATTTGAGAGTGAAATCCATCGTAGCCTGTGCAGACAATTCAGCCTTTTAATTGTGTTAAGGGTTTTTGGAATCTACTAGACAGTGCCTGAGAGCATTTGGTGATTTGATCCATTGATTAACCTGGAAACATGCTTGTTTCCCAGGCTTGGTTCTAAAGAGTTTTTGGCTCTTCTTCCAAATAGAATTTGCCAAAATGCAATTACTAGTGAGAGGCAGAAAAATTTGTCCTATGGATTTTAAATTCACTTTCTCCTTTAATGTACAAGGAATTTGAGCATGCTGCCTCCTGCTTCTTATCAGTTAAATATATGCAGTGACACCAGAAAAAGCAACTGTGAATTCTGCAATTCTAGTTCATTAGAAATCGTAACATGGGGAGCACCTCTAAAAGCAAATGGTACCAAGCCAGCATTTAAATCTGTTCATCAACTCTGGATTTAATAACTACCTTATTTATATCCCACATGCTAGGAAAAATATTGTAATTGTGATGGATTATATAAAACATGAGGAATGGAATAATTGATGGAATAATTTAAAAACCAGCCAGTCTGCTTTGCCTCTAAGATACTTGTTTGAGACTGGTTGATTCAGTGGTATCAATGGAATACCATTAGTGTCCATCCAATTCCTTTTCCAAATCCTCTAGGTTACAGTGTCCAGGGGAGAGAGATTTTTAATGGAGGACAGTGTTGGAAGGTATTTCCTTCTGTCTCCTCCATAGTTGATAAGGGGCTTGCCCAGTTTGCCCCAGGTTTTTGTCCCTGAATGTCCATCCCAGAGGCTGGTTTGCAGCAGGGCAACTCAGAACACATGCACCCCTTCCCTTAAAACTCTCAGAGAGTATCTATGCAGCAAAGGAGGACAGGACGGTGATGCCCTGCCTTCCTTTCACCCTGCCTGCCTTTCCAGGTTAAGGAAATGCTGTGTCCCTGTCTGCTAATGAGCCCATCTTCTGTCAGCCCTAATCAGCCCCAAAACAAAGGGCAATTCAGTGTGCTAAGACTTGCAGAGGTGCCTGATGAAATCTGAAAGGGAGACAGACCTGCTCCATTATTTAACATTTCTAAATGAATGTCTCATAATCCATATTTTTGTGCTGGGGAGCTGCTGATTGCAGTAGCTGTTCATGACTTACATCTCTATACTTCCAGGTCATAATCTAGCAAGTGAAGGCCTTTCTAATCTGAAATATTTATTATACATGCTTTTTATTTAAGGGCATCAAGAACATTGAGAGTTGTTCCAGCAAAGGGGGATTTATCCTGAAGTTCAAAGGTTGAACTTCAGCCATGTGGGGAAGAACTTGGCACCATCAGAATCCTTGGTCTTGCAAAAGCTCTTACACAGGTTTTCAGTACAAACAAAAATTATATCTTCATTTTGAGTAGCAGCTGAGAAGGGTAAAATACTTTTTATAACCTAAAATAAAACTAATTAAAATACATTACACATTTTAATTATTTTTATTATTATCTTAGAGGAGAATAGAGATAGCAGATTAAAATAAACAAACAAACAAACAAACAAATAAAAAGTCACCTCCATAAAAAAGCAAGTAAACAAATTTTTTAAAAACCCAAAACAAAACAAACAAAAAACCCAACCAAACAAAAACACCAAAATAAACAACCAAATCTCACATGTGGAGCCACATGGCTATGCAATGAAACACTTAAAACAGCCACTGATCCTTTATTAATATGCTTGTCCAAACCCTACATTTTGTAACGTGCCTATCTGGAATCAACTCTTCACTTTTTGTTGAAGGCAGAGTATTAAAAAAAAAAAAAACAAACAAAAAACCAAAACAAAAAACCCAACAAATTAGATATTTTATCCTGGAGACAAAAAAGGAGAGAAAGTTGTGTGTGTGCACATTGCAATTATATTATCAGGCTTTTCTGTAATGTTATTATAGGCTGTTCCAAGTTACCATGTATGAAAACAAACCACATTGATTCCAAGCCCTAAAATGAGAGAAGTTAAAGAAATATAATCAGTGCAGCTGTGGCAACAATACTATTGTTAAAGTACAGGGAGATTTTATAAACAGTGAGTAAGAAGTCAAGAAGGAAATAGTTGTAGACAAAATCATTGCTAGAAAACATGAAAGCAACTCTTTCTTTCCCATCCCATCCCATCCCCTCTCCACCCTGTGAAAAGATTAGCCATGGAAGGGGAAAAAAGGGTGAGATTGTGGGTGGTGTCCCACAGAAGGCCATAACACAGAAAAAGTATGTGTACTTTTTTCTCTTGGAAGAAGATGAGGGGAAAAAAAGAGTCTGGAATTTCTTTTGGAACACATACTGTACTTTCAGGTGCCATCTGTGGACTATGAAAAAACGTCTATTTTAAAACAAGAATAATAGAGATAAAGGACAATCCATCACAACCACTGCCTGCAGCATGACAGGGATGTTCCCAAGCAGGTTTGGAACAGCTCTGCTGTGAACACCGGTGGCACTTCAGCTTCTCTGCCAGTAATGTGTAACACAGGGCAGCAAATATTTCAACAAACACTAATTTATCTTGCCCCTTATTGACAAAACTGTAGATGCCTTAGAAAAGAAAAACAAATGCCACTGAGTCAACAGCTGTGCTTTGCAGTGGTTTCCATCCACTTTGCTTTGGCACTGTGTGAAGAACCTCAGTGGCATTGCTCCTGCTTTACATCACTGCACAAGAACCACTCAAAGGCTGATCCTTTGATAAATCACATTTCAAAAGAAATTGATGGTGCAACTCCCCTCAGCATGAGATGCCAGGCTTCAACCCCCACATTTTTAACTGCTTCTGTGAGACTTCAATGGTGTGACAGAAGAAACCAAAGAGATTAAACTTGACTAGTGTATTATCTAAATATACATAAAAAAACACCCAAAAAATTCTCTCTGTTGGAAAATTTACTTAATAAGAACTGCAAATATATGAAATGTGAGAGCAGTGTTTCCTGATATCATCAAAACTACAGGTATATAGAAGGATCTTCCCAGTGTATACAGTTTTTACTTTCCAGTTTTTAACAGTGTTTGGATCATACCCTCAGTTTAAAGCAGTTCTAGATTGTAGCTGGGCAGTATGGCAGTGCTGCCTTTCTTCTCTGCCAAGATAAAAGATTTTCACAATTTCTTTTGAAGTTTAGTGTCTATTAAGCAGCAACATAACATTCAAGATTCTTGTGAACTGACAGGAAACATAACATGACTTCCTGGTAATTATTTGCATGATGTGTTATTCCCTTTTGAGGTTTGCTTCAAATATATGTATTTGGTGGAGCTAGGGAAGTTTATTGAACAAGTGTGCATACTGATGAGTAACAATGAAATTTTGAAAGAGCTGTGACTGTTTCCTACAGACCACTTTGATATGATGCAGATATTCCAGGCCACATCTTTGAGGGGAGATGTGCAATGTCAATTCAACTCTGAAAATTGAAAGGCTCAGTGGAACTCAGTCCCAGAGACAGTAGGAATTCTCCCTAAAGATTACTGTATCTCTTAGTAATAAAGATGATACCACCACTCCTATCTCACATCTTGTCTTTTGCAGAACCAGGTTACTTTCTCTTAGCCACCCTCCCCCATCCCCCCAAGTTTAAAAACTTCCCCTGAAAATAATTTCAGCCCTTTTTAACTCCACTTCCTCTGTAGTACCTTCAGCATGTTCTCTGTCTTCTCCCTGCCAAAAACACTTCCTGTCCCCTAGACATGGAGAGCTGGCAGTGAGTAGGTTGGGTCAGCTGTGGGAGGTTTCCATGGAAGCAATTACGGCTCCCTGGCAGCGGGAAGGCAGACACTGTAGGATGTGATGGGACCCACTTCACACAGAGTTTTGACCTCATCCAGTCTCTGAAAGTGCTCCTTGACCTCCAGCCCAGCATCTCCACTGCTGCTACTGCCCAGAACATGGAGTTCCCAGACAGACCAGGTGTGCAGTGAGAGTTCTGTGCCTCCCTCTGGTACCGGAAATTGTTTGGGATTCAGTGGAATCCCAGAGCAACAATTAATGCTACTAATTTTTCTGACAGGAATCTAAATGGCTTAGAGCCAGTCATAGCATCAATAGAGTTGCTGCCAACTACTAAAAACAAGCAAGTCAACCATAATTTACTAGCATTCCTGACTCTTTTTCTGAATTAGATTAGTGCATTTTGAGAGTTTTCAGAGAACATTTGAAAGAATTCAGCTGGATGAGGAACAAGAATTGTTTCACTGACATAATTTATTGGGATTTTAAAAGCACTTTTGACAATATACCTCACAAGAGGCTAGTAAGGAAACTGAGAGGTTGTGAGGTGGGAGTTGTAGTTGTGTGCTGATCACAAGCTAGCTGGAAGAGAACAGAATGGAATAAAAAGCTCAGTTTTCAATATGGCAGTGGTTAGCAGCAAAGCACTCACAGAACTTCACTGTATTCATGGCTGTCCTGGAAAAGGCCTTAATCAGCATGGTGGGATGATTTGCCATGCAACTGTTTTTTTAACAAGGAACAATTATTTAATTGAGCAGCTATTTAAGTTAGTCAAGACAAACCTAGGCAATTAGGCAGCACAATGGCAGAGGAAGTTCATGATGGAAAATTCAGAATAAGGTGTGTTGGAAGGATATTACTAACACACATTGTTGAATTTTGAATTAACAGTAACCACCCAAGAAAATGACCTGTGTGTCACCTTGGAGAGTTTAATAAAAACATCTGCTTTATGTGGAAAGGCAATCAAAAGCAAATTAAATGTTACCACGAACAGAGAAAGGGGTGGGGTTCCACTGAACCTGCTCTGGCCAAGACTGCCCAGGATGTGCAGTAAATGGGGACATGTTCTCACTCTGCTGCGCAATTTCGGGGATGAGCTGGCCGCCCCCCAGAGGAGAGGAAAATGTTGAGTATCTTTGACATTGCTTCCCCTTCTCTGCCCCCAGCTCTCTCTCCAAAAGGCCTTCCCGTGGCTGAAGAGCAGCTGTTCCCAGGCTTCTTGCTCTTGGAAAGAAGCTGAGTTTGTAAAGCAAGCCCAGCGAAATGCAGTCATTTAGCAACATACAGGATTGCAAAACAGATTAATAATACCCCATTCACTTCAAAATAATAACAAAAAAACCAAGTAAGCAGAGTTTTTCAATACAGTTGTGTTGAAAATTGGTCTAAATGAAAAGGGCTAATGCTCCCAAATATAGAGACCAAGATTTCTTTTGTTTTATTTCCGCAACTCAGTAGTCTGTAGGCTCAAAAGCTGTTAATACTTACTATGTTGAGATGAAGAAAGATGTCCACCACAGGGCGTCAGGGCTCATGAATTTCTGAAAGCCTAAATTAAAAACATCAAGCACTCACAATACCAAATTAATCACCAGGTTTTGTCTGTGGGAGTTCTTTGCACCTCCTCATAAGCATAATCCCATAATGTCAAAGCATTCCATTGCCTTGAACTTACACACTATTATTCTGCATGTAAAATCTTATTCTCTTTGCAGTGAAGGTGGGGACTAGAAGGACTGATAGAGCCAGTCCTGCTCAAACTTACTGCATGAGGCAGAAATCAAACTGTGATTATATCTAGTTGAGAAGGCATTTTTACTACACAGCACCGTGTTTTGTATATGTCAGAAAACAGATACCCCAAAATAATGCTGACTGGAGGCAAAACAAGAAAGCAGCTGATCAAAATGCATAAAATGGGAAAAAAAAAAAAAACCAAAAAAAAAACCCCAACCAAATAAAACCTCAAAACCCCACCCAAAACCCCAAACAACCCAAAACCTAGAATTATCTATTTACATAAATTGTGGGAAACAGGAATGTACTGGAATGAGAACCAGTGGCCACATTCATTTGCCAGGATTGTTTTGTGCTAGCCATATAGGTCAGGTTCAGGTAACCGCTGGGCACATTTCAAAATATTTTTTCCCTTTAGCCAGGAAAGACAGGGAGAGGGAAGGAGGATGCTTGAATACACGATGAAGAGCACAAGAAGGGTTAAGTTGTGAAAGACTGGAGGAAGGACTAATACTGAACTGGCCTTCGACAGGAAGAAAGGTCATATCATGGGAGATATTAGTGAGATCTGGGCACAGGAGAGGAAGGGACTGATAAACAGTCATTCCCACTCTGGAACGGGAACCGCCTGGAGTTCCAGTCAAAGGAAAGCTGGGGCTAGACATTCCCACTGTGCTGGATATAGACAAGCAAGAGTGAGAGGAGAAAGAAGAGCTGGACAACTGTCCAGTGAATATCTGCTGGCTCTCTCAGTAGCTGTACAAGGAAAGTCAATCTGGATCAAAAATATCCCGGGGGAGGCAAAGAGACTGGTCCTGAATGGAATCAGGATTTATCAGGCATCATGTTCTTACTTTGGTAGAAAAAAACAGCATTATTTCTGTTTATGCTGGTTCACCTAGACAATGGTTAGTCATCCTGCAATCAATCACTCTGTCAGTTCATGTAGGGCAAAGCAGTACAGTGGATTTGGGTTGCAATCCTGCTGACATTTCACATGCTGCCAGAATACAGTACTTTTTTCCAGTTCATTTCTTAAAAATTTAAGAAGAAATAAAACATTACATGGCAATTATGCACTATGGTCATAATGTCAACTGTTAACATTTATTAAAAGCCCAAACTAGAATTATTTATGCAACCTTCATTTGGCCACCATATACAGAGTAGCAATATCATATTTAATTACATAGTTGAAGAGTTGTTTATCCACAAGATCCCAGGTTCTTTTCATTATAATGAAGGAAACTTTAGCTACAGCAGAAGTCCAAGGCAAAGGGAGTCATAAGGTAGAGAACACAGTTTAAGAGAATGTCTTAATGACTGTCAAACAACAACCTGGAGGATTCTCTTCTAGACTCTGGTATTCCCCATGTAATTTCAGACAGATTACTTAATTTTGTCTTTCCCAGACAATCTGCAAGTATGTTCTCAATTTTTTAGGTGTCTGCTTGGTTTATAGAAATGTCTGCAGCTCAGGACCACACTGGGTATATATGGGACTTGTGCTTTGAGCACATGAAGTGGTTAGAAAGTTCTGAAAAGATCTACTCCTAAGCATACAAGATCCAACCCACACAATCAGTGAAAACTTCTGACCTCAAGACCTTTGTGCTTCTCTTCTCTACTCATAATACAGTGTTCCATGAAACTGTCTTCTGAAAGTAATACTAGAAATATTTTTGAAGCATTCAGAAAGTGTAGGCAGGAATATTAAACAAAACAGAGTGGGGAGAAATGAGCAATTCTGGGTTTACATCAGGGATCCAAGGGCTTGCAATACACAGGGCCCTAAATCACAAGCTGAAGAAAAGTCTGTATTAAAGATGCCTGTTCATTAACTGAAGTCTCTCCACCCTCTGTCCTCAATGAAACAGAGATTCCATGGAGAAAATAAAAAGCAATATAGTCTTTAATCTCACAATATCAGTGGATATACGAAAGGTAACACAAAATTCTGACAGTCTAAGAACCTTATGACTTCACCATCCTATAAAAACTTTTAAGGCTTTTAGCTCAATTTTACCTGTATGTGATATATGCAATAACTGGTTTTTTGTAACAAAGAAAGATGGACACAATGTTGAGTGACTTGATTAACTATCAGCCTATTATTTGCATTCTATCATTAAAATAACATCAAAACCCATGGGAAAGAAAATTCTCAAAGATCTTCTCATCTCAGAGCCCCTGGATCCTTCTCAGTTCCTTTATCTGCATGGGTACAGGATGGAAATTGCATTAGTTCCATCAGTTTGAGACTGAATTATGACTTCATGGCTACCGTGACACTGCAAGGCACATTTCACTAGCTTTCATATTACACAACAGTGTTGAATATTGCCATTGAATTGCTGTTTTCTCTCCTAATTTGTTCTTCCAAGAACACCTCAAATACCTCGTGCTAAATTAATTTCCTTTGCCTGAAGGCTCTCTGAGGAGGGACTACAATGGAGATTTACATTGTCATCTTTCCTGTCCAATGTGTATTTGAGATTTCTGGGTGAAAGGGAGGTACCTAGCATCCAGGTAGTATTTCCAGTGTGTTATCACAATTTTATTACTCCTCCAACCATCAGAGCAGTAGCACCTTGCCAAAAGTGCGGGCAAACTGCAGAAGGGTGAAATTTGCTGATCCATCCAGTGCAACAGGGATTAAATTGATGGCATACTTGGGAATTGCAGCTGAATTGTAAAACCCCTAAACTTTTCATTGCTTCATTATATCTTACCTACGTTTGTAAACCTGTGGTTTTGTTGGATACCAGATGCTCTCTGATCATGGAACAGAAGCTACCCAAAATGCTGTATTGCCTATGCTTGAAATATTACCTTTGACTGTGAAATTTCCTGCTAGAATCCTTTCATACTTCAGGACTGTATTTCCTCAAAGTAAACTACACTGGGTGCTATCCAAAATCTTGCAAAGCACAGCACCAGAAGGAGACTGGCTGTTGGAAGCAGCAATATATGCTCCTGGTGCCCTTTGCTATGGAATGATTCCTAGCTGGAATATAAGAAATTGATTTTGACTGTAAGGTCAAAGGGCCTAGGTTCTCATGGCCTGAGTAAACACACTGAATATTTTTGGCCCAAGTACCAAAGGTTGTCTCAGTGGAAATACCCCTGGAAAATCCCTCTTGGCTTGAAGGACAGCAGGTGACGCACCAAGCATCCTCTGCTGATGTGCCTCAGCTTCAGAAGAACCCGCTCTCCTCTCCTCCTGAGCTCCACTGCATGCCAGAAGTACTCAACTGACTGCCACAGGAGTGGGATTTTGAGGAAGATTTGGGATTATATTCCTATTATATATGGCAGGGACAGCCAGAGGATTTACAGCCTTTCTCTTGTGCTTTCCTGTAAGTCTCATTAAACACAAATATGAAAATAAAAATCAAGACACCTGGGACACAGAAGATGCCTGGCATATGCCACTATCTGAGCAACGGGAGATGCAAAATGAGGTTCAGCTTGTAGTCCCATGAATTTTAAAAAATGGGAAAAAACCCCAAAACCAAACCAAACCAAACCAAACCAAACCAAAAAAACACCCAAAAGTGAAGGAAATCCATCTATAGGGGAAGAACACCATCACAGAGATGTTTTTTATTTTTGTCATTCCTTTCTTCAGATCAATAAAACCCTGCAAACTAATGAGAATCTGCATTTGTTATTTCATCACTATGAGCAATGTAGCAATTCCAAACTCATGTTTATAAAACTGCTACATCCTTTCAACATCTCTTTCCAATATATGTAGGAGCTGGGCTTATCTTTGTTTTCTACTTCAGTCTGGCAGTTTTATTTGGGCTTCAAATCCTCTCTGAATGCACAGTTCTGTGGATTTGGCATTTTGGACCAATTCAAAAAAGCTCACCTGGAAATGATAGATCCTTATGCTACATAAATGTCTTCCTAAACTTTTAAAAGTTCATTACACTGAAGGAACAGAATATTTAATTATTGCCCTTCCTATCACTTTTTTCTTCTGCTGTTTTCCTCTATTACAATTATGGAGTCAGAATTCATTTTATGATGGCTGAATAAGTTGTCCTGGCCGTTTTTCACACAAATCTATGAACCATCTAGTTTAACTCTAAGTCTGTCATTTCCTATTGAATTATTTAAAAATAAATAATAATATCTGATATAAATTAATGCAGGGTGGATGATTTGAGATAAATTGAACAGGTCTGGTCATGTGAAATCTTATACTACTTGGAAGTTAAAAGATAAAAAGCAATTTTTGCTTCAAATACTGACAGTTTTCATCATACTGATAGTTATTATTTTCAAAAATGTTCAAAAATTGCATTAATTTTGGAACTATAAAAGCAAAGCTTTTATATAACATATTCATAAGGGTATATGATCCCTTTTCTATTTGTATTCTTTCATTTTTCTTTCTTACTAGCCACACTGTTACTGTGTTTGCCAGATTGACTGTGCTTATGATCTTTATGGGACAAATAAGGAGAAAGGAAATAGAGTTTGTTTCAACAAGACTTCTGCCTGCCAGCACAAATATAGGCCTGAGATTGGAAAGACAATTTATTTCTTTTTAAAATCAGTCAAACACTGCCAACATATGAATTGATGGAAGCTGCTTGTGAAGCTCCAAAAAAGGGATGATCAGAGACGAAAGGAATAAGAGTGAATTTGATTTAAATTACTGTAATACACTGACACAACTACTTTTGTAACCACCTGGGATGAGTTCTGACAGCTTTTCCTAGTTTTTATTCACTCATTATTCAGGCAAAACTCCCACTACCTTCTCTCCCACGGTCTAACTTCTGACTAATATTTATGTACATTATCTCTATGTCACCTTGTTATGGATCACACAGATCTTACTCATTTAGCTTCAGGAGACAAGTATTTCACACTCTGAGACAGGCAGAGCTGTTACAGTCTAAACATGAAAAAGGATTAGAAACATCATAACACTCATTACTGCTTCTCTATGCTTTATGCTCCTTTACATAAAAGCCTTTCTTTCCAGATGCAGAACTGCTTTCATTACACTATTCTGACAAATAAGTATGTAGCCATATGATGGCAGCAATATGCTTAAATATGTGGATTCCAACATTTAATATGTTTTACTTGTCAAAAAAAAGGTAGATACAACTCAAACCAGTGTTCTGGAGAGCAAGACACAGCAGTCAAACATCACATTCAGACTGAAGCTGTCAGTTTTTGACTACAAAATAAAGTCTGGCTACAATTTTTGCTGCTGATTCTAATTAATTCAGTCATTCATTCCAAGGCCATTTCAACCTCTTTAAATGCAGAAGAAGCATTTGATTATTGAAAATAATTTGCCTTAGCACAGTATAAGTACTGGATGACATGGAATTATCTATGCACTCATCACTCCATAGTATCCAAAGGAAGATTAAAAAGTGCAAGAGTATCAAAATGAGATTTAGAGGGAAAATGGTGAAAATTTAAACTTTCACTGGTTGATCTAAATTTCTCCAAAATCTATATTTTATCAGGTGATGAAATTGAATTAATACTAAATGCAAGCCAAAATGCCAAAGAGATTTCATAAAAGTGCCACGCTTGATAAATTATTCAGATTATCTCCCAGAGAAGTCTTAAATTCTCAAAAAGATGGTGTAAAAATAGTGATGTGTAAAAACATCATGGACATACAGTCATGTCTATAAGGTTTGGATAGATAATTACAGCATTGACAAAGAACAACTTTGTCATTTCCTGTGTTTTCTCGTCTTGTGATCATTGGATTCCTCAGGAGATCATGCTATCTGGCCTGCACTAGAGCTCCTTTAAAGGCCAAAAGTCTAAGAACTCTTCTAAGACTAAAAGTACAAAAAATAAAGGAGGTAGGATCTGGAAGGATAAGGGGACACTGAAAATATATTCCCTTAACCCTCTGATAGTAATTTATACTAAGATTTTTCCCAAGGACAGTTCCACTGAAAATTTATTGAACACATATTTCTATCCAGTGAATTTGAACTCCTCTGATTCCAGGGGGAGAAATGTTTCATGGAAAGGAAGTGGCATGCCTACAGCTTGGACAGTAAGAGACTCTTTAGATAAATACAGATAAATTCAAACAAATCTTAAGCACCCTCCAGACTTTAGTTCAGAATAAAGGTTAGAGCAAATCAGAAGTTGAGGTCCCCCCAGTACCTGTTGTGTAACTTCAAATAGACCTAAAGGGGCTTAACAGTGTTTGAATAACTTGAAGGAAATTGGGTTACACAACTTTTCACCTCTCCCTTCTGTGTTAATTTTAATTGCTCTCTCAGCATTTTTTCCCTAATAATTTGCTAGTTTGTGCTGTTGTTAAACAAGGAAGATTATTCAGAACCAAAACAAAATACAATGAAAAGTATTTTCACTGATTTGATTTCCTGATAGTGGAAAGAAGCATTTGTCACTTCAACAGATTAAACACATTACAATAGATTTTAATATTTTAAGAATGTTAAAGCACTATCATCAGGGGATCCAAATAATTCCTGGAAACAGCTTTGTGGTAGGAGATATTACATGGAGAAGATTAAGGTGTTTTTGAAAACAACAAATATCCATTTGGTTTGTGAGTGTCAGTGAATTAAGAACCAATTCATACCACAATTCTTTCTCTTTAACAGATGGTTTCTACAGAAATATTTTGGGAGTCCCTCTGTACTGTCTACTTTCATGGCCATGTAAAGAAATGTAATTCATAAAGAAATGGAGAACAGGAGGACTGTGTAGCTTAATAGAAATAATAAAATACTAAAAGGTCCTGAAAATCACACTGTTCCTTGTTCTTGACAAACAAGCTTTTATGTATTTATCAGCAACTAAGCTCTGGTATCTACTGAAAGCTAAAGATATCAAGCCATTGACTGACAGATTCCATAACATTAAAAAATACTAAATTAATGCAATTTTCTTAAAAAATTAGTAGCATCTTTGAGAGAATATAAATTATTTTCAGTGAACCTTTTAAAATTTAAGTATTTGTACAGGTTTTATAAATTAATGTTTAGCATCCATATGAGTTCATATGCAAACAGAAAATCAGTTAGGTCCAGTAAAAGTTCTTGTTCCATTAACCTCTCCCACAATAATATTCTTTTATAAAAGAAAGGGAGGTATGTAATATTTTTCATCTCTCATTCCTGCTTTATTTACTGGTTTGGTCTTCCAAGTTGCAGCTCCAAAGATCAGATCTTTCTGAATGAGCTACATTTGAATTGAAAAAGTATGTTGAAAGAAATGTGGCCTTGTAGATTCATAACCCAGTTATCCTTAAACCTCACCTTTCAGCATCCTCACCATGTTTTCAGGTTAAAAAACATAACAAAACAAACTGTAATCTACATTTAGGAAATTTCTTGTGATTTTCACAGTCCTGTTTATTCATAACTCAGGACTACTGGCATGAGCAGTGTCTGATCAACAACTGCTTTATCAGAGAACACCTTGAACCAAAGCTGGAGAAGGTGAGACTGGAGAACCTGCAGGGAACCCAGGTCTCTGCAGTCTACCTTGACTGACAGTCATCTTTGATCCACAAATAATAATCTCAGCTTCTCCAAATCTTCACCTTTGGCCATTAGAAATCACAGAAATGATCCATGGACATCGTTGGCCTTTGGATCACATCTCAAATGTAAGGGAAATTTGTTTAAAGGTGCCAGTAGGACCACGAGAACTGAAAAGTATCTATATAACCAGGCAATTTCACTGACATGTTACCAAATGTATGCTTCCACACTTTACAAAGACTTAATGGTTCTTCCACTATATTCAAATTTTCTCTGTGTTTTGACCTTTTCTCCTCAGAATATTACTCCTAATTTTCAGTCATTTGCCATATGAGATGAAATCCACACACAGTTCATAGAAGGCTCAAACAGAGTTTCCGCTGCTTCTGTTTTCATTTTATTTAGGTTTATTTTTCTAAACCACATGTTACCTTATACCTTGCCAATGTAACTGGTTTGGAAATAACGTATTAATTCAAACAATGTTTGTTTGGAGGAACTCTCTGATAGCTTTCAGCTGGCTAAACACACTTAGATAGCATCCTCTTGGTTTCTGAGACAGAAGTGAAAGGCTGATCTGCTTACCAAGCGACAGCTTTGATGCAATATCCTTACAATATATAAGTACTTACACTTCTATATTCCTGGTGGTAGCTTTTCCTCAGGAGTCCTTCAAGTGCCAAAGTTCATGCAGTTCATGTTTATATTCAATTAAAACCCCAACTAAAATATTTGCAGACAAATGCTGCATTCTCAACCTCTACGGAAGCCATTCAGACACATCTTCTACACAGATAACAGCGTGGGCTAAGTAGATAATTCCATGACAAATCACCTCTACTGCTGTTTATTTTGGTAGAAAGTAATTGCTAAATTTGTTTTCATGCATCCAAAATGAGATGTAACTGAATAACACTTCTGCTAAAAATACAAAATGGGTTCAGAAAAGAAAACTGCCATTCAGATTTGTTTTAAAACATTTCACAAACTGCATGGTTATTTTGTTTTCCAGGGGAAACAATGATCTAAATGTGCCATGTGCAAAACTCAATGAAATTCAATGTGTTTCTAGAATGAACTTGAAATACTAGTAGTGAAATATAATGATTCATAACCATGTTTTGCTAGTGTTTTTCTCTTTCAATGCTCTCTAAAAGCCTTGTAGGAGCAGTCAAGGAAAGCAATTAAAAACAAATAAGATTAAATGCAGTATGAATAACAGTATACCTCTTTTTAGCATAAGAATATTTCCCTTCCAATTGAAAAAAAAAGCAGCTATTTTACTAGTGTTGTGGCAACATATTTTAATTAAGTTCAAACCCCCTGAAGTTTGCTTAGAGAATGGTCCAACAATATAAAATATCTTTATCACGGCACACCCATAGCCACACATTAAATGCTTCCTTTTCTAGCTGTCTATGAGTATGACATTGACTTAAAAGTAATTTGTAAGGGAAAGATACAGTAAATAAATGTTGTGAACTGTAGGTAGATGTAATCATTGTTATTACAGCACCATGTTATTTACTGCTAAACCACTGATAGTTCAGGTTGATCAGGGAAGCGTAATTAGGTGATCACTAATTAATCATCATTAATGATATCCGAGTTCCATGGTGATAAGGCAAACCAAATATAGAAAAACACAAGCTACCACTTTCCTATCTCACAAATGCCTTGCTCTGTTTATTTGCTTTACACAGAAAAGCATCCTATGTGTGTTTGTGGGCAGGATATTTGCTTTTATGTGAAGGGAAAGGCCTCTTTCAACTACCCATCTTTAAAACAAAAACAAAAACAAAAACAAAAACACCCAAACAAACAATACCAAACCAAATCAAAAACAAAAACAGGAAAGAGAAAAAAGGAAGTACAATTAAATATAATTAAAAATACAGAACACTATTAATTTGATGGTTCTCCAGTTTCAGTAGAGTAAGATTATTACCCATTTCTGGAACCCATAAGCACTTTCCCATGAAAACCTCTGCCTTTGAATATTATCTGGGGATGTCCATGGTATGACAATCATAATTCGATAATTCCCTTCCTTTCAAATCCCTGATAAGAAGCCATGACTGCCACTGACAGTCTGTCATAACCAGACACCGTCTACACATAATTCATGGGGGTTTTCTTCTCTCATTTCATATTTGCTGCATAAAAGAATGATAACTGGTAGTGTTGATGTAAGTCTTAACATTTGTTTCAAAAGAATGTACTTAATAAATGTGCTTTTTCTTAAAGAAAAAAAAAAAGTAAATTTTTACTTCGTCAAACCTCAGGATATTTGTTGGAGTAAAGCCAAAATCAACCTGTCCTAAACAAAATGGAATCCGCAAGAATGATCCCTTCCCAAAACTAAGAACGGGTTTGGTCCTGTGTTCTGAAGCTGGATAGATTCTATCAGTACCACATAATTACTCTCATGGCTTCTTACAATGCCTGCTAGAACAAAGCAGGAGACCTGAAATGTGTCAGTGGACCTCAGAATGACAGCCATCTCCTCAATAAAGGATGTTTTCTGTCAGCAGGCCCTGTACCAGAGCATAAACTTTCCTGATTCCTTGGGATACACCTGCACTGTCTTGTGTGCACAATCTCAAGCTTAAAATGTAGTTTATGCAACAGCTTTATTGTCTATGCATAAATACATGTTCAGACCCAGCTTCAGCATATACCACCATGCTCACTGGCAGGGAAACTCTGTGCTGGAGAAGGAACATGAAGAGAGGATTGGGATCTGATTTATGATTCAGCTCTATTGTTACAGAAAGCAACAGGCATGGCTGAATTAATTTGTCCTGGCTCCAGTCCTCCAAAAAACATATCACCTTGCCATGTCCTCCCACCATGACTCAATAGCAACATAATCTCAGAGTTCTATTAAAAATCTGTTAGGCATGAAACTCACTTGTGCCTCCTGAGGGAGTCTTTACGGGATTACGTAGCTCTTACATGAAGCCGGTTAGTGAATTACAATATAGAAGAGAACTATATGAGCCTAGGAGAAAAATAAAATTCTGGAAATATTTAAACGAAGAAAAAGGTTTTCCTCTAACCACCAAACAAAGAAGGCCACAGAGGGAATATGATTCTGTTCTGGATGCAACAGGAGAATACAATACCATATTAAAAAGTGAAGAATTTAATATTTTTTCATACGCATCCTCAACACCAACCAGCCCTGCAGGGACACACATGCCTGCTCCACGGAAAGCTGGGTGGCATGAAAATGACATGATGTCATTTTCAAGCCCACTGGCAGGACCACAAGTGAAATAGGTAAGTTAGGCCATATCCCCCATGATGCACTCAAGGTGTGAGACCACAGGACATTGGACTCTAATAAGAAGGTGGATTTTGGAAATCCCACTGTCACAGCGTGTGGATCCTACACACGCTTCAGTTGCAGGCCATCACTGCAGGTCCTGTAGAGCAAACCCTGTTGACTGCACAGGGGTAATGCAGATGTTTGCAGTGGTGATCACAGGTATGGTGTCTGTCATGAAAGGTGC
Organism: Regulus satrapa; assembly: GCA_013396955.1. Taxonomy (NCBI): domain Eukaryota; kingdom Metazoa; phylum Chordata; class Aves; order Passeriformes; family Regulidae; genus Regulus; species Regulus satrapa. The sequence goes on along the minus strand of VWZN01012608.1, from coordinate 79,931 downwards.
AGCATATATGGAAAGACTGAAAAATCCAAAATTCTGCTGTGAAAGTTTTCTAAGTTTGAGCCCAGGATGAGTAAGCTTAAGATAAGGGGGCAGTCTGTGCACAACTCCTGGGGCTGCACCTTTCAGGTGATTTATGTCTCTCTGAAACATAAAAATATGGACATACTAGAAGGGCACAGTACAAGAGAATAGGTATCATACTATAGAAAACAGGTATTTAAACAATTATTTGGTGAAAATCCTTATTCTATATATATTTCCTAATTTCCTTGGCATGACTGAAAATGAATCCTCCTTGAACATAGTTAGAATACCATGATAAATTAAAAACCATTACAAAGTAAACCCGAGTGAAGAGAAAATGTACTTCACCTGGGATATCACATCTTGCTTCATAAATAGATGTACAAGCTATGTAGAAGAATATTACTAATGATGGATTTTTAAAAGTACAGGCACTTTTTTGAGTGTGAACTGGGTTTATCTCTGCAGTGTCTATGGAACATGAAGGGTTAGGTGGCGGCAAACCCTACAGCCTGTAGGGTCAATCTGGCCCCTAGACACACGTGCAAGTGTCATTTATGCACTACAGCACTCGCCAACACTTGCTGACTTCAGAAAGTATGTGCACAAAATCAAGGGCAAGACTGAACAGCCACTTCTCAGACTGAAGTTTGTTCACAGAAATGCAAACACTTTTTGCAATCTGATTCTAATTAACAATAGAGTTATTCATTCATTCCCTAACAAATGAGCAGAAATCCCCTTCCTTTAGCAGTACACAGACATTTGATAGTAACTGAGTATTTGAGGTGATTATGTGTTACAAGATCTGATTTTCTTGTATTTAAGACTCAAGCCCTGTTTCCATCTCAGCTATAGGCCACAAAACCACTATGCTGGATTATTTGCTTAGGGGCATTGGAAGAAGAAATCTTCCCCACACAGCTGCAAAGAAAGAAGTGTTTTGACACAATGAAGAGAACTTCAGGGTTGTCCTAATACTTAGCTCATGATCCACAGAACAGAAAAGTATCTGCTGAGTGTCAGCAGGAGCAGCTAGCACACTCCTTTATTATAGTCTGAGATGTCTCTAACATGCAACTTCCCAGTGATTCCATTGATCCCAACTTATAATACCAACTCTGCTGACCATTAAGAAAGTATTTTAATTACAAAAGAAAAAGTAAAATGTTTGCTAGACTAAAAACTAAGTTTCTTGCCACAAGAGCCTACTGTTGGCTTATATTCAATTTGTTGTCCACAAGAATTCCCAGGTCTTTTCTAGCACAACTGCTTCTCCAAGAATCTCACTTAAATCATGAAATCTTCAAGTTTGGAAACAGATTTTTGCTTTCTTCACTCATGCAAACAATATACTGGTGTGATATTCCATTATAACAAGCTAATAAATAATGTTATTTCTAATGTATGTAGTGTACTAAAACACGGATCAATGGATTAAGGTCAAAATTCTCCTGAGTAATTTTGCAAGCATTCATCTAATTTTTTTAACATGTGGACACATTTCTTAATACATATTTTCAAAAAGACAGATGTTTCCACTACTTTAAAGGTTTAACAATCTTTTGTACAACCAAAAAATGCAAATTTTTTCTATATGCAGAAGTTGTTTTACAAACATCTTTCAAGTAAACTGAGAGATTGTAAGATTTCAGGCCATGCCAGCTGTTCAATACTTTCTCATAAAGTGCTTGATTGCCCAAAGTAATCCTATGTAACTAATATTGCCATGGCAGAGGGTTTGGAAATAAATTATCTTTAAGGTTCTTTCCAACCTAAACCATTGTATGATTCTATGATCTTACTAGGTACAAAAACACAGAACATTCGAACCCAACTTTCTGGTGCCATGAATACAACTGCAGTGTCCCTAACAGGGAACAGCAAAGGGATATTCCTTTGTTCATTATGAAATGAAAATGTTGGCTCATGAAAACCACCAAAGGTAGTGGCCATCACAATTTTCCTACTAAAATATCCCACCAGAAAGCAAACAACCCATTTTTAAAACTGCTTGTTTTTGTAAATAGAATTGCAAAGCATTTCAAGTATCACTGGCAGCTCATGAGTAGAGGTTGATTTCTAATGTTATAATGGCATTTTTTGAGGATTAGATGCAAGAATCTTAGTTTATAGCATAGCAAATATTTTAATTTTTCTTTTGTAATTAAAATACTTGGTAAATAGTTAACAGGATGATGGATAGCTGGGGGTTTTTTTGAAGTGGCAATATCTTGATAGCTGCATCAATAGAATATTTTCCCTTTAAAAACAGCAAGAGTTACTAGCACTTAAAACCTGCTTAGCAATTTCCAGGTTTGCCCAATGAACTTTTTTAAAAAGATAGTCATTAGGGGTGTCTTTTTCATTTTCCATTTGTAATTTATGAGTATCAAAATGCTACTTGTAATTCTTTGCTTAACAGGAGGTTTCTCTGATACCCTTGCACATTAGCAAACATTTTCCTATTTTCAATAAAAATATTTAGCAAAACTATATTTTTATGGTTTTAATGAAATTTTGGCATAGCAGCTGAATTATTTGGAAGGGTTTTAAATAGAAAAACATGCTCTAGTATATGAATGAATAATCAGGATCAGAATAGTAATTACCTATTTGCTTGACAATTATTACTATGATGCTACTCCCCCAAAAAGAACCATGTGGATAATCATTCTCCTTAAAATTTAGCATGAAGAGATAGCAAAAATATGTCTTCATTCAGGAAAGAGTAGTGGAACAGGAATACGTGTTCCTTTTAGTTCTGTAATTTCAAGCTTGATCTTTGACTATATGTAGACATGGATATGACATTCCTGGTGGTGCAATGGCCCGGCCCAGTCGGATTACTGCTGGAGAAAGGAATTGTCAGTCCCCTCTGACTGCCAGTGGAAGGAATGCCATTCCTTGGCTAAGAGCTGTCCAACAGTGATGGCTGCAGCCACCACTGCTGACAAAGTCCAGGTCTCACAAAAAGGTGCACGCTTTTTACCACGAGAACTAATTGAGGATATTTTTTTCCTTCCAGAACCTTTCTGGCTGTTTGCCCGCTTCTGTCTCAAACATACAAATTCATAGGTGGTTATAAATAACTCCAGGACTGTGTTCAGACACTCAGTCTGAAGATTTTTAGGTCTTACCGCAAGCTATTTTTAACAGTGGATATTAAGACACTCATAAGGAATTACATGCTAATATGCTGAACAATCTGAGGCAGTACCTGGTTCCAGCAAGTTTGGTTAGAGAAGATTCCAGGGCTGAATAATGTGGCACTGCGTCTGGTTCAACTACTGTACTAGAGTCATGCTTTGCACAGTAGGACACACAATTCCAAGCAGCTGTTCCAAAACAATAGTATTTGTCCTTCTTTGGGGCTTCAGCTCATCCTCTGAGTAACTGGAGTAGTTGCTCATGCAAGTTCTCTGGAAAATTTTACATCCACCGTTTTAGCTGTTGGATCATTTACATGACATTTCTGAGATTCTAGAAATTCTAAGATTCAGCTCTGCATTTCCATAGTTTGGAGGAAACTGTGCCAGCTCCTGCTTAAGGGAAGTTCAGGATGGATTAAATGACTTCCTAGATTACCTAATGTCTATTTCAAGTCATTAGTAATATCACAGCAAACTTATTATTATAAATTTCCTAAGTAATTTTCACAAAATAATAATAAACAAACAAAATTCTTATTATAAAGCTCTATCTTCCAAATATAGGTACTCTCAGTACTGGTACTAAATGAAAGGAAGGGGCATGACTTGACTCTTTCTTATTTCTTGAGTTAGTCTCTGCAAAACTGAGTTGATGGGATAAATCCAGTAGTGCTGTAAAGCCTGTAATTTTCTTTTCAAATATGTATTAAAAAGTAAAATAAATGCAGAAAAACAACAGCACAGAAAAAACTTAGAAAGAGAACCTGAAACTTCAGGAAAACTTTTGGCATACTGAATTTCTCTGCTACTGGACATTTATGCACAACACATGCCAAACTTAATGTATTTCAGCAACCCTGTAGAGAGGATATTGATGATGCTAATAAATAAAGTTGTGTTTCAGTGCAATCCATAGAAGCCTTGAATACTGAAGTTCTAAAAAGCCAAGCGGCAAAATAGAATTGCTTTCAAGTGGCAATACTTTTGTCCTCCAAAACTAAAGGGCAAAGTTCAGAGTTCTTACCCTCGGTGTTGAGAGAATTTATGGACCATGTTTGTCCACTTTTTCAAACACCCACAAAAAATGTGTACATTAGCTGCTAGCTGAAGTATCCAGTCCTAGTTCTTGTTGGTGAGGCTTGGCTGATTTTAAGTCCCCCAAGTATGTTCATAACGGCTTTAAAAAGAACTATTAGGACATTTCCCTCACAGCTAAATTATTCTCCCAGCACTTGCACAGTTTTGCATGATTAACTAGGTGACTTCTTTGTGCAATATTGTTTACTGTAGAATTTCTGTGAACTCAAATATTTATTTATTTTGACATTAAATAAGAGAAGCTAAAATACTGTAGGAAAATACTACTTGAGGTAAGAGCACCATTCATAAATTGCTTTTGCAGATGTAAGCAAAAGCTGATTGAAAAAGAATTGTGCTTGTGAATCAAAAATCTGTCTTAAACTTTTAAACATGATTTTATAAGACATCTTCAGTGCAACATTGCTGCTTATACAAATTGTACTTNATCTTCAGTGTAACATTGCTGCTTATACAAAATGTACTTAACATACAAATCATTTAAACCAGAAAAAAAAAAAAAGGTAGCTGAAAAATAGATCACTGATTACAAATTCAAAAGTACATCCACAGGATTTAAAAAACAGCAGGATCCAATATTTAAAACAAAAATACTCAATCCAGAAAAATCCAAGCCAGCTAGTACGATGTTCATTCAGATGCACAAAAGTTGTGATAATTAGAGAAGGTTGCTTAGGTAAATACTATTAATTGACTGCAAGGACAGGACTGCATGACTCAAGATGGCAGGTACAGTATAACATGTTAGCAGAATGATTCTTTGTGAAGCTGTAGAAATCTTGGCATTTCTGCCAATAAACAGATTCTATAAATGGGGGGGGGAGGAGCGGGGGGGGACAAAAAGAAAAAAACTTTAGAATGTGGCCTCTGTTTTCTGCTACTGTCATCTAAGAGGAGAAATATCTTATAATATGTAGAGGAGAAATGTCACTCCATAGTGTGTTTTGTTCTAGAGCAGAAGTTTTAACTGCCGCCTTTTGGTAAATTTTCTTGAAAGGAAATGACAATTTCTATACTATATTTTTTTCCTAAAAAACCCTAAAAGGCAAAAAAGTATAGTATGCCTTGACTGTGGGTTTTTTAGTGGGTAGAAAAGGGTGGCAGAATTTTTCTAAGCTGGATCATGGTCTAGCAAAAAATACACTTTTTGCTTTATTGCCAGTTGTGAGGACTGAAGTATGTGGGTACCTCAATAGGGTAAAAATCAGAGATTTAGCTTGAAACAGATTAAATTATCCTACACCTGATGGTTACCTTTACAGTTAACACAGCATTTTCTTCTCCTGCCCTTTAAAACTGACTGGACCTTGCTTCTATTAGTGACCCCAAGAATGAAGAGGGTGCTGGTTCATGTTGTGGAAATGGAAATGGTACTTTGGCAACAAGATGAACTTGGTCCACTCTTCCCCGCTGACCACCAAACAATAGATCATAAATACTACAGATTTCTTTAGTCTTGGCTGTATTTGAGAAATAAAATAGTGGGTACCTTTCATATAAAGAATCTTACAGTCTCACATCCCATTGTCTCCATCTGCTTCAGGGTAAGAAAAGTAAATACTTCATTTTGTTGTGTTTTATCACCAACTTCCCTCAGTAAGGAAGTCAACCCCACAGGTTGCTGATGGCATTTAATAGTGGCAAATTAATCCATATCTACTTTATAAATCATGCTTGTTCAGCAGTTTTGTTTATTTCTCTACTAGGATTTTTAAAAGCCTCCAGTCCAAGAACATAACAAACATTGTTTCCTTTGAAAGACCCACAAATATGACTGACTTCATGCCACACAAAAATGTTCAAATGAAGGGGGAATATCACCCACCTATTTATAACCATCCAGTGTTACCATGTAAGGCTCAATGAATTAAAAAAAAAAAAAAAGTTCCAGAACTGACAGGAATCTCTATAAACTTTGCTCTCTAGGAGACAAAACAATAACATTCAGTCCAAATTAAGATGGTTTTTGGTCTTAGATTGGTTCAAACTATTTTGGGTGCAATTATAGTGGATCTTCCGTTTTTCAGTATTATGAAAGGTCTTTTATATAATTCATAAAGCTCTAGACAGGAACATGGTTTAAAGCTGAGTACAGCTAAAATTATAAACAATTAACATTTACTATTTACTACATGCAACCTTAAGCCAAAATACAAGCCTCCCATACAGCTTCTTCTTCTTGATTCTTTTTAAAAGCTGTAATCAATGTATAGTTTGCATTGTGTTTCCTTCTCTTGCTTTTTTCTCTGCTTACTGAATTTGCACTAATTAAATTGTCCACTTCAAGGAATGAGTCTAAGACTGAGACAAATGGATTTTCTTGCTCCTATTTTGCTTCTTTGTCCTTCAGTTACCCAAAATACAGGTGGCTGTTGAGAACCAATACTGCTTTGGAAAAAATGGCAACAATTTATACTGATAGTCTGACCAAATTGGCAAATCCAATGAAATGCAGAGCTGAACAGTAAGAAACTTTGAGCTCTATTTCCTTAGGGAGCGCTACAACAGGAAATACTCCTAAAATATAAGGAGCATTATTCAGGGAGATTTTCAAAGTGAGCTTATGGGTGCCTTGAGCCAGGTCAAATTAAGCAAAAATCAAAGTAGATTCACCAAGAGCAGCCTATTTCAAGGACTATAGTGTGGCAACTCAGTAGGGCAGATGGGAAGATGATTATCAAAACAAAACCACATCAAGACCCCAAGGAAACCCAAAATACAGATATTTTGAAAATTAAAGCCTTAAAAAAACCCCAACAAACAAGTAACAAAAAACCCCAACCAGAGACAGAGGTCTGTGTTACAAAGATCTAAATTGTGTGGAAGAGATGTTGAAATGGATTTTTGGACAAGCTAAACATAATAATACACAAACAATATTTGAATTTTTTTAACAGTTCTAGTATACTAGACACACATTCCTCTTGTGCTTCTTGTATATAAACTCAAGATAAAAGATACAAAATTAATGCAGCCACTTCAGTGGAAAATCAAAACAAAAGTGCTTTCATTTTCCCCATCTACCAAATTCTGACATGGAAAAAAAGTAAGAGAAATCTGATAATGGCCATTATAAATGATTAACTAAACTCAGGAATAATAATAATAATAATGATAATAATAATAATAATAGTAGTAGTAGTAGATTGTAACAAGGAATGCATTTACTTCTATGAAATTTCAAAAGTGAGAAAATAAGCCAATTAGAGGAGACTACATTTTTAAAGAGACATTTTCCTTTAGATAAGAAGAAAAATTTAAAGTTATGTGCAGTAAATATTAATTCTCTCAACCCAAAAGACACATCTGTGCTTTAAAGACACAGTGCAATTGTAATTATCTAATTTGGCTTGGTAAGTTTCAGTAAGAGCTATTTTTTCTTGGCTTTTTGTCCAGAATACATTTATTCCTTCTGCAAAAACAGTATAACAAAATATAAAACAGAAAAGGAACATGCTACAAAGATACAATACAAGAACAAATTGATGATAAGCACAACATACTTAAGGATTACTGCTTTCAGAAATCCAAATTTACATTAATCTGTACAAATAGAATAATATTTTGTTAATAAAACCAGGCAAAGTTTTCAGTTTATTGACAAAACAGGAGCAGGCACTCCAGGCCTCAGAACAGGTTTGAACACCATCCTGGAAAGAATCTCCTGAAGTTCTGAGAATCTGAATGTTCACTTTCAGCATTACAGAAACCAACCAAATAACTACTGACTAAAACTTTTTAAAACCTATTGAATGTACCCACATTAATATAGAATACTGAGAAGGTTTTTTAGACAATTTTTCCTCTTTACATCCAAGAAGAAATTCTAACATCTGACTGACTTATACAGTGGTCTTTATCTGGGATAACATTGCAGTAGAAGATTAGCTAATGCAGAAAATAAGCCCTTAATTGCTGTTTTTGTCTGCTGAGTATGAATGTTTCACAAACTTCCATCAAACTGTCAAATTTTATAGTGCTCAAGAACACAGGAACAAGCTTTTCTTTTTCATGGTATATCTTAGAAAAAACGGATAAAGGTGTATGCTACTTACCCCCCCCCCCAAAAAAAAAAAAAAAAATCATCATGTTCTATAGCTACCTTTGGGAAAACTGCAGTCAGGTATAATGGGATACAAAACCTACACCATAATTTCTCTTTAACAATATTTTGGTGAGGCCCTTGCACAGGTTACCCAGAGAAGCTGCGGCTGCCCCATCCCTGGAAATGTCCAAGGCCAAGATGGTCAGGGCTTGGAGCAGTCTGGGGTAGGGGAAATATGTCCTTGTCCAGGGCAGGGGTGGAACTAGATGACTTTTAAGGTCTTTTGTAAGCCAAACCAGTCTGTAATTCTGTGATCTTCATGTGGTATGGAACAGGAAAACTGATGGAAAGTACTCTTCTAGTGGCATAACGTTATATCCTTTTTATTCTATGACTTTTAATATACTTTTTAAAATGGGACTTTTAATGTCCATTTCATCTATCTACTAGATACTGACAGTGTTCTGTTCACAAAAGAGGTTGTGTAGTGAAATTAACCCATTGTTTTCCCAGTTCATCACAATGCAACTGGGCTGCTTGCCCTTACTTTGGCCTCTTTATGTCATGTCCTCTCAGAGAATGGCACAACACTCTATCTCCTCCTGCCCAGCCCAGGGCTGGTGTGATCCTCACCATTCTGTCAGCTCCTGATTCATTTCCATACTTAGTACAAGAAAGACAAGCGGCTACTGGAGAAGGGCCACAAAGGTGATGAGTGTGGAGCAGGTCTCTGATGAGAAAATGGGAGGAGCTGGGGCTGTTTATTCTGAAGAGGGGACTGAGAGGGGACCTCAATAATGCAGATAAACATCTCAAAGGAGTGCAAAGATGAGGATCCAGACTCTTCCCCAGTGGTACCCATTGACAGTGTGAGGAACAAAGACCATAAACTAAAACACGATAAGTTTCATTTTAACATGAGGAAGAACTTCTTTAGATTGAAGACGGTAAAGCACCAGAACCACTGTCCAGGAAGGGCGTGGATTCTCTCTCTTCTGGAGACATTCCAAACCCATCTCTGTGCCACCTGCTCTGCGTGACACTGTCCAGGCAGGGAGGTTGCACTGGATGAGCTCCAGAGGTCCCTTGCAACCCTCAGGATCCTGTGATTCTGGGATGACACTGAAGGGACGCCGCAGGTGCTCTGCCACGCACCGAGCCTACAGTCGGGCTGGGTGAGCAAACACGGACCGGGAACCAAAGGGCAAGGCAGAGGCTCCATCGAGGGCTGGGGCTGCTCCGACAGCGGCGCCGGGGGCGATGCCAGCCCTGACTCCAGCGGGTACAGCGAGGGGCGGAGGCGGCCGCCCCGGCCGGGATGAGGAGCAGCAGCGCTGCGGGCGGGGGTTGTCCCTGACTTTAGGCTTTCCGTAAACACAGACAGAGCAGTTTATACAGTTTACACCACAAATACTGTTTATTTCCTAAAGGGCACATGGCGGGGCTTTCCACAAACCGCGCTCAGGTGGCAACAACGCGCATCTTTTATAAACCCAAACTCACAGGGACCCGCCTATCTAATCCACGCTCTCCGCCTACCTAATGCATATTTATCCCGTGATGTAAGCTTTACGCAGTGCTCCAAACACAAGGTTGTTTCCTTCATTAAGCAGCTCGTATCGTAGAAGTTATCTGACGCCATCAGTTGCGTTTACACAAGGTGAGACAAGCCAGCCTGCGAACAGACAATTCAGCTCGGAGGCATCAAGGTGACCTCGGGCGCGGGGAGGGGGAGGCGACCGCATCCACATCCGGGTGAGGCCGCGCCGGCGGGGAGCGGGGACAGGCCGGGGTAGGCCGGCCGCAGCGGGGCTGGTCCCGTCTGGGTCCCAGCCCTGCCAGCCAGGGTCAGAGCCCTGTCCGCCCGTGCCACAGGCAGGAGCCGCGATGGCCGAGCGGGCGGCAGAGCCCGGCCGGAGCGTGGCTGAGGGAACGGGCGCTTCGAGGTCCGGCTCCACCTGCCGCCGTCCTCCTGCCTCCACCTGCTTGCAGCTTCACTTGTTTCCTCCTGCTTCCACCTGCCTTCACTTGCCCTCACCTGTCTCCTCCTGCCTTTCCGTGCCTTTTCCTGTCTGCCTGCTCCTTCCTTCACCTGCCCCATCACCTGCCTGACCCGTCCGAGCTGTGCCGCAGCACTGACAGTCCTGTGTGGCGCTGGGGATGTCCTTAGTGACGGGGCGTAATGATGGCAACAAAAGGGGATTTTAGAATTCAGAGGAGCAACAAGTGCCTGCCTTCCTTCCCTGCACCTTCTCCACACCAGAAAATCGGTGTCCCTGTCAACTGCCTTGGAGTAGTTCTCTTGCCCAGGGGTTTGGAAATCCTGGCTATGACTTATTTTTCTTCTGCTTCCAAGGCCAAGCTGTACATGGCCAAGTTTTCAAACGTTGTCCAGAATCTTTTAGTTGTGAAATATCCTGTGTGATTTTTCAGAGGTGCGTGGGCGCCTAGTATCTGTTACTATAAACTGAGTTAGGTGCTGAAGTATTCCTGAAAATCTCTCAGAAACTTAAGGCATCTAAACCACTTTCTAGAAATCTGGTCTTTAAACATTTTAGGAGTTTTGAGGCTTCTGATCTGTGTACTAGGGTTGATTGTGTCCTCTTGATACCTCAGTGCATGAGCCTGCCCTTCTGCTCTGGGATATTGTCATTATGAACTCTGCCTGCAGCTTTGGTTCTTGTCAGGCAACTCTAGTTTATCTCATAAGCAGTTTTTCTTTTCCATCTTAGCAATTCTTTTTGCCTATCAATTGCACGCCGTGAATGAGTCTTTTGCCACCTTACTGCAGCATTTTAGTGTAACTTTGGGTAGTTTTTGTCACAGTGCTTGAACACCTGTTTCAGTAGACCCGCTTAATAGCTTTTGTTCTCAGCATTTCCTGGCTATTTGCCTTTCTGTTCTTCAGATTTTGGTCCTCCACATATATATTTTTGAGTATATGGTCATGATCTGAGTGCCTCCACATCCATGACTTGATTGTCTAAAGTAAAAGCTGATGCAAGTGTTGTAACTACTTCCTTGTTTTTCCCTCAGGGGTTCTCAGTTTCTCACTCCCTAATACTGGAAGCAGACTGCTGACCATCCTCAAACACAGACTGCAGGGCAGATGGTGTCTGTTGAGTGCAGTAGTGATCCTCATGCTGGTAGGATCTGAAAGAAGAAAATCACAGTAGTGTTCAAACAGGTGATGCATGAATACTCAAAGAAGAGCCTTTTTTCAGAGCCTCTTAAAGAGATTCCTAAGAGTATTTTGAAAGGAAGACAGTTAAATCTAGGAGATAAATGTATGTGCTTTGTGCCTCAGTGTGTCTCTGTGAAATAGTTCTACCAGTAACGCTTTCTGCTGTTAGTCTGGGACATTGAAGCTGAGATGGTGTTTTACTGTAGCTCAGTTGAGGGGGTGGATGGGTAATGTGCACACCAGATTGGAACAATTTGCATTAAAACAGGGTCTGTTGCCTTTGGATTTATTTATCCAAATTGTTCTCTGACCATTGCTGTAATTAAATTTAAGGCTTCCTACCAGTTTGATTCTACCTGGAATGGTTGAAAACTGAGCACACCAGGTGACACATTTGCTTGTCACATTCACACAGAAACTTCCACGAGGATGTGGCGACACAGTGATCAGACCATGCCTCACTAGAATTCCGAGTGCAGTTTCAGTCCTTTTACAATTAAATAGGAGCTCCTTGACTGTTTTCTGCATGTCTTTGAACACCATGGGCTGCTGGGCCAACTCCTTCACATTTCTTTCCAGGCATTGAACAGCTATTGCCAGAGCTTGGTGAAGAGTATCTGCTGTCTAGGCACTGTTAGCTGCTTCTCTGGTGTCAGGCTGATGACAACCACACAGATTTAGAGGTGCCAAAATGCAGCTGTGGTATGAAGCGTATTTCTGGTCCAGAGGAGCAGTTGGATTGCAGTCTTAAGGGAAATTACTCCCCAAATCTTTACAGAACTGCTGAGACAGATATCTAAGCCTAATGTCTCTCTGAGTGCTTGGCTGGGTTCCTGCTGAAAACCCAACTTCCAGGAAAGCTTGCAACACCTAACGGAAAAAGGTTTGTGGTATGATGGAAACACACTTTCTGTGAGTCCTTAAATGCAAACTTCACGGTGCTTTCCTGCCCATGTTCAGGTATGGTGAACATAGCGATGAGGTTTGCGTGTGCAGGGCCCAATACCCTCATTGCATGTGGGGAGGTAAGCTGCTGCTGTTCATCTGTGCAGTGCTTCATGCTCAAGTGCCCTTACTGGGAACTTCCTTCTGCTCATGGAAAACTAATTTGGTCATAATAACGAAGGAGAAAAATTCTTGTTAAACCAGTTTTGATACTCAGAACTTTTTCAGCTGGGCTTTTTGAGATTTTTTTTTCCTCTGTGTGTGTGTGTGTGTGTGTGTGTGTAGGGCTTTCCCTCCCAGTACATTCCAAGTCTCAGGCTACAGACTCTAAAATTTTAAGTCATGTGAGCTAGATCTACCTTTAAGCACAGTGTAAGTGGCAGATCATCTAAAAAGTGTTTCAGGGTGACTTTCAGACACTGTATTTTAACATCTGTTACACTTAATTACTTTGTTACTTTGATATTGTAAATGTAAGAATTCATCATAAAACTTCAGGACTTGTTTTTCTTTTTTCTATCTCATACTTCTAAAGACTTATTATTTATGTGGAAAAAAACCCCTGCTGGTGTTAGTAAAAGTAAATACCTTAAATTTGAGGGTTAGATTAATCTTTTCTCTTAAGGCCTCTTGCAGCCCTAATCTTCCCTCATTACTTTGCATCCTTTAAGCAAAGGTATCAGCTCTCTAGACCTTAGTCTCCAGAAGTAGTACTATTTTTACAGATAAAATTTAAGTGATTTGTAATTTTCTTAATGTAGTAATATTATCTGTAATATTATCTAAACTTTCTTAGCATACAGTAGGACTAGTATTACTTTGGCCTGAAAAGTTTGGGATTGACCAATATGAAGAATTTCGCTTTTCTGACATAGCAGGCTTTTTTTTTTTTTTTTCCATTTCATTGTTCAGCTGGCAGATTTATTTTAGGTGTGACTGAAATTAATTCTGGGGGTTCTGTACACTCTTTCAATTAAACCATTAAAAATGTAAATTCCATTCTAGGGAGTGTTTGGAGAAACAGAATTACGTACCCATAAATTTCTTTCTGAGTAATCACAGAGGACTTTCTGAAATAAGAAAAAAGTGAATTAAGTTTTTAACTTACACATACAAGTGGCAGTGGATGTTTCCCAAGAGGTTTTTAAGGATGTAATTTTTATAGAGTTCTGCATTTTTCCAGCAGCTTTATGTGACATCTGTGTCTGCCTTAAGTTTGTTGGCGTACATAAAGCTAAAATTTCCTGTGATCACCTTGTTACAGACACTGCCTAGTAAACTTTCCCATCCTTTGAATCACAGCTACAGAAATGGGCATAATATTTATAAAGTAATTTTCGATCCTCAGAAAGATAAATTTTTATTATACCTATATAATGCCATATATAAAACCCATATAAGGAGGTTTTTCTATTTATCATTGGAATGTTAAAAATTCAGGTTTTTAATATCTTTCAGAGAAGAAATTGGAAATTAATTTAGCTTGAAATATGTCTGTTATATTTGCAAAAGTTCTAAGTTTTAGTTTTAAGAAAATGAAGCATGTCTAAACTGTGGTGCTAATTTAGTACCAAAAAAAACTAAACTAAAAGGTGGTTTATGAAACTCTGAGTTCTTTAAAAACCTCCACTTAGGGAAAATTATATAGGGCTAAATCTTGATTTTTAGGGCTCCCATGAACAACTGTGGTAAGTTTTAAAATGTGGAGTTTTCACCTATCCAGCACTTTTCCTTGATTAAAGAACCAAAGTTGAACCTCCTTATCTGATAACATATGGCATCATAATATCTATAAGTAGTCAGGCAAGTTTTCACTTGCAATGAAACATAAGTCAGGTTCAGACCCATTGTTTCATAGACCCATTCAGACTCATTCTTCTGTCAACTGCAAGAATATTCCTCTCATTTTTGTGCAGTCCTGGAAAAGATGGCAATTTTTTGTGCACGTCTATAAATTGATTTTAGGTGACTGTGCAACAGTGGTGGTTGGGGCTGTTCGTTTGCTTTTGGAAAAAGTAATTTAAATTGCTAGTGCTATTAACAGAGGTGGTTCCAAATTGAGACTTCTGCTTCTCTTCATCTTTCCTCTGGATTTTAAGGCTGTAGCAGATGTGTACAGAGCAAAGCAATCTCTGCTGGAGGGTAGGTTGCTTGTAGAAATACAGTTGGAATCTGGCACTAAGGGCTGACAGTATTTAAAACTTGGTGTCTTTGGAAATGAAGGATTGAGGGTGTGCAAGCACATCTGAAGGTGAAAAACATCCAAACTCAAATTACTCCAGTGTGAAAACCAGTAATTTCAAGGCTGTAGCCTTGGATCTGTTACTAGAGCTGTTGCCTTTCCTTCAACAAAGGACTTAAAAAGGGATTTCATGTGCTGTGTTAATGTAGCAAAACAGTTCTCAGGGACATTGCTATCAGCGCTTGAGCATGCTGGCTGATTGTGTTTCAGTTTTTGTACATACTGGAGGATTGCACTCTGGCTACGAACCATTGCATTTCTGAGAGCTCTTGTGTGTCAGCACAGCCACACCAAGAAACTGCATCTTATGATCTGAGTCAAAGATGGAAAATTCACAAATGGCAATCATCTCTTTCAATTGGCAAACAAGTGTGTATGAAAATGGAGTGGAAATTCCATCCTTCAGTATGGATACAATGGAAAGCATGTCTGTGAGGAGCAGCCAAGGAGTTTGGGTTTGTCCAGTTTGAAGAGAAGGAGGCTGAGCGCTGCCCTCCGTGAGGGTGGCCAGGCAGGGCTGAGGCTTCCAGGTCGGTGCCCCAGGCGTATTCGTGTCTCGGAAGCACTTGGACAATGCTCTTCCTAATGTGCTCCAACTTTTGGTGAAGGCTCAGGCTCTTGGACCAGATGATTGTTGTAGGTCCATTGTAGCCGGAATTATCCTGTTCTGTGAGCACTCTGGGGAGGGGATGCAGCCGTGGGAGAGGACGTTGAATAAATATGAACTGAAAGGGATGCAGGATGCTTGCTCTATGCTGTGGACTTCTCAAGAAAATCACTGCTTGTAGACGTCCTTACTACTGTACATGTGCTTTTGAGTAGATCAGCTGGAGGTAGAAGAAATCTGTAAGGTGAACAGGTTTAGAGGTGCTTCATCAATTAATAACCATGCTCATAAAAGGGAATATAATCTCCTGCAGAAAAACAGGTGGTTTAACCTAGCTAGCCCTGGAAGTAGTTTAGCATCTAAAAACCCAGCTGAACAAACCCCCTTGGTCTGGGAAGCCGAAACTAACAATCCGTTACATCAATTCATAAGCAATTCGATCTCAATATACAAGATTCTGAAAGGATTCTTTGTAACAACCTTACAAGCCTTAAAATTAGAAGCTCATAAGTAATTTTTTGTCTCCTTCCCAGGTGTTTGTAGTCAAGTGAAATGATTCCATGGAAAATCTGAAGATCTGAAATACAAAACTTCCAAATGTTTAGAAATTATTTTGTTTTCTAAACTTCCGTTAGATTAATTAATAATTCAGTTAGATTTTAAATTATTAAATATATTAAATAATGTACTAAATAAGTTCATAAGTTTCCTTAATGTTTATTCTGTATCTCCTTAAGGTTTCTTAATAAAGTGAATGCAGGTAAAAGCTATCCAATATTCTGTGTATTGTTGCCAAAACTTGGTCTTGTAGTTCTTTATTCCTCATTAAATACTTTGCCAGAACCCACTACTAGAAGTTTTTTTTTAATCTTGAGTTGGGTTTACAGAAAGATGGGATTGGTTTACATTTTTTAATTTGTTTTAGTATCCATTCATCTTAAATACCTAAATATCTAAATATCTTATATTTTCATTTAAGTATCTTCTATTTATTGCAGAACACAGAGATGTTTGGAATTTTTAAAAATTTCTGAGAAAAAGAGGCCTACAGTCAAGTTCTTTGTGCTAGGCTTGCTTTTTTAAAAACTTTAACAACACTTTACTATGTTACAGTTCTTGAGTTTAGTGTGTGTGTATAGAGAGAAATAAAGTGGAAATCCTGTCTCTGAGGATTGGAATTTAGTGTAGATTTAGGTGGAAACCAAAATATTTTAGCATGCATTTGCCAGTTAAGCTTTTAAAAGGACTTTCCATGGGGGTGCAGCTTCTGAAAGAATGTAATAGTGTTTCTGAAGAGGTTTCCACACGATGCACATGCTATGGTCAGCTTGCTTTTGGTTTTTAAGTTGCCACAGTGAAAAATCAGTATCTTGGCCTGATCAACTACAGACTGAAGAAAAGTTGTACTTAGTTTGAAAGAATGGAATTATTAAGGTTGGAAAAAACCTTCAAGATGGTCGGGTCAAACCATTAACCTGACACTTTCAAGTTCGCCACTAACCCATGTATGTCTCCAGGTGCCACATCCACAAATTTTTTAAATGCCTCCAGGATTGGTGGCTCCACCACTGCCCTGGGCAGCTTTTTCCAGTGCTTGATCACCCTTTTGGAGAAGATTATTTTCCCCACAATATTCCATCTAAACATCTCTTGGTGCAGCTTAAGGCTGTTTCCCCTTTTCCTGTCCCTTGTTCTCTGGAAGCAGAGCCTGACCCCCACCTGGAAGCACTGTCCTGTCAGGGACAGGAAAGCCAGAAGGTCCCTCAGGCTTCCTCTTCTCCAGACCAAGTATTCCCAGCCACCTCAGTCACTCCATTCACAACTCTCTGGGCCTGTTCACCCAGCCATTAATTTTACCAGCAAGCAGTGCACAGGTCCAAGCCAGAAGCAGCCAGGTGAAGAAGTCCAGGTTGAAGGCATTGGAAGAAGGTATGTTTAACTAAGGTCCAGGTAAAAAACAGCCAAAGCCTTGCCCTCATCCAAAATGCAGGGCACCTTGCCACAGGACATTTGGTCAGATCCTCCTAACTTCTCTGTTTGTAAGTGGGAGGAATACTTGCTAGTGTCCAGAAAACTGGGACCTCCTCCCTCAATAGCCAGGACTGCTTGTAAATGATGGGAAGTGGCTCTGTGGACTATCTCAGCAGCTTGCTCAGAACCCTCAGGTGGATCCTGAGCCCTGTAGACCTGTGTGTGTCTGAGAGGCACAGCAGCATCTTTCTTTGGAATGTGGGGGTTCATTCCGCTCCCTCTCCCTTTCTTCCAGCTCAGGGCTGGGTACCCTGGGGACACCTGGTCTTGCTACTGAAGACTGAGGCAAAGACAGTACGAAGTACCTCAGCCTTTTCCTCATTCTTTCTCACGATTATTTTCCACTGCATCTAATGAGGATGGAGATTTAGCCCTCCTTTTCTTGCTGTTGATTTATAAAATCATTTTTGTATTGCCTATTATGGTGGTAGCTAAGTTTTATTTGGGCTTGGGCCCTCCTAAATTCCTCCCTTCAGAACCTCATGCTATCCTTGCAGTCCTGTTTCCCCTCTGCTGTGCTGTACTTCCAGCAGACACCCAGTAAAAAGGCCAGCAATTGTAAGACTTCTGCCAGTCCTTTAGAGAATATGTCATCTGTCTCTTCACCTGGTTGGGTGGGCTGTAACACATTCCCACCAGGACAACTGCCTTGTTCACCTTCCCGCGGATTCTACCCAAAATACTTTCTGCCCTCCCCCCCCCTTGTTTTTTTTGGTTTTCTTTTTTTGCTTGTTTGTTTTGTTTTGTTTTGTTTTTTTGTCTCCTGGACAAGTTCCTACACATTTGGTTAGCATGGATAGATAACAGCACTGTAAATTGAGTCTGGAAGGGGTCTAGAAATAGAGTTTAAAATCACTTTTATTTAATCCACTTAAAAATGATTCTGACAGACATTTAGGATTAATCACAGTGTGATGAATGATAAAATGAGATACTGGTACTCCAAGACCAGATTGATTTTCTTATTAGGAGCTAAAAAATAGGTTCTGCTTTAGGACTTTCATAAATACTTTTTCTAAATAAAGAGTGCTTAAAAAGTGTGTGATACAGCTATTTAACTTCCATCAATATTGAACATACCTGGGATTTAATTAAATTATCCTTACAAATGCACTTATGAACTGCTTTTACTGTTTATAAAGAGGCCTGACTTGCCTGCTTTTTGGGGTTAGAATGATATTGGTTTAAGAATCTTTAAGTAGAGAAGAGACAACTAATGTGCTTGAAAATTTCAAAAACTGAGGCAAATTATACTTACGTTCAGAAACTATTTTATTTAAATTGACTCTGTGCCCTGAAGACTTTCTCAGTTGAGCTAAATTAGTAGTTGGTTTTTGGGTTTTGTTTTGTTTGATTTTTTCCTTTTTTTTAAAATTATAGCAAGCAGAAATAATGTAGTATAAATACCTAGTACTTTCAGAGCATACCTTTAGAAGTTAACCATTTTTGTTGTTCATTTATAAGGGACCAAGGTAATACTCTATTAGGAAATGAACTTATCAGTAAAAGATTTCAAAATGTTTTTACAAGATACTGGCTTGCTAAATTGCCTTAATGTATTCCAGAATGTGTTTAGGAAAGATGGAAGAGGTTGATTTATTGAGTTATTGTGATGTCAACTGTATTAAAGACATGATTTTAGTAAAACAGGTCAATACTGAGTGCTCAAAAATAGTTAAAGAAACGTAACTCAATTTTTACAAGTTATAATCTACATGTAGTATATGTAAAATACATTCGGAAATGAAGTACTTCTCCTTCTAACATAGTTGAATATATTTTCCTTAAAAAAAGAACAAAGTTGCAAAAGCAGAATACTTATTGATTTTAAATGGTTGCCTTGCAGTATCATCTATGCTAAAATCTTTCAAATTTCCTCATGGTGTAAAATGCACCATGATCTGGTTACAGTCTCTAGTTAATAAATAAGAGTTTTGTGGGGGCTTTTTTTAAATTTTTTTTTTTTTTTTTTGTTAAATTTTATGTCAACATTGACTTCCATGGAAAAAATTATTGTATTTTAAAAATTACGTGTATTTAACCTGGTTTTCCTCTTCATGTGGAGCTGGTAAAGCTAATGAAGGATAGAACACTGATAGTGTCAATGGTACAGCAGGGGCTAATGATTAGTTTTTGCTTATTAATTCAGACCAACTTCCTCCGTAAGGTTTGAATTATAAACCCACACACCAAATAAAAAAGTGAGGGAAGGCTGAAATGAGACCAACATTCTCAGAGTTGAGTTCAGTTGTCATCTTAGGCAGACTAAAACAGGCAAGCTCCTGGTCAGAATTCTGGTGCCAGCCAGCCAGGCTCCTCCTGAGCAGCAGCTCTCATGAAATGCACTGGGTTTGAATGTCTTAAAATTGTTTTGGCATATTGGATTAAAATATAAGAGGGTATTTTTGTTGGATTTTTGGGGTTTTTTTAATTCCTCTTTAGTGAAATGTTTTACAATACTAATCTTCTGTGTAAGTTGTGCTGTGAGCAATATTTGTTGTGGGGAAAGAAGTAATTTGATTATAGGAATTACCTAACATACTATTCATTAAGAGTGAGGGAAGATAGTTTTGAGTTTTTCTGTAATTGTTTTTTTTCCTTACAGTTATATATTTTAGAAGATGACTGGATTAGCTTGAAGTAGGCCATTCACATACCTTTTTTTTTGTCAAAGCCTCTGTGGAAAATTATAGTTATCATCTGAAACTTCTAATTGCTTAATGCTCTTTTTTTAATTACTACTGAGTGTAAGTGCAGAGCATTAATGGTTATTGTTCAAATATTCAAGTTTTTTCTTGCTGACTTTAGTCAAGCAGAACTTGTCTTCATTGGGAATTTTGCTGACTGAAGACTATGTAATTGCCCAGTAATTAACATAGTTAAAAGATATCACTCTACATGTAGTTTGCACTTTGGAACCCGAATGTTCTGCAGCTTTTTGCAGCATTGCCAGAAGGGATACTTTTACATAGTAATTTCTGAATAAATTTCAGTAGTTCTCTTTAAACAGTGCTGGTTTCAAAAGCCATTAAGCTGTGTGCATATGTAAGGCCCTCATTACCTTAAATAATTCCATGATTCTCAAATATATTATTTCTAATTTTGCTGTGTTCCTGTATAAATAACTAAGCATCCACTGCAGCTTGTTACTATTTTGTTCTTGTACCATGTGTTCTACATGCACGGAAGTTTTATATTTTAGGATGAATATCTGTTAAGCGTGTTCAGTACTCAGGGCCAGGATGGTAAGGCCAGATGCTACCTCAGGATTTTCAGGGGGCGAAAGTCCTTTAGGTGGTGAATAATATGAGGGACAGGCATGACTGGGTAACACAAAACAAAAGCACTTTTAATAAGGAGAAAAATAACAAAGAGCAGCGACAGAACGCAAGCTCCACTCTGTATAGGGTGCTCAAAATGGTGGAAGGCCAGTGGACTACAGTAACTTACATAAAGTAGGTTGAGGGTGGAGTGTGAGGGAAGGATTCTAATTGGAAGTGAGGGTTAGAAATAATAAAATTAATGCAGCAAAAGCTAACCAATGACAACTGAGAGAACAAAGAACTTACTGGAAACATTAAAAAATTAACTCCCGGGCGCAATGGAGGTAAGTTTTCTGCTCACCACAACTATGGGGATTTTTCCCATGACTTTAGGAGAAAGCCTTCATCCTGCTCAACCCCAACAAGCATGCATTCATTTCAAGTTTAGCAAAGGTCTTAGAGGACTTATAAAATTGCACTTTAAAATCATTTGCATGGGAGAAGGAACAGTTGGTTTATTTTACACCGGGAAGATGTGGAGCATTTTGGTATTGTCTGTTTGTTTGGGGTTGGGGGTGGGAGTTTAACTCTTATTGAATGGGAAATAATTTTTGCTGAATTGTTAACTGAACAATTATGTGTGATATTCTTGGTATCATTGCCCTCACATTCTTGGTTCCTAAATGTCTTGGCAACTTGCTGAGTATGGAACCTCTTAGGAAACGTCTTCCTCTTTCTAAGAAGGGTTCTGAGAAGGTAGTTCTGACAAATTTTTGTCAAAAGCTAGAGAAGAACTGTATTCTAGATATGCATGGTAGGCATAAAGGATCAATTAAGTGATAAATTATTTTAAAGTATTGTGATCTGATAAAAAAAAGCATTTAGTGTTGAGCTCAAATCTTGGTTTTGCTTGTGCCTGATCTGGAATCTCTGTTTGCAGCTCTCTCAGCATATTACAAAGGCTTTGATGGCAATCAGCCTTTTCTGTGAGAAATAAATATTTTATATTTTTTGATTGCAACAGAGAACATACAATTATGATAATAATCCATTTGGTCAAAGGTCATGTGATTAAAAGTGTTGTGTTGCATGCTTAGGAGCAGACCAAAAACGAAATGAAAAAAAGAAAGATAATGTGAACAGACATTCTGGCAGCAGTGTTTTCTGTTGGAAGGCACATTAGCATTTTCATTTTACTTGTTTATGAGTTGGGAGTTGGACAATGTGAAACCTCTCCAGTTTGCTTCGTAAGAGTCATATGAAAATGTCACATCATGAGTTGCTTCTTCATGAACTGGACCATCTATTTAGGAGAGTATGGAAAAACAAAATAATCTGCTTAATATGTGAACAAAAAGTCATCAACTCTTTAAGTATAAGAAAAAGGAAAAAAAGGTGCAATAATCATGCATTCATCTTTGTTTTCTAGAGTTTGCAAAACAAAGGATTAAAAGTGGTTTTTTTTTAATGAGAAGTTGTGTTGTATTTCAATTTTTTCATTAAACTTCCGCAGGATCTGAATTTCAAATGGGTGATTGGGGGGAAATTAATATTAGTGTTATTTAAGCTTTTCTTTTTCAAGACTAGCAACTGAGTCATAAAATCAGGACTTGAAAATCTGAGCCATAATTGTTGTTCTTTTTGATAATGTCATATCATGTCAGAGAAATAGCTTAATATCTTTTTTCTTGCCTGAAATGAGAACTGTTCCCTGTGAGAAGTGCTGTACTTCCAGGGTTTGGAGGAAGCTGAGGGGAGTTGTTTTATTAATTGGAAAAGTGAGTCTTCCAGTCCATTAAGAGACGTGGAGGAATGATTAAAGAATGCTGTATATTTTTATTTAGTTCAGTCCTATCTTACATTATATATTTATTTAGTATAATCCTATCTTAGCATGTGCTTCTGATTTTGTGGTGTTTTTTTGGTTCTTTGGTTTTGTTTTTTTTTAAAGTAACCATGGTCACGTGTCTGCTTTTCTAACATAAGATTAGAATGATAACCTGTAAACGCTGGCATTTCACAGTTTTTGTGAATTGTCTTTATGTAAGCTAAAGAGTATCTTTTTCATAATATTTAAGTATCAGGTTTACTGATATTTTTATATTAAGACCTTTGCTATCTTATTTTACTTTTAATTAAGAGCAAAGGCCTCATTTTAAGAGCATAACAAGATGATCTACAGAATTTGAAAGGTTTTTCTTTTTTTTTTAATTTAAAGTTTCTTCTTCTGGTGAAGGAGTGTTGGTTTTTAGAATAAGTGATTCACTCAGCACCAGATTTTCCTAGGCAGTGCATCATGCCAAAACCTGGTATTACCCTGAGTTTGGTTTAGTTGGATTTTTCACTTTTTATTTTCCTGTAAAGCATATATTCCTTCTTAATGTGAAATGTCTTGAGCACTGTTTTCATTACATTAATGACATTTATTAGTACAAGTTACCACACATCTATATGAGCATGCATTCAAAGACTTAAATTTTTGTTTGACATGTTGTTATATTAAATTTTGTTGCTATGATGCTCTTGCTGTTACTAAGATTGTGTCAAACCTTCTATTTTCACATACCTGTTCGGTGACAAAATTTGCTTGAGGCAGAACTTGGTGCCTTTTACTCTTGGAAAGCTTCTCCATTGTGCAGACACCTCTTTTTAACTTCTGTTAAAGCACATTACTGTGATTGACAGGTAAAAAGAATTGATTGCATTTGCTAATGCTGCTTATTAACAGTAATGTGGAGAAACAGGAGAATTTCAGCTATCGGTGTGAGTTCTTGAAGCTCAATATTTTTAAGTGAGAAGTGACACTTTTATTTTGGTTTTAAACCCTCCATTTCTTAAGTTTATCAGACGTGAACTGTAGAAGAAAGGCCATGGTTTGCTCTAGCATTCCCAAACTCTTAAAAGGAGGTGTTTCTATACCCTTAATTTGCTTCTAAGTAAAAAGGTTGTTCCTGAATCTGCAAAAAGCAAGCATATTGTTGGAGTGCCTGATTGCATGAACTTTTTGGAACTGATACCAGCTCTACTCTTGAGAGGGAAGCCCTGAATTACAAAGCACAGTGTCTGTTAAGGCTGAGAGGAAAATAAAGACTACTGAAGCTGGCTCAAAGAGCCATTGATTCATTATGAAGCATTAGAATTTTCCTTTTGAGAAAAAGAGTTGTTATTTGTGAATGTTTTACCATGTTCATGATCGAATAGTACCATTTAATGCTTACTAGAAAAGGTTTTTAATGAATTAACAAAGTAATTTATTACTTCCAAAGAAGAGGCATCCCCATGCAGTTTTGGTTTTTTATCAGGATTTTCTTTCTTAATGCCAAAAGTTTACCTCAGCCTTTTTCAAGAAACATTTCTGTTGAGTACAAAGATTTATGTAAGGCATTTTTTCTTTGAGCTCATGGTGAAAAAATTTCATAGAAACATAGAATCATAGAATGGTTTGGGTTGGAAGTGACCTCAAAGTTCATTCATTTCCTGCCATGGGCAGGGACACCTTCCACTGTCCCAGGTTGCTCAGGGCTCCATCCACTTGGACACTGCTCAGGGTCCCATGGCCTTGGACACTGCCAGGGATGGAGCAGATACAGCTGCTCTGGGAAACCTGTGCCAGGGCCTCACCACCCTCACAGGAAGCATTTCTTCCCAATATCCAATCTCTATCCATGTGGAGCCATTCCCCCTTGTCCTGTCACTCCAGGCCCTTGTCAAGAATCTCTCTCCATCTTTCCTGTGGGCCCCTTCAGGTACATTTCATTAGGCTTTCACTCCTTTTATTCCTCCTACAAGATTCTAGAGCTACTCTTTCCCTTTCATGCTGCTCTCTTGAGGTTGGTTCTGCTGTCATCAGGAAACCTAGTCATAAATGATCTTGGACAGATGTTGTTAGTTATGAGTATGGTTCAGCTGAAGAACAATTGAAGAACAATCCAAGAAAGTGGATCCAATTTTTCTTTTAATGATACTGTTAAACTGGATGCATTGAAACACAGACCATCTGTGGAAGGAGCATTTGGAAGTTTTCTAATCCTAATCACTGTGTAAATCTGGATAGAACAGGTTGGTCAGTGCCCTGTCCAGTTAAAATCTATGTTATTGTCCTCAGGAATTAAGAGTCCACCATGTCTGTGGGCAGCCTGTTCCAATAGCTGGTCACAATTTTCACTACTCCAACTTCTGTCCTAAAGGTTTTGTCCTAATCCCAGTGCAGCTCTGAGAACAGTCTGGCTCTGTCTTTTAGAGGCCTGTGTCCAATTTATGGGTTTCAGTAAAATGAGAATATTTCAAGTATAAAAGTTTTTCGTCTACCATGGTCACTTTTTCTCAGGCATTTGTGGGACTCATGGTGTGTGATCTTTGTGACCTAATCAACAGATGACAAGTCAGACTTTTCCCACATTTTTGTTTGTTTGTTTTTTGTTTTGTTCAGTGTTTTGGTGGGGTTTTTTTTTGTTTTTGTTTTTGTTTTTTTGTTTTGTTTTAGAATACAAACTAAATTCCAGACCTTATGATTATCATTGGTCTGAATCATGTTTCAGAGATTTTTGTTCTGGACTTGATGTTGATTAGTTAAAGATATTGCATGTCTGTAACACAAATGTTTAATTTCAGTTTGATTCAAGCTGTTTCTGAGATTTTTTTGGAGGTGGATGGGGAGAAGGCTTGGTGAAAAGAAAGGGATTTCCTTCAAAGCACAGTATGTTTGAATTGTATCCACTTTGCCAGAATTCTCTCTTTATGTGCATTTTGTAAAATTATTTTGAAGTAAAAGGATATTTGCAATAGAGAAAGCTTAGAGAGAGGCATTAGAGAAATGTAAAAAAATTTTAACTGTGTGATTCCTTATGTTTATAAAGCAAAAACTAGCCTTTCCATAGTCTGTTCACAAGAAACCAATTATGGTGAAGACAGAAGATTTAGGAAGGTGAAGACTAAAGTCCTAATGCTTGAGTTCCTGAAATTGTTAGAATTAAGTCTGGGGAAAAATAGGTTATGCAGATATTGAAATATGATGAATAATACAATATCTTAATACCTTGGCTGGAGTAGGTAATGTATTATTTGAAATCATTGAATATTTAGAGAGAAGTTGGTAATTTTTTAAGTAGATGATTGTCAGAGTTTGGGGAAATTTCACAGAACATGGGTTTCCCAGTTTTCTCTGTTAGTTTCTTCTCGAATACAGCTGAGGAATTGACAGTTCTTGAATATGTTTTCCACAAAAGGCTGTGGTGCTGTGGAGTTTTCTTTTTTTCCCTCCTGTGTCACAAGTGAATTTGAAGATCAGTACTTGCCCTCTCTGTAGGCGCTCTCAGAGCTAATTTTCCTCTTGTGGGTAAAAGTGGAACTCTTGCTTTCATTTTTGTGTAGTTGTGTTTGAATTATGCAAGGGAAAGGGACTTAAAATTTGTGCTTCATTGCTTCATTTCTTTTTCCTGCTTTGCTCACTGTCTAAAGAAGCCAAAAGGTATATGCCAAAGAGTGCACTCAAATTCTAAACAAAAAAAAACTTGTGGAATTGATTTTGTAGATTATCTTACCAGTTTCTATAGAGTTTCTGAGTTTTTTCTGAGACTACTAGTTCAGTCCCTTGAAGATGAGAAAATTATTTCTAACAATTATTCACATTTCTTTAGTAAAGGCCATATGAAGCTAAGGTGTTTATTTACCCAATATGGTTCTTTCTCCTAAAAATGCTTTTAACATTGGGAAAGGCGGTTATAGAAGTGTTATAGATCGTGTAAGATGGCCTTGCTACATGAAACTGACACAAATCCTACAGCTTTTTCTGGTATTGTTTTATTACTTGCAGGATTGGCATGTGATAGTAGAGTTATTTCAAAATTACTGGTGATGCTAGGTGTCACTGTGCCTTTCACTCTGGGAGCTGACCAGCACTCAGCTTCCTGGCAGGGATTTCCCACGTGTCCCTTTTTATGATGGAATCCACACTGGAATGTGATAGAGAACACTGGTATTTTGATAGTGCCTGCTTTTCACTGTCTTACGATGGGGTAGGACACACAGCATGCAGAATTGTTAGGGTGGTTTTTCTTCTTTTGGAAATGTTACAAATGCTCTAAAGATATTTTAGTTTCCATTATGCTGTGCGTTCATATGCGGGTCTTTCTTGAGCTAGGTATCCTTTGGGATATGTGTATTTTGTAATTAAATTTTTCCAATTAATTTCTTAGTAGCTTCTACAAGCTTTTAAGATGTCAAATGCTTATCCTGCACTGGATTAGCTGTAATTGGTATAGATCAGAAAACAAGCCTGTATCAGCTAGGTAAAAGAAAGAAAGCTTGTTCCTGTTTTAAAATTTGTAAGAGATGTTTGGAATTTTGGTGAAAGAGCCATGGAGAGAAGTACCTGTGAGCTGGTTAGATCTTGGTGATAGAGAAATTTATCATCTGCTCTGCTCTTTATCACAGAGGTACTGCCAGTGTAATATAAGGAAGTACTGCTGTAAAGGTGGTTTTGCAATTTTCTAAATGACTACTTTTTAGCTTGTTTTATTGTTTTGTGGTTTTTGTTTGTTTGGTTTGGTTATGTTTTTTATTTTGGTGTTTTGGGGTTTTTTTTCTTCTTAATCTCATACTTATCCTGGGTAGACTTTTTGAAATCTGCTGTTTTGGCCAGAGATTTATTCCTCAAATGCTTTTGTCTGTGTTATGTCCAGTCACAGAACAGCTAATAAGCCTGTCCTGGACTGAACACACTGGATGAGGCATTTAGGAAACATAAGAATGAAAGTAAAGCTGATAGGTTTTCATAGACAGGAGTTGCCCACCCCTGGGGTATGCCAGAAATGTGAATATAGCAGCCCCACCCTCAGGCAGCTCCACACCCACTGTTCTGACAAAACAAACAGCAATATACTCTGTCAGTTGTTCCTTTAAAATATACAAAATTTGGCCTGAAACTCAAACTTACAGGCCAGGCTATACAGAAGTCACTTGATTGTACCTCGCAGAATCAGTTCTCTATTACCTAGGCAAATTTAGATTTTCAAGTAATGGATCAGGACTTGATTAATTTGAATTCTCACTAACCAGAGGTGGATGTGAATAAGTAATTCTTCCTAATTCACCCTTTGGTCTTTCCACCACTTTTGCCTTTTGGATATGAAGAATACCAGGATTTCGGGTGGGATTACACTGTTGTTTTTCCCCCTAATTGTTGGAATGGGGAAGAGGGGCTTTTTTTTACCCCAGCTTAAATTTTTTCTGCCTTATTTCTTGGGAATGGCTCTTGATCTTCCTATGTATAAAAGCATATTTTCCGTGTGTCTGTTAGGTAATCACATTTCAGAAGGTTCTCATGACCTTTTTTAAACTACTGACCAGGCTTTGGTGACCATATTTGGAACAGGAAAGCTTGTGAGCTTCTCAGGTATGCACATCAATCGGAATAAATTCACTATGCAGCCTTACCAGCCATGCAGGAGAAAGTCCTGAGCAAGCTCATCTGAAATGCAGTGTTGACCCTGCTTTGAGCAGGAGCTTGGGTTGGATGACCTGCTGGTCTGAATTTTGGCAGAAGTTATTGTTCCATTTGGTGGATACAAACTTGTTGATAAAACCTACTCAAAATTCAGTGGCTTGCGTAGTTGTCTATGGAAAGTTTCCGTCTTTTCACAGTGTGGAGAGCTTCGCAAGCCTTTTAGGACATGACTGTCTGAGAACTGTAATGTTTTGGAAATGACCTGGGCTGGATGACCTACTGTGTCTTTTCCAACCATAATTTCTATGACTCTGTAATTTTGAGGTTGACTTCTTGTTGCCCAATTTTACAGTTACTTAATTCCAGTATCAGGCATATTTCAAGAGACCACATTTAGTCATGGTAAGACTGTGTGGGTTGTTTTGTCTTTTTCTTTTATTTTTCAAGTTCTGAAGATTGTCAGCACTTAATGTATTCTTTCCTATTCCAGTGCCACAAATAATGTTCCTACTCTGTGAGGAAAGCAAAGTCTGATTCCCCATTTTGGAATAGATGGTTGATTAAAAGAACCTGCTCCCAAATTTTTTTGCAGTTCTAAGGAGAGGTGTTAGGCTACTTCTGTTATTTATTTGTACCACAAATGCATTTCCATCATGAAAACAAGGGATAAATTGAGAAATAATGTATTTGGTCATATTGTCAGCATTGTTATCAGTTAAATTTATAATGAATTATTGCTAAATTTTTAGAGATAAATACACATGCACTTTGAGGACTGTGAATGTCTCCTATCTTTTTTCTAAACAGTTCCTGTAACATCGGTATGGCACTTTTCCCTGCAGAAGGCTCCCTCTTTATACAAGAAGAGATCATATTTTGGGAAAGACATCTAATAAGAACTTTTGTACCAACATTCTTTGAAGAGAACCTCACTCTTTGAGTTTTTGAAGTGCCTTATATCAGCATCCCTCAGGATTTATTCCATGCTTTCTATCCTAATCTGCTGCCTTCATATTTGTGACGCACGCTGAGTTTGCCAGTTTTGGATATTTTTAGATTTTATTTTTTTTTTGTCCACAGCAAACAAAGCATGGAAACAAATCAGGATTTCATTTTGAAACACAGGTGCCTGTATGTGTATATATATTATACACACCCAAAGAGCAAACAGACCTAGAATTCTCTTACCTGGGGGAGACTCACTTAGCCTGGAATTCCTGTGGGATCTCTAAGAACTGGAAATTGAAGGATTAACAGCTAGGTGTGAAAAAATTAGTACTACAGTGGCTTTCTTGAAGTTTGTTTATCTTTTATTCCATTGGAGTGATATATGGAATAATTCATAAATTAATCATGCTTTTACAGCCACAAAATGTCTGTGTTCAAAATTTGTGGGGTAAAGGTAATCCTAGGTCAAAATAGTCCTAGGATTGTTACCAGACTTAAAAAACTATATATGAAATGCAGTAAAAAGGATGATAGATTCAATAACAGGTTGCTCTCCAGTTTTTATTCTGCCCTACATTCTTTTTCTCTATCAAAAGTTCAATTTTATTTATGCATAGTTTCTTATAAATGTTCTTGAAGGAGAAATGGAAATCCTCACATGTTTTCCTTACCAGGGCCTTCTGTCTTTACTGCCTCAGGTCAGTGTTGTATTTGAAAAGAAATCAAAGTGGTTAATCACTTCTTAGAACATGATTTTACATATTTTCTATTTTTGTTTGCCTTTTATTTTTTTAGAGCTTCTCCATTTAAGCGTGCCTTTCCAAAATTGCTTTAATTCCTGTTGAACTCCTCTGAACTCGTTCCAGTTTGTGTTTTTAAAACACAGTGCTGAATTACTTTCCCTGGTTGATTCATAACCAGTTCTGAGGTGATGGGAATAATGTCTCATGCACTTTGTGGAGAAAGTGCTTTGAAGGAACTTGTGTAGAACCTGTAAGACTTGTTGATGTGATACAGAGTGTGTAGATAAAATACCTGTTTGCCTTTCTAAAGGCTCGCTTTTTCCAGCTGGCTGCTCTGCCTGCTACCTGAAAATTGTGTTCTGCAGTGATTGTGTCAACCACTAGGCTGGTTTGGGTGGTTTTTCCTGGAATGTGGCATGAATACAGTGACCTTCTCAGCTTGTGCTCTCTCCATCTGCAGTCCTGTGCTGTCCACACAATCACCATCCATTTGTGCACACACATGCTGTATTCTAGAGCTGTGTATTAAAGCTCTGAGTGTTGATAGAGTGCATGAATGTTTGGCCAATTAACCTTAACACTAATGGGAAAAATACCCAGCTACCTTCTTTCTCTCTTGGAAAATGAGCCAGCTCAAAACCCAGCCAACACAAAGCCAACAAAACACCTCATAGTCCCTAAAAAGATAATTAGTTCTTATCCCATGTGAGACTATTGAACAGTGCTTCAATTTAAACAAATATTTCTACTTACACTATGATAGAGATGATTTATCATTGAATCACAGAATGGTTTGGGTTGGTAGGGACCTTAAAGATCACTTAGTCTCATGGCAGGGACACCTTCCACCAGAACAGGTTCCTCCAAGCCCCATCCAACCTGGCCTTGAACATTTCCAGGGATGGGGCAGCCACAGCTACTCTGGACAACCTGTGCCAGGGTCCCACCAGGAACAATTTCTTCCTAACATCTCATCGAAACCTACTCTCTTGTAAACAGTCCCTTTTCATCTTTTCTGCAATAATAAAAGTTTATCCAGCCTATAGGCTGTTTTAATATGTCAGCTAGCTTTATAAATATTTTAACATCCTGTAAAGACCATAAAGGCTTTTTGGATCATCCTTCTTTTACCCATAATAATTATAGATATATGTATTTTGTTAATACATAATACCTTTCTTTCAACAGCTTTGTATATCTTGAGTTACTTTCATTAGCTGAGTAACTTAGTCTGCTTTTTTAAAAAAAAAGGAACTTCAATTTAACTATAAATATATCCAAAAGCCACAGAACTCAGGGCTACAAGTCAAAAATGCTGATCAGTTTGTAAAATCTTAATCAGCCCCTCCATGAAACCTAGGGACGGACCTCTGTGGTAGCAGAAAAATTTCCAGCAATTCACCACAGTCTTTTTCCAAACTGCAGTTTGTCCTGATGTTGCCAGAGAGCTAAGAAGAGATGGGAAAATCTTTTTGGATTTAATCACAGTGCTGATTTGGAAAAGCAACTTAACAATGGAAAATATTTTTTATGCTTTAAACCATAAACACAAAACGATACAAAGTCCATATTTCCCAGACAGATTTATGTATTGTTTGTTTTATATATATATATATCCAGACTCGATTATTTGATGGTTGTAGTACCATCTGTCAAAGTACTGGAGATCTGTTTCCTATTCCTGAAATCTTTAGATATAACTTTTAGGTAACATCTTCCTATTTTCCTCTATGAGAAAGGTTTTCCTGCAATTTTGTTTTCAAAAGATTATGGACTGTGTTGCTGGGCAGTGCTTGTTTTTCCCTGAAGTTATTTAAATTCTGTGGTGAGAAGCCCAATTTTTTGTATTTAAATCTATTAATTAAAAATGTTTCTTAAGTGAGATCTTGAACTTCTTGGCCTTGCATCTTCTGTGTGAAAAAGTTCTTATTTAGGCCCATTGATCTATTTTAGGACTTACAAATGATGGAGAATTCAGGTAGGCTGTGCAGCTGAGACTGGAGGGAAGGAATTAATGCTCATTTCTGAGCAAGGGAGGAATGAGATTATGAAAACATTTTAAAATCAAGATTTCTTTTGTGTTCTAGCACCTGCCGAAAGATGGATGATGATGACTTTGGAGGATTTGAGGTATGGTTTTTGGATAGCTTTGCTTTGAAGTTTAACTCTTTTAGCTATTTTATAGACATCTATAGCATTTTGTAAAATATGTAACAATTTCTTCTTGTTTCCAGGCAGCAGAGAGTTATGAGTTTGGAAATGGGGAAAAGCAGACCACATCTCCTGCTATTGCTTGGGCAGCATTTCCTACAGGTATTGACAAAGTCACTGCAAAAATCTGAATATTACATTCCTGTCCTTATGTATTCACTATAAAAATTAGTGCTTAGAAGGGTACATACAAAAAAATAATGCACAATACAAGAATAGCCAGCTGTCAAAACTTGAGCATAAACCTGTTCCTGAGCAATTATTTTGGGAAGCTGCACTTCTCAAAGTTAAACTTTATTGATGAATGAAAGAGAAATGCAGTTTATACAGTAGAAAACGAATGGAACTTCTTCATTCAAAGGATATTCTTTACTATTTGAATGTGGAAGATCTGTTGCAAATTGTGGGAAAACAAAAAAGTAAACATAAAAATAGGATTGTGATGAAGGCTTTTACTTGCTTTGGGGAAGAGGGGAGGGATGAGAATGATCTTTTTTACTTAAGCCATTTACATAATTGAAAAATATATTACATATTCTTTATCTCAAGCAGAAGCAGAAACATTAGGGAACTATTTTATTAATTTATACAAATTCCTTTTGCCTGTATGGATTTTAGGAAATTGATAAAATTTTTTTGATAAATGTATACTATCAGTAGAACTAAAAGATTATGGTGGTGTTACTGATTTTGTTGTGGTCTAGATTTTACTCTTTTAACTAAAATTTAGCACTTTTGCAGTACTGGGGAAAAAATAAACAACAGCACACATTGAGTTGTTTTGCAAAATAAGACAGGGCTTTTTCTCAACAAGAGCTCTCTATAAATCATGTTCTTAAAATGTCTTTATTAATTTATTTTGGCTTTCATCTCGTACAGAATAATTAGTTTTATTTGCCATTGAAACAGAGGAAAGCAAATACTAAGGAAATTATATTTTTCCAAATAGCTTTGTTATTCATCTTTTCATTTTGACTGACATTTAAAATTACTGCTTAAGTAATTCAGTAGTATGTCTTAATGTGCTTAATAAATTAAATCTGATATAGTTTGCAGTGTCTGTCAGTGCAGTCCAATTAAAATCCTGTAAGGTGGTCAGAATTGAAATTATTTGTACGTAACACAGATGCTTTTTCTATGATTTTAAGTGACAGAAGTCCTAGGTTAAGTCACACCAAGGTATTTTAAGCATTTCAAAATTACAATAGAGGAAACTCCTCTATTCTGGATATTTTATTACTCTAAAATCTTTACATGATGTTTTCATGTAAATATCACTGTGAAAAAATTAGTTTATTGCAATAGGCAAAGTTTTAATAGTATTGGTCAAGTGCTTCTTGGGCATTGCCTTGTAGGTCAATATTTTTAGTAACAGAAATAACTGAATTATCTGCCCAATGTTATTTATATATAAAGATGTTCCTGTTGTACTCTAGAAATTTCTCAGTAAGGCTTGCTAAAAATTCAAATGTATCATGGCGCTATTGAGATGCTTTTGATAAATTTGGGGGGTGATACCATTGTATACACCCAAGATTTTATGAACTTTGCAGAGGAAGAGTTAAACATCTTGTGAATTTCCTACATACCTGATGTTTGGAAGTTATAAAACAAAACACTGAAGCCTGTGGCCATATTTTTCAGTGTGCAGGCAGAATTCAGAAATTATTTCTAAGGCTTCTGGTGATTTTAGTGCAATTTTGCCCTTGAAATTTGTCTTGGGCTTCTTAATATCTTTTTGATAGTATGGACCATGTGGCTGTAGATTTAAAGTGTCAGGATAGTAGATGTAATTGCTTTTCTTCTAGAATAGTTTAGCTTTGATAGAATAAAATGTGGGGAAGGGTTTTGTGCTGTGAGTTATCAGAAATCATCATGAGATTGCATCAGACTGGTTTTTCCCACTGTGGACACAAAATCAGTTTTAAACTCAAACTTTCTTACCTGAATGTTACTTTTTACTGAAAGTGTTCAGGGATAGAGTTTTCAGTGTATACAGTATAACTGGAAGTGTCCTTTAATGGGGTCCTTGAATTGTAATGTCAAGACAAGGGGAGTTGAGGAAGGAAATTAAATTTTGTTTCTTGGGTTTTTTAATTTTTAACAGCTGAAACCTACATGTAGGGGAACTGTGCTGTAAGTAATTTGCAATATTCCACCAAAAATATTTTAAATAGGTATTATATGGTCTTTTGCTCAAAGCCCTGCTGCTATATCATTTCTGGCAGTTCTTACATGCAAACCTATGACAGAATATTCTTAATATAGGGAGGGCTTCAGAACTTATTAGGTACTTTTAAAGTACAATTCTGGCAATAAACCATATCTTCATCTTATTTCAGCCTTTTCAGGCATACAAATTTGGTATACCTGTAACTGAGTGCATGCTTCTTTCTCTATAGTGCTGCAGTTCTGATCAGTGAAAGTAAAATTATTTGGAAATTCATTGGAGCTCTCAGACATAGCCTGTTGGAGTCAGGTCAGGTAGTTCCAACAGAGGCAAATTTTTGTTTCAGAGGTTGTGAAACTATTCCATTATGGTAACTAAGGCATGGTAAGCGGAAATGATTTAGGGGTTCTCTTCATAAGCGAATTTTGAGCTGAACTAAAATGCAATTTCACCAGTATATACACAAGAGGAATGAATTAAGAGAGCTTGAATTACAAACATAGCACATGTAATTCTAGGAATGTCTAATTTATGAATCTTTAGCATTGCTGAAAAGTTAAAAGAAGGTTTTGTTAAAAAGATGTTTGAATGATACCTTGGAAAGTTGCCACCCTTTCTTGTCTTCTGCAAGCTCATGTGTTTAATTGAAAGTTTTAAACCACGATGTTTGGAGGTGCTCACCAGTTGTTGCTCCTCATTTCCTAGGTTTCATTTTGACAACCTAAGGAGTNGTGAACTCCTACAAGTATTTAACTGGCAATATTGTGGGGTGGGTTTTGTTTTTTTTTTTTTTTTTTTTTTTTTTTTTTCTCCTTAA
Source organism: Regulus satrapa (assembly GCA_013396955.1). Lineage (NCBI taxonomy): Eukaryota > Metazoa > Chordata > Aves > Passeriformes > Regulidae > Regulus > Regulus satrapa. The sequence goes on along the minus strand of VWZN01012608.1, from coordinate 45,007 downwards.
CGATGCTAAGCATTCATTGCTATAATTAGAACTATGGAAAGCTCCACCTGATTGTGGAAGATTCCACATTAAACTCTACTACCTAAAAAATTGAGTTTTATCTCTAGGATTGGACACCCCAAAATATGTGAATACCTAAACCTCTACTCCCAGGAAGTCTGCATTCCTCATATGTGCCCACTCTCTGTGGCTGTTTTTGCTTTTGTGATAAATTATTTATATGTGAACCATGCTTGTGCTGTGGCACATGCTTGTGCTCACCGAAGGTTGAACACTCTCATCACAAGGATCATGCTTAGTTTTTCCATGTGAGTTGACAGTTTTAGTAAGAGAGCCACTTGCCTGCTCGGTCAGAAATTGCCTAGTACATTATTTTAGCTGTTTTTCCATCAAATGGAAATTGATTTAAAACTGAGGCATTAAGTGATAACATAAAGCCAAGACTTTAATGTTGAGATACAAAAATATCATCTTCTGTATCATTTCACTTCTACTTGAACTAACAGAGTAGGTAATTATTATAGGAGGTTGCCTTTGAAAGGAGACATTTGGAATGGGAGGAGAGTTTTATCTTAAAGTACATAAAAGAAAGCCAGAAGAGTCTTATTTCCAATTCTGGAGAAGAGTTAACTATTAAAATACAGTTACCTAAACTGGTAACTGGTTCCTGTTCTGTTTCTTGATTTTTTTATTTTTTTTTTGTCTTGTCACTTCCAAATCTACCATTGCAGTTACCCTACTGATAATTTTCTGCCTCATGGTCTGTTTTCTTTCTTCTTTTTGTTCAATGAGGTTTGCATGGTCCTCTGCATTCTTCCTGGTCGTAGAACTGGGTGCTGATGGGACAGAGAATACCTGGATTCAAGGATTAGTGTGTCCTTTTGACTGCCTTGAGGCCAGCTGAACACACTGGTTTGTGCTCAGTACTCTTGCAGTATTTAACAGTGATATCCAGAGGCTGAGTCTTGCTCCAGGCTAATGGTCTCTTTTAAATGTTGCCAGAATCGTAATTAATGATAATAATAATGGGCACTGCTTTTTCTGACACAACGGGATGTGCTTTTTTTTGCCTTTTTCAAAGACAGACCTGGAGCTGACCATGTCAAAGTTTGCAGGATTTTGCTGTTAAATTAAAAATGTGTGCAAAACTTTATCTTTTTCTTTCTTCTTATTTTGTTTGTTTAGTTTATGTCTTTTTTAAAAAAAAAAGATTTTCTGTTGTGTTGGGTTGGTTATGCTGATCTACTGTTCAGGGTTTTTTATGGCCTAACAGGAATTTGGTATGGAAGAGCTCTCTGTCCAGTATTAATTCCACTTAAGTTTTATTAGCTAGAGAGTTATTTACTTTTTTGTCTTTTTATTTCTTACGAAATATAAAGCTGTTCTATCAGGGGTCTTGGCAAGCTGTTTGCATGTGGCTTCTAAGACAGTCATGGGTTTTTTTTAACTTTAAAATGTATAAAACTTGGAAAAATATATGCATGGTTTTCCTGTTGACTGAAACTGGTTAAAGATCATGCTGAAGCTGAAAGGCTGTGTGAATCAAAAGAGACAGAGTTAAAATTGATCTTTTGAGAGCTGTTGTCTTGTGAAACCTCTGTGTAAATTAAAATTTTAAATTTGATTACAATTTTGAATGTCCTTAAGTCGATACCACTGAAAAACACAGGCACTTTGTGTGGACTTACTTTTCAGTGCAATTCGATCATGAGGTACATACACTTACATTGGTATGATTAGACTTCTGATGGGTTTTACTGGGCATGGACTCCAGAAACAGAACTAATTTTTGTGTATGTTTTTCTTCATATTGTGTATGTGTTTTCTGTTTCTAGTACCTGAAGTCCATAGATCTGATGTTCTTCTGGAGCACTCTGGGCCTTCTTCCTGCCTGCTTCCTTCTGACTCTTTAATTTTTTCAAGTGATAGTGTGGCAACAGCTATTCAAACAGGCAAGAGTGTGATAAATCCAGCTGTTTCTGAAGAACAGGTAAACCCACAATTTTTGAGCTTCAGTTAGGGAACTCAATGTATTAAGTGTCCATGTTGCATCTTTTCTATGAACATTTAGGTTGAAATGCTTTTTAAGGGCAACAGGTTCTTGGATTTCTGTGATGCAGACTTTGAAGTAAAATGATTTTATTTTTTTTAATGAAATCTATAACTGGCAGAAACCATACTACTTTGACCTGAACTGCAAGAGAGATAACTATATTACACTTATTAAAAGTTAAAGGCATGCTCTTGGTGCTTGGCATGCATGAACAAAATAGCAGTGGGAAGATAAAAAAAACTCAAAAAAATTGGCTAGTGTTAAAGCTTGCCGTATTTGTATGTTTTCTCAAGTGATTTTAGGACTAGGTTTTAGGGTTTTCAAAGATGGGATTCTGAGCAACATGGGCTAATGAAGGGCATCCCATCCCTGCCCATGCCAAGGCATTGGAACAAGATGATCTTCAAGGTCCCTTCCAATACAAACCATTCTATGATTAGAGAATTAACCTTTAAACTTTACATATTAATCAAATTAATTTTAGGGGCGTTAAATTTTACTTTGATTTTTTTTCCCCCCATTACTTTTAAAGTTGGGGATCTTTTTTGGGGGAGATGGAGGTTTGGGGTTTTTTTTGGAGTGGGAGGGTTGGTTTTTTTGTGGGGTTTTTGGGGTTTTTGTGGTGGATTTTGGTTTGGATTTTTTGTTTTGGGGTTTTTTTGGTGTTGTAGTTGTGGGTTCTTAATCCATCCTATGGCTGCAGTGCTGCTGAGAACTCATCTTTGTTTCTTTCTGGGGTGAGAAAATGTTTCATTTTTAACCAAACAACTAGGTGAGCAAGGAATGGAAAAACCTTTCTGCCTGGAGAATATAATAAGAATTTTATCCAAATCACAAGAGCTGAAACAGTTCAGACTTAAATAGATTTACTCTTCTGACTTATGTATTGTAATTAATTGCAGTGACCCACATTTCAAAATGCTAATTCATTGTAAACTTCCTTGTTTCAGAATGTGAGGTGTATATACTTGAATTAGAAAAAGCCCTTGCCTCACTCTGAAGCATTCAGTGTTTTGAGCTAATTGTCAACCCTCCTGTTTTCAGCACTTCCTTGGTTTTTTCTTCTTCAGGTAGACTCATCAAATCTTAAGGCTACTACTGGTCAAAGCTGAATGTCATGATTAAGTGAGATTTTAATTTTCTGAGCATTACTTTAGAGCTATTTAAACAACATTCACAAAATATAGGTTTTGCTTTAAATGAGTCGTGCATTTTGTATTTTTCCTTTGAGGGGCATCTGTATGTTCACACTTCCAGAAAGACTGTGGCACCAATTGTGAATTAATTATTTAGTTACCATTTTGTGTTTCTTCCCAGGCTAATGTTCTGGGGAAAGTATAAAACGTGAAGAAGAGATGTGCCCAGATGCAAATGATAGAAAAGAAATTTATAAGTCCAAAAGTTATTGATTTTTTTCTTGAGAGAGAGCAGTGTTTGTTTTCTTTCTTTGACTGATGCCAGCCAGGGTAATTTTCTGTGTTGAAGGCTCTTCATCTGGGTCTCTGACAAAGTTTTGATAAGTAAATTTCTTTTACTGGCAGGATGATCAAAAAGTGATTTTTTTCAGCCACCACAGATCCTCCCTTTTTTTAATTTTGGCAAGCAGTGAATAACCTTCAACCTTTCTTGTTTGAGCTAGGCCAGAAATTTTAGCTTTTGTATTCTCTGGAAAGAGCACTTGGGTTATTCCAGAACACTAAGGCTTAGGCGTATTTTTTATAACTATAAAGTCATTTAGTTAGGTAATGTTACAGAAAAATAAAAAATACAAGTTGTTACTTCAGACCAAGTGTGTGTGCAAATTCAACTTGTAGTCCATGTTTCAGTTTTTCTCATCTTGTTCTATTCAGCTACTGAGAGACCCATCATTTCACAAATTCTTTGTAATGCAGGAAATAGTACAAATTAAGAAATGTTATTAGCAAGTCCTGCTGAAGGGAGTTAGGAGCAGATCCTTTAACATCATTTTGACATGAAGGTGACTTTGCACTAAGGAGTAAACTAAAGGAAAGTGGTGGACATAAAACGAAAATAAATATTCCTACACCTCTTAAAGGGTGGTGTTAGTAGAACTGTATTCTTTTATAATTCTATCTCCAGACCTCTTGAGGTTTCAGGTAAAAAAATCCTTCCCTATTACAGGTTACATACTCACAGTTTTTCGTGGTGCCAGACTCTAATCTTGATTTGTATTCAACATGGCACATATGGCACCTTGCTTCTTCCAGGACAATTCAGAGCACAATCTTCAGTTTTCTCTCTGTCTGTTTTGTCTGCTGTATCTTATTTACTCATGTTCAGTCAAGATATCAGCCGGTTTTGTTTTTATTTTATTTTAATCCTTTGAGAGACACTTATTTATTGGAAAGTCAATGCATTATCTGAGTGTATGTTTGGAACAAAAGGTGCTGGAGGGGTCAATTTGGTCAGATCAGTCAAACCTCTCTTTAATAAAGACACTGAGATGTTCCTTTCACCACCCAAATCTCAAGCATGCTTGGCTTTCAGATTATTGAAAAAATGGCAGCTGAATTAATTTACCAGCTTGTTCCTTGGAGTTATTTTGCAGCAAAAACAAGTTTTTGACCCCTCCTTTATTTTTTTAAAAGGGGAGAAATAAAGCTTTGACTTTTGTCATTTATACTACAAAGTGTTTTAAACATCACCTAATTTATTAATGTTTTTTTTTCTGAAAATGTGGGCTTACTATCAGTGTTTCACCTGTTTTCTGTACTTCCACAGTTTGCTGAAATAGCAGTCACTAAATGTTTAGAGATGTCTGAATTACTTTTATTCCGTTAGTCTAGCCTAAGGCTATTTATTTTAGCACAAACCCTCGGTATTCCCTTTCTGTGTCCACTGTTTGCAGTGTGCACTGGGTGAAAACATGGAATGACTAATCCAAGGAGAGTTTGTTTCCCTCATGCATTGAGAGAGATTAGTGAGTTGCACTTTTTTCCTATGAATTAGACTCAAGCAGATATTCCAGTTTCCTCTTCAAATGTAACTGAAGACAGGACTTTAGCTGATGTTGAGACAAAGAGAACAAATGAACCCAAGAGCTGTCTTCAACAAGCTGTTGCAAACCTCGAAATGAAGCTCTGCAGTGCTGAAGAAGAAAAACTAACAATCAAAAAGGTATGAATAGTCATTTTGAAGGAAAACGTTTGGCATTTATATAGTAATTAAATATAGGTGGAGCTGGAAGAGGTTTAAAATTAATTAGAATTTTTTTTCATAGAAATTAACTGAATTCCAGAGAAACTGGCCAAATTTTGAATCATAGATTCATTAAGGTTGGGAAAGACTTCCAAGACTATTGAGTTCAACCTGTGCCAGATCCTCATCTTGTCACCAGCTCAGAGCACTGAGTCCAGTCTTTCCTTGGTCACCTCCAGGAATGGGGTCTCCACCACCTCCTTGAGCAGTCCCTTCCAGTGCCTGAGCACCCTTTCAATGGAGAAAATCTTCCTGATGTCCAACCTGAACCTCCTCTAGCACAATTTGAGACCGTTTCCTCTTGTCCTGTCCCTTTTTTCCTGGGAGCAGAGCCTGATCCCCCCTGTCTACAAGAAATAAGCTCCCCATTAACCTGTTTCTTCCAGGCTGAGCCCCCACTGCTCCCTCAGCCTCTACTCATCAGATTTGTACTCCAAACCCTTTCCCATCTCCATTGTCTTTTTCTGGATGTTCTCCAGAGATTGGCCAGAACTGAGTACACCACTCACCATTCTGATTTAGCTGGAATACTTTTTTTTCTTTTTTTCTTTTAATGTGTGGTGTCTATTTTAGGCTGAATTTTTCTGAAGTGTCAGAAAAAAATCCTTTTTTAGCCTAACTGGTAAAAATAAAAAAGGACAAAAAAAAACCTCAAACAAAAAACCAACCAAACCACCATGTTCTGAGCACGTGCTTTGTTTTGATTTTGTGAGGAGTGGGAGCTCTAGTAGCTAAATTCTTCATATTCCTTCTGACCTGAATACAATAAGAGCAGCAAGCAGGGCTTTAGTTACAAGCAAGCTGTAGTTACACATCTGAGTTAGCAAAAGGTCACTGAGGCATGGGAGAGTGAGTTTAACTTCTGTTATTCTTAATAACTGGTTTTGGGAGGCCTCAAATTGTGCTGGGGAAGGAGCAAATGGCTTTTTGGAAATGAAAATGAAGGTGAATAAATGGATCCAGGGATGAGGAGGTCTGCAGTGGGCTGGTTTTTCTAAGTGTGTGAAGGAAAGTTTGGAAGGGAAGCAGGAACACAAGCTGGAAGAGGAGGCAGGTAGGAAGAGAGGCTTTAGATTGGTGTTCCAGAGTCTGTTTCTCTCTCACCAGAGGAATCTCTCAAACTGTTTTGACTATTTTGTCCAAAATCAAGGTTGAACTAAGCAGACCTACTCTTTCTGTCCTCCCGATGACCCCCTCAGTTGTGCCTTTGTTTGAATAGCTGTGCAGTGACCTGGCAGGTCATTTGTTTCTATACTGGCTTCCTGCATGGCTTGGAGAAATAACTGTTCTTGAGCAGTTTGAGTGGTGCTAGCAATTTATGTATGATAGCAATGGCTGCTTTAGGAAAAAATAAAAATCTTTAGCTCTTCGTAGCAAATAATTTTGACACTTATTATCACTGATGTTATTCTCCTTCCTCTCTATTGGTTCATATTGGGCAGGTTTCCAGAGTGGCTCTCTGCAAGATCCCAGAATATTTGCAGAGTTTATTCATTTTGGAGATGTAGGTAGAGATCATTGTATACACACATATATGTCATAGGAGTCCTGCTTTTTCAGTGAAAATATTTGCTGACAGTACATTTAATACGCTGCTTTTCAAGTGCAGAAAGGCAGAGCAAAATATTAAAAATATGAAAGTAATCAGAATAGGATAGTTCCAGTTGGAAGTTAGAGGATGTTATATTAAGGGCACCTCGGCCAGTTCGCATAGGTCATTTCTTTTACATGAGACATGCCTTGGGTTTTAAATACCTCACACTTGAAAATACTCTCTCAATTTAAAGACTGCAGTCAGATTTTTCTTGCATAATCCTTTATCTCTCAGATACTTAACATGGCAAATATCACAGTTATCAGAAATTAAATTAACTTTGAATGGCTGAATAAATCCATATTTTCAAAATTCACAAATGTTTGTAATTTCACGTGTTTTATTTTATAAAATATAGGAGTTGGAATATTTACTGGAAAAACATAGTGTGCTAGAAATGGATTTCTTGAAGGAAAAAAAAGAAAAAGTGCTTCCACATCAAGATCATTACAAGACACTCCAGGTAATTTCTTTTTTGTAGTATATTTGTTTGTCAGGATGGTTTTGTATAGAGTATATTTATGTCCAACAAATACTCTTTTGGGCATCTGTGGGCCTACTCCAATGCCTTTTGAATTTAAAAGAATTTCTAAGGTTTTTAGATCAGAGCCTGTTTTTTTACATTAGCAGGAATCTAAGTTTAATATCCCACTTGCCTAACTATATTTTTGTAACTCAGATCACTCTTCCTCATTAGGATCTATTTCATAAAACAGGTTAAAAGAAAACCACTTTTCTCAGTAGCTGTGTTTAACAGCTTGACTTAGCATGTTCTAGGGTGTCTTACCTAACTTCAGTATGGAATAATTCATGCTGCATAATAAAAATCTGTAAAGTATAATTAGATGATAGACAATGGAATTAGAATTGTTTCTATTGTGAAAGTTATCATCTTCCCTTAAATACATGTGTAAAGCTTCACATCCCAGACAAAATTTTCATTGAAGTTTTCAGTAATCTTCTAGTGTTAGAGCAAAAAAAACTATATTTCAGCAATTTAGAAGTTTGTGTCTGTAACTCAGCTTCACTTTTTTTTTTTTTTTTTTTTTTTTTTTTTTTTTTTTTGGGGGGGGTTTTTAAT
>VWZN01012608.1:0-36984 GCA_013396955.1 Regulus satrapa | reverse complement strand
TTTTTTTTTTTTTTTTTTGGTTGTGGATGGTCTTTAATAGCTATTTCATTGTTTCCCATTAGTACTTAAAGGATTGCTATAATAATTTGTTTTGAATCCCTGACAGCAGTACATTCTGGAATTTACTGTAATACAATTATCTAGTACTGGGTTTTTTTCTCTTCTGTGTGTAACACTTTACTCAATAAAAGAAATGTTTGCTTAACCATCATATAAAAGGAAGTTTAACTTAAAACCCTCATGATTTATGGAGTACCATAGTGGTTAAAGTTATTGGTTATCCTAAACAATAGAATGGGTGTATTTCATGTTAATACTTACTTCTGCTTGAAGACCACTGTGAATTTGAATAGTGGAAATGCTACTGAGGTTTGCAACTATCAGTCTTATCCTAACTCTTTGAGTCAGATACTGCATTTTCAAAAATTTCAATAAAAGAGTCATAACCTTTTACCTACTTTGTAGAAATGCTCATGTGCTTCCTCTTGTTGTCTTCTGGATAGAGCTAGAATCAAACCAGAGAAGTGAGTCATGCTTCTACAAGCTGCCTGTTAAAGTTATTTCCATGACACTTGAATTGTGGATGCCTTCTTTTGCTGCGGCGTGTAGTTTCTTTTGTCTTTCTCCTCTGGCTCCTGCAACACAAGGGTCACCACCTGTGGCCACACACTGAGCAGAGCTGGCAGCTCCCGAGGACAGATGTCTGTCCCACTGGCTCTGCCTTTTCCAGCAGAAGCCAGCTGGTTATTGGTGCTGTTGACCTGAAAAACTTAAAAGCAGATTGCAGTGGTGCCTCGGGCACAGCTTTGGGAGCTCTCAGGATGAGGTTTCCAATGGAACTGATGCCAGCATCCAAAGCTGTAGGTGTGTGTTGAATTAGTTCCTTTTAAATGAAATTGCTGTGTTAATGTTTGTGTAAAAAGTATAAAATCAAGGCCTCAGGAGACTTTTCTAATTGCCCTTTACATGATCATGCACTGTTTCATGCACCTTTATATTTTCTAATTAACTGGCTTCTGGCACCTGTGACAGAGAATTCTCCGAAGCTGCTCTCAATATAATAAAGCCAGTCAGTTAATCAGATTTTTAACAAGGTGATATTTAGATAAGACCCGTTTCTTTTTAGAAGAAGTTACTGTGCTTAGTTCTGAGAGAAGATTTCATTGATTTTTGTCAATTAAGTCAGTAATATTTTTTTTAACTTATATTCCTGTTGGTTTTTGCCTCAGTCAAGGGTAACAGTTATATTATCACCATTTTGTTCTTACAAAATTGCATCAATATAATATGTTTTAGGTTTTTTGATATAGAAAAAAAACAACTTTGAAAGGCAAAGTAAGAACATAAAAATATTTTCTCTGAGCTGGGTTACCATTCTAATGAAGCAAGTTTTGTTCTGGACTAGTCACAAATTCTCTGCATCACAGACGTGAAAAAAGCCTTAAACAGAATTTAGTTCTGAAAATTGAAGAATTGAAGGGTAGTGATAATCTCTACTCCTAAGCATGGGAGGCAGAATTCCAAATCTTTGGTATAGTATTAACATTTAACCAATGGATGACAGTACAGTGTTGCCATATTTATAATTGTGTAAAATGGAAAGGTAAAAATAAAATTAGCTTTAAAAAAATCAAGATTGGACAGACCATGTAGTATTTTCACATTCTTAACATTATTTCCATATGGAACTGCAACAACCAGACACAGTAAAGGGGCAGCAGTGGGTACATAAACAGAATAAACAAATTTCTATTAACTAGTATCATAGAATTTTTTTGATGTTTAATGCAATGGTCTCTTTGAGATCCTGAATTAATGTAAGCTAATAAAATTAGAGTTATGATTCCCACATTCTTGCTTCAGTGTTTATGCTGTTTAAGAGGCAGAATAACCTAGTATATTTCTAGCTTCTTTACTTTCAAATTGGAACCAAGTTAAAATTGCTGGAGGAAGTATGATTTTAGGGGTTTTGACTTGTGTGCAGTGTTGCAACCATGAAGTTTCAATCTTATAATTCCTTGCTTATTTTAGACAGCAGAGAAACAGATGCAAATGTATGTCTGATTTTTATATTTTCTTGGTTGGTATGTCAGTTTTATATTTTTTCCCTTTTTTTTCATCAGAGCATATATATTCATCTCAACTTTTAACACTTCAGCTCTTCCTGAGGTGTGAATAGCTACATATTTTTAAGTCGTTTGGGGCCAGTAAGTCATACAAGGTTTTGAAGATAATGCAAATTTAGTTGTCACTTAGTCCTAGAAATCTAAAATTTTGTTGTAGCCCCATTACAAAATGTTGTAGAAATAAGCAAAGGCTGCATTTTATAACTACCAAACCTCAATTTGTAATACAGGGAAAACCATCAATAGCAAAAATTCCTGTTCAGTAGGTGATCTCTTATTTGCAAATCCATGAGGAAATACTTAATTTGAGGAGGGAAAGTTTCAACTTTCAATCCTTGTTTCAACTACTCTGAGCAGGAACTTAATTCTTTGGACAGATTGTTTAGCTGATAAGGCCCCTGATGTTTGGTCTATCTACAGACAACTGGTTTTGATGATTCACTGAGAACTGGATCATACTTTTCTCTGCTATTTGTTTGATTTACCACACAGTAACATTTGAAGAAGTGCTGCATTGCGACTGGAAAATTCTAGTTGCAGTTATACCATTTTTCCCATCATCATACCCTTCTGGAAGTTAAGCAGGCTTTTTTTTTCTAAAAAACAATATAGTCGCCATGGTGTGACCCTTCTTTTTGAAATAAACTTTGTTTTTATCTTTTGACAACAGTTCATCACACTTAACAAATCTGTAGTTGTTATAAAAACACCAACAATTCTTATTCTTTTGGAAACCATAGTTTCTATTCCACCTTTCTTTAGAGAACTCTTAACTTTATTTAAAAAGTTACTTTATTATGCTTATTTGATGTAGCAGTATTACTGTTATTGGGAAGAATTATAATTGGAATTGAATTGGTTAGTAGTGTGACTACACTTTCCAGAACATTTTTGTGTGTAAGACAGCAGGTCAGATAAACTTCTTGTTTTAGTGGTGTTTTAGAAAGGCAGGAGAGGAAGATTATCCTGAGGAAAACATTGACAGAACAGTGCAGACTGATCCAAAGGAAGTTCACTGGGTCACGCAGTAACACCTAGCTGGGATTAAAGGTAACAATAACATAAGTTCAATCATTGCTGGTGTTAGACGTTGTTTCATTTATGTATTTCTGTAACTGTTGATGTTTTGGGGAATTTTTCATTTTAGTACCTGTACAAATGTCACATTTAAATTATAGTGCTTCAAATTATGAGGAAAAGTCTTTCAATGCAGTTATATAGAGATAGGAAATGGTAAACATGAAATTTTGGGCCAGTTTGTTCTCTCAACTCTTAGAGATCACTTTATTTTTATTTTGATTAATATTGCCTGTTGTTGTGGAGGTTTTTATATATTACACCCATATATCACCCAACTTAATATAAACCAGGATGCATATTTTGTTGTGTCTTTCTCCTTGTTTCTGAAGTTAGTGTTTCACTTCCTTTTTATGTCAGAGTTTAGTGATGTGCATCCATGCAGGCCCCCTGCTGCCTGTGCTTGACTTCCGGCTTGTCCCTATGGACCATTCTTGAGTTTGGAGGAGATAATCCCTGAGTAGGAGCAAGCTCTTTCAGAGCCTTCTCTCTAGGTTTGTGTCCCACATCCCAGGTAGATCCCAAAGAGGCCAAAGCCTTCTTCCCTCAAGTCCAATGTTGTGATCCTTGGTTTTGCCCTTTCCCTGAACTCACCATCTCATGGTCACTGCAGTCAGGGCAGATCTTCTTCACGTTCCCTCAGGTCCAGCAGAACACCTCGTGGATTGTCCTCAGCTGCCTGGGTTCTGGGGGTTGTTATCTGTGTGCCCCAGGTATCTCCTGGATCTCTACCTTTTCCACTGACAGATTCTGGGGCTGGAAGTGCTCCTCATGAGGAATCACACAGGGCTCCCTCCTGATGGCTGGAGGAGGTCTCGCCTGCCTCATCTCTCTGGAGACTGCCTGCTGCAGCAATTCCCACTTTGCTGGTCTGCCTGATAATCCTGACCCCCAAATCCTTCCTTGATCCCCCAAAACAGAGCTCCACACATTCCAGCTCCTCCCTTACACATGAGGCGACACCCTGTCATCACCTTCCTGGCCTTTCCTTCTAGGAGAGGGCATTTATGATCCTGGAAAAGGTGTTCTGCAGGAGCTTGGAAACAGGTCTTGGAGGTAGGTGGTTTTTATGGCTGGAGTACTAGAAAATATATGTTTTCTTACAAAACTAATATATGACTTACATCCTGTTAAACACCATCTTCTAAGAAAATATTTAGGTTGGTTTTAGGTGCAGACATAGAGGAGACAGAATGTTAATAATAAAAAAAAAATAGGTGTGAAAAAAAAGTTTATGTACTGTACCTGCAAACAAATTTATAAATGAGATTCCAGGAAATTTCATGGGTCACAGCAGGGTTTAAAAATATGGAATATGGAAAAAAGAGGAATTTCAGAAAAGACACTTTAACAGATAGCAGTGCATCTTTTTGCTGAACTGCTAAAGGCATTTATGGATATGGCAACAATCCCTTGCCCACCTCTTTTTCAAGTGCGTGCCAGATACCTCACATTTATTTATTCATCTTTATTTTTTTAATGTTGTTCTCTGTACTCTTCTTTCACACACTTATTTTTATTTAAAGTCTTTATGTATTAATAATTTTAGAGCTGTTTACATTTTGGCCTGTTTCCCCCCTTCCCTTGCCCCCCTCCCCCCAGTTTTGATGTCTTCTTTCCTCTAAATTATTTTTCCATCCATGAGGAAAAATAACTTTTTTTAATTTCTATTATGGAAAGATTCTGCTCTTTCATATTATGTTTTCCTTTTAAACATCAATTCTTTTATTGATCGTTTTGTTGTCTTGTTTCAGAAGTATTAATTAGAAGAGTATGCATTCTAATTTTGTTTTAAAAATCTACCTCTCTTATGCTGTTGTGCTGTTATTCAACAGCTTTGAGATTCCCAACTTTCATGATAATCTGATATTCAGTTACAGTCATAGGATATACCAAGTATTTATTTTTTTACATTTATGTGCCTCCTTCACCCTGATTTTAAAAGTATCCAAAAAATCGTGCTTAAATAACTTTCATTTTCTTAGTATGCAAGTAGGTACTAGCAAAACAGTTCTTTTCAAACCAAGTTTTGTGTCCTGACTGCTTTGTAGATGTCCTGATCTGTTTTATGCCAGTGCATCCTGGATTTATTTGAGTGAATTTGCTGATTTATGTTCAGTGTGTAACAAGTCTTTGACTATTGCACATCTCCATTTGCACATTCAGAGGGATTAATTTTCCACTTTTTCTCCTGCTTAATATGGAAATTCTACTTAAGAAGGTTGTGAAATACCAGACATATTTAGCACTGATTGGTTAGAGGTCTTTACTGCCAGTCTTGTCTTATCAAGATTTTCACATCAAGGCTTTTCTAGCTTTCGTAGGAGTAGTATCTTTTTAGATTTTTGAGGGGATAATGAAAATGTGCAAAATTTATGCAGAAAGGAACTTAGATAACTGTATTGCTAAGACAATGCTTAAAGCCAGTTATTTGTCACATAAGTAAAATTTCATAGAGGCTGAAAAAGTAAGTTTAAAGGTTTTGCAGGTTAATGAGCAATAACATTTTCAGCAATCTGGAGCTATTCATAGTTTATTAATGAACTGTGAACCAGACAAGATGATTTACCAATTAAAGGGAAATGTTGCAGTGCTTGAAGATCTGTTACTTGGCATGCATCTCCTTAAAAAATGTGGGGGAACAGTGCCAAAGCATCTCCATGTCTCCGGGCCCAATCCAGTCCTGTTTGTGTTCAGTGAAAGGCATGTGAGACGTGGTGATTATTGTGCACACTTGAGCATTAGTCACCACCAAAATAGTAAATCTTAGCCAGTATTAGCCAAAATCAGTCAATGCTTTCAAAAGAATTTGTATTTCCTGTTCTTCTTGGAGGCATAAGATGCACAGCAAATATCAGGATGATGTTTTGGGGGGAATTTTGAAGGGTTGTCCCTTCAATGCCCCTTATCTATTAAATCATCTAATCTGGTTTATAATTAATTAATAAACTATGAATGACTGCAGAATGTGGCTTAATACATTACTGAAACTTTTATTGCTTAATTAATCTGCAACACCTTTACATTTACTTTTTCAGTGTGTATTAAATTTTCAACACTTGGTGTTGAAATGCAGTTTACTTGTGTTTCTAACCCCAGCTGAAATGTATAATTTGCCAAGTATGAAGCAAATTTATTTGTATAAATGTATCCTAATCTAACTAATTCACACACTGGAAGTTATTACATAGCCAAGAAACTCTTGTGATTTACATATCAAAGTTGAATTTATTCATCCCTTCTCAGTTACCTTGGAAACTTCCTTATTAATTATGCCTTTGATTTTATTGTTTTTTTAATTTGAGTGAATTGCCAAAATGTTAGCATTTAGGCAAAATGTCAACAAATAACTACTATTTTAAACTGCTGCAAAGGTGTGTAACAGGTCACTTCTATATAACTCCTTATATTGAGAAAACAGTTCCAGAGATAAAATATTGGTTACTTTACTGTTGCTGCTCTTAAATTAAAAAATAAAGTTTTGCTGCTGAGTTTAAGGTTTTTGCCTCATTAAAGGCTTAAAAGGTCCAGAAGAGCATGTGACATTTAAAATAATCATATACTTAAACTACTGAGAACTTTTTTACTATTCTTGGCAGAAGTTTTATCACTGAAAGAAAGCTGATACTAATGAAAACTAGCACATCTGTTCTTAAACCTAGAGAATATTGAGATAAGACAGATTTTCCCAGTTCTTTGCAATTCCTTTAAAATAAATCTTGAATGTATTGGTGAACACATGCAATGTTTTTGTTCTGGATATGAATTACAAATTGAAGCATTGTCAGGCCAACAATTGGTTAGGATGATGAACAGTAGTTTCCAGAAGTGATTACCATAATGACAAAGTGAAATTATGAAAATGAAGGTTTGAATAATACTTTAAAAATAATCTAAGACATTGTGATAAATGAGAGAAATTCTGAATTTCTTCAGTTATTATTTTTTTTTATATTTTAAGAATAATTTCAGCCAGTAAGTCTGTGGTTAATGTACTTCCTGTTTATTTAGGGAGAGCATAATGTTTCTATGCTAGGTTTTCAAAGGGCTGAGTTTTTCTGACTTTTGAGATAAGTAAAGGAGTGTGTCATTGAAAAGCAAATCTCTGTTGACCTGCTGGGCAGAGAATTTGCAATAAGTTTTGGTAACTTTAGGGAAGCTCAGAAGGAAAACACAGTTTGATAAAGCAATATCATAAGCAATAAAAAATGGAAAATTGAGAACATTGTGAAGCTCCCTTATATTCAAACTTTGTAACTGTAAAGGTACTTTTTATGCTTGAAGAGCCTTCTTGTTTAATGGTAAGCAGAAAAGGAGATCCATTTCCATCTTTTTGAGATGAACAGACACTATGTGATGCCTGTTTTTATAAAAAATACTTTGTTAAATACTTTGTTTAAAAGAGTAAATAAAACAGATTAAAAAAAGAAAAAAACAAACCTGAGAAAGGTCAGTAGAGGGAACAGTTCCAGGGTTTTATATGGGGTGTAATTACATCTCTGCCCCTTGGGAGTTCCTTTACCTGCGCAGAATCCCCAGTGGGAAAACAGCTGCGTTCAGCTGGGCTGCTGGGGAGTTCCCTGAGCTCCTGGGACTTGGACTCATGGCTTATAAGGACATATTTAAACTCTGTGTCACTTTAACACATTCAGTGGTGTTGTTCTAAGATAGATTAGTCTTAGATATCCTATGCTGTTATTTTCTATAAATGTGGTGAGAGTTGTCAGCTGAGGAAAACTATTCAGGGCTTTATGTATTCAGCCAAAAATGCAGTGGATATCTCCCATGCAGTAAGAAAAGGGATATTGTAGCTAATAAAGTCTACAGGAATAGTCTAAAGATATCTCATATTTTGAATAATATTTTCATTAGAGAGTTCTCTCATGAATGGGGGGTCTAGTGGTACTTGCCCTCCTGCTTACATCAGATTTATCTATCGGTGCTTTCACTTTTTTAAAGAAATTATTATTTGTCAAATAAAAATAGGAGCTCTTTGAGGCATGTTTCAACTCCTGTGACAATATTTTACCAACTTGCAGCATAGTCCCATTCTGTCACCACTAATTAAATTATCTTATCCTGTACCTATCACTGACACAGCTGATCAATCTTCTGTTGCACAACAGAAACCCAGTAGTATTTTTTAAGGAAGAATAAAATTTTTATTCATTTTTTATGATATTTTATATTTTTAACTGCGGCTGCACTACTTGATATTTTAAAATGTGGCCTCCAGTCTTTTAAATAACTTTACATGTGCTTAATAAATCTGCATACATCCAGTTGAGAAGGCTATATTCCAGCAGGATCTGCTTTCCCTTTTTGCAAACACTTTTAGCCATGAACCTTACTGTAAGCAAAGTTTGTGTCCCTCTGAAGAGGGGAGCTACTCATAACAAGAACGTGTCTTAATCATAATTTTTCTGATCTGGGTAAGCCAATTTGTGGGAAGTCTGACGTAGTGTAAAATACCAAGAAGTTTCAAACCAAGCTAAAACACAGCTCAAACTTTCTGTCAAATGCAGTCCTAATGCTACAGGCTTTAAAAAATGTATTTACGTTTTAATTTCTCACAACAAAGGAAGAGTGAGCTTGTTTTTGCCTCCTTGCCAGCTGGCATGGAGAAAGGAACTGAGGGACTTTGAAAGGGGCGGCGTTTGTATGGTCTGGGTTTGTGTTAGTCAGAGGAAACAATATTTGTGTCCAAATTAGAATCCCTCTGCTTCTCCCTCTCTCTTTCAGCAACAACAGGGTTCTTACTGGGGAGGGAAAGTTTTGGCTGCTATGGGATATTTCATGTGTTTTTTTGGTTTGGGGGTTTCTGTGGGGGGAAAGGGGGAGATTGCCTTTTTGTTTTTGACTGCAGCATATTGAATAGATTAAAGAGGGATGCTGTGGAATTACTGTTGTTCAAAATAAAAGATTCAAATCTGAGATTCGTGGTTTTAACATTGTTGGAGGGGAAGACAGAGTGAGGGGTGGAAAAAAGTGAAGGGTGTTCTAGAAATAATGAAAAGGCAACAAGGAAAAGAATTGGAAAGTGAATGAGTGTCAGATACAGTAATGGAAAAGTCAGTCCCTGCCTCATATAGATGCATTTATCAAGGAATATTTCTTTCAATTTTGTTTAAATGTTAATATCATCAAGTTAAAGAAGTAAATGGAGTGTATATACATGTCAAGAATCTTGAGTTGTATTACTCTTAGACTATATTTTGAAAAGGACAGATATATGTCTGTTTTTGTTATTTTCACCATAACTTTAGAATTCTGAATATTTATCTGTATTAATCCATTTGCTTTTTGTGGTCAATAGTAATACATTTCAAAAATAGATTAGTTGACATAGCTTTATGATCTGTAATTTTAAAAATTTGGTATGTCTGTGTTTTCAAGTCACAGTTTAATTTAAAAAAAAACCAAAACACCAAAAACCAATTAAAACCAAACATAGCTTTTAGTTACCTCTAAGTAACTTCAGGTGGCATCAATCATTGCTGTCTCTTTCTGAATGTTACATCTGATGTTTTCTGGCTTAACAGTAAAAAAATTGATTTTGACTTTGGCTTACTGATTTTTAGTGAGACTGCTTTGATTTGAAGAAGAGATTGAGTAGATTTTCCACCTACCCCACATCCTCAAACACAATATTCTTCTTTGGAGTAACTAGTTTGCAGTTAGTTCAGTACCATCAGTGTTTCACAGTAATTAAAACAGGGAAATTAATAAATGTATGTTATGATTTTCACCTAGAATTGCTCTTTAGATTCCCAGGTTTATATCTAGGCTCCAAAGTATAAGGGGGGTTTGTGGGGGAGGTCAAGGTGGTGTTTGTTTGCTTGCTTGCTTGTTCCAAATACTATAGAATTAGAACTTCATTGATGTCAGGCAATTTGATGATGTCAGGATGTTTTCATCATCTTTGCTAATTGAGCCCAAGTTCTTTAACACTTTCTTGAAAATTAAATACTGTCATCTTGATTTGTCTATCTTATGTGTTGCTTGTAAAAGAGCAAAGCAAGGCTTTCTTTCTCCTCCCACATGTGAGTTTGACATCTAATTGTAAGAAGTGGAGGTTTAGTCACGTCAGAGGTGGGAGGTGGTGAAAGAAATAACCCAAAGCAGGCTCTCATGCATCAACCAGCACAAAAATTGACTGGATTCTGGGGACCCATGCCAAATGTGCACATTAAAATGCATGGAATCTGGGAAGCAAGCAGAGCCTGAGCTTCACCAGCTCAGCAAAAAGGAGTGGAGAGAAGAGGTGTCATTTGTAAAAAGGAGCAGCTTCAGACCACAGAGCTCAGGAGAAATGAGAGAGTTGGCTGTTGCTATGAGAGGGTTTTGCATCAACTCAGAGACTGGGAAAAGCTGCTGATTATTGCAGAGACAAGAAGGATGATGGATGGATGGATTCAGGCATGCCAGCCCCTTGGTCTTTGGGATTATCATGGCGTAGGTGCTCTTGACAGCTGTTTCTGGGCACATGAAAAAGATGATTGGAAACTGTCAGCATAAACTTACCAAAAGACAAATTATGCCTGACCAACTTGATTGCCTTCTGTGATAAAATTCCTGGATTTTGGATGAGGGGATCGCAGTGTACACTGACTCAGTCTGGAAAAGAGTGTGTGTATACATACATACATAAATACATACATATTTATTTATTTATTTATTTATACTATATATATAGAGGAAACCTAATAGCAGATGGCCAATACCTATAAAGTAAAGATGTCAGAAAAATGGAGCCAGGGAGGTTATGCAGAGGTGTGTTGCAGGACACGGTGTTGGATTGAAACATGGGAAGCTGCAACTTGTTATAAGGAAAAATGTATTTTATGATGAAGATAAGCATTGGGTTTTCTTAGCCAGTGAGGTTGTGAAATCGCCATCTTCAGAGTTTTTCAAGATCTCACTATCTCACTGGACAAGGATCTGAACAATCTGGTTTAAATTCAGTCTTGATCTTGCTTTCAGCAGAAGGTTAAGCTAGATGACCTCCAGAGGTTCCTTCCAACCTGAATGATTGTGTGATTTTGTGATTTAATACTTTAGTCATAAACTGAGAAAAATAAATAGCCTATTCCCAGTCACTAAAGTTATAACTCCAGTCCAGGGGATATTCCCCAGGCTGAATTATTTGGAATATTTTACTCCAGTCTGGCCTACCTCATTGCCAATTAAAGGCAGGGTCAGGAATGCCTGAACCAAAAATCTGATTAATGCAGTATTTGAAATGGTAAACTAGTCAAAGTATCAGTTACTGTAAACTTAAATAATTGTTGTATGGAATATAACATTTTTGGTGGTTTTCAGTGTATCTGCCATGTTAGAATAGGAGCTTGTACTATGAAACCTATTCATGTTCAGTGTGAGGTTTTACAGGAATCAAAATAGAGTCATTCAGAATGTGGAGCTGCATTACTAGTTCCCTAAGATAAGCTGGAAGTGAGGGCTTCTTATAAAATCTGTGTATCTGGGATTTGGATACCTTTTTCTGGGCTGTGGGAGATGCTTCCTTCCAGCTGGAATTCTTCTGAGGTTAGGCAAAAATCCCTTTCTTGCAGAATCCATAACAGTATCTTAAAATAAGCAAGAAGTATTTAGTTCTCCTGTTTTCTTTATATACATCTTTGTTTTCTCTGGCAAAGGTGTGACTTCTGTCTCTTTGGATTTTTTTTCCCCCCTTCATGCTTAGACTATATATGACTTTTTCAGGAAGTAAAACAAATAACCAATAAGTTAATCTTGACATTTACAGCTTGATAGCAGTTCTCTGATGGAAGAAAATGTTGTGAGTTCAACTGCAGATAATGTTTGTATTCCGGTTTGGACAATATAGTCTAACTGACAAGGGTTTGATTTTATTTCATATCCCTCTTTTCTCTGAAACAACAAGGTCAAGAGAAGCTTTTCATGCATATCTTCAGCTAAGAAAGAACTTTAAAGGCTATATTGTCCTCTTCAGTGCCTGTTTTTCTTGGTATTTACTCTTTGATTAGAATTGATGCTCAATTTCCCAAGCTGATGGTTATTTTATTTTCTGATCTAAATTCTTGTCAATTTTCTTATGAAACAAAAACAGCAAGTTGGTGCAAAGATGAATGCTTGTGTCTCTGGGTGTCCAGTGAATTCTCTGAGTTTTGTTCAACTTTGCATATCATCACTTGTCTTCAGGAAACCAACAAACAAAAATGCATTTGTACCTGGAATGAGCATGGCAACAATTTGTGTTGAAGATGCTTTGCTTGCACTTTGATGGGAAAATAGCTGTTGATCAGCTAGTTTTCATATAGTATGCCTGCTTTGGAATGCTTTTAGTGTTCCAAAATATATCAAAAATCAGAAAAGGAGTTAAGATTGAAAGAAGAGATAAGTAAATCATCATTGTTTGCTCTCAGTTTAATTAAAGAAGCAGCCTGAGATTTCAGTATTCAAGAAAATGGCTCACATACTGAAAATAAAAAGGAGATTAAAAGTAATGATGTAACTTTTCGTTCTGTTGATTTTGTGCTAAGTATGATTGTTTATGTTATAATGAAACTTATTTTCTAGACTTCAAAAAAAGGGAAGAAAACAATTAGGTTTTGTGTTACATTGGAAAATTTTCAAAGATATGTTAATCTTGCAGCTTGATATAAAATTGTTGGAGTATTTGCATATAATGATGCTATGAGTTCCTTTTTTATATCTTCTAGAAGTAAATCTTTCAAATTTTTTATTCATGCTTAAGTGAAATTTATTCCTGCATGCTTTTGAAGCTACTTGACTGAGTTTCAAGTTTCTTTGTAGTCTTATTGGGTTTTTAAACATCCATGAAGACTGAAGGTATCCTCTAGGAATATGCTGTGGACATCATTATGTGTTATGAACAGTACAACTCTATGAAAATTCAATATACATTCTTCCAATAAGTTATATTTCTAAAGCATACATTGATTACTTCTCAGAGGTTAACAGAGCTGAAAATTGAAATGTTACCAATTTCTGGTGCATACGGTATCTCTAGTTAAAGTTTTGTTCATATATACTGTGGGTTTGATTACTATTAGTTTTGACATCTGGCATTTCATATGTTTGAAACTGGTAATAAAAGATTGTATCCAGAATAAATATTGGAATACAACATATGTACTTTAGTGAACTGTGTGCAGTGGTTCCTTTGGAATGGCTCACCTGTGATAAATATGCACTGCTCGCTTTGTATATTCTTTTTTAATACTTTCTGTGGAAAAGTTTTGAGAAAAACCAGGTAGCCTCAGAATTAATACCTAGTGTATTAGGACTTGGTAAAAACAATTGCAGAATTAACTCGATTGGCAAAGACCTTGGAGATCATCAAGTCCAGCCTATCACCTCACACCACATTACCAACTGAACTGAGCACCACATCCAGTCTTTCTTCAAACACCTCCAGGGGCAGTGAGTCCACCACCTCCCTGAGCAGCCCGTTCCAGAACCTGACTCTGCTCTTTTTCTATCACCCCTTCAGGTATTTATATATATTGATAAGATTCCCCTGAGCCTTCTCTTCTCCAGATTTAACAGTCCCAGTCTCTCTTTGTGTGAAGGATGATCTAGACCAATCATCACCTTTGTGTCCCTTTTTTGGTCTCTCTCCAGTACGTCCATGTGTTTTTCCTACTGGGGAGCCCAGAACGGGACACAAGACTCCAGGAATGACCCTAAAAGTGCTGAGTGGAGGGATAGGATCACCTCTTGTGACCTGGGGGCAATATTTAGACTAATGCAGTCCAGGATTGTTGGCCTCATGTGTAGCTTCTTGTCCACTGGGCCACACTGCCACCTTTTGGGCATGGCAGTTCAGCCAATTTTAAATCCATCTCACTTTCAGCTTCTCCTGACCACACTTAGGCCACTTCTCCATGGGGACTTTAGAGAAGTATCAGAAGCCAGCAGTAACTAAAATACCCATGAGTTATTGATACTTTTTCCAGCACAAATCCAGAACATAGCCCCTTCCTTGTTGTGGAAAACTTCTCTCTGTCCCAAGAAAAACCAGCACATTTCTCTTCCCAGATACTGAGTTGGGACTGCCTAGCCTCGAGCTCATTGAGGTTTCTTGTCATTTCTTGCAGACAGGGATGACATTTAGTACATCCAGGTCTCAGACACTTCTCAGGGTCATTGTTATCAGCCCACAGGTATTGAGCAGAGCCTCACAATTACATCTGCCAGCTTCCTCAGCACTTGTGGTTATAAGGTTACACATTGTGGCTGCTGCCCCAGGGTTCATCCTGTCAGACATCACAGACTTAATTATGTCCAGCTCGCTTAAGTATTTCCTAACATGATCCTCTTTTCCTGAGCCATCCTTTTCCCAGGCCTTTGCAATGTGTAAGTTGGACTCTTATCTAGAGAAAGAAGGAAAACTCTCCTAGGGGAGTTTTTTCATACATATCTGTATATATTGTGAAGTGTACTACAGTAAAGAATCACATAAATACTGATATATTTTAAAGTACATGCGCTATGTAAAGTTGTGTTGGGTGTTACAACTCGCCTCAGTATCAGTAGGCATTGATAATAGCTGGCAACCTTTTCCAAATTAATATTTTATTCTTTATGGACAATGGTGAAATTTAATTTGATCTGAAGACTGATGCTTTTGTGATAAGAGACATGAAAATATCCTAATGAAGCTCAGAATTCTTTTCATGCTTACTGTGTTGTTTTACTGGAAATGTTCTTTTGTCAGCTTCCCTGGCATCATTCTCCTCTTCACTCCTTCTTCCTTGCTTCCTCTTGCTGTCCTATTCTACCATTTAGATCATGTAGGGAAGTAGGAAAGTGTCCAGGACATAATTTGCCCTAGCACATTTGTAGCTTCATCCCAAAGAAGTAATTATCTGTGTAATATTTTTAAAACCTCAAGGCAGCCAGAGAAGGTGCTATTTACCATATTGTGCAGTTTTGGTAACAAAGTGTGCGTTCATACTAACAACATTTTAGCATTAGTACTTGTTTCTATTGTTTAATGTCCTCTTCAATGGAGAGTCTCTGTACGCACATCCTGTAGGGGGAAAAAAAAAAAGCAGATATAGACGATAATTGCTCTTCACAAAATATTAGCATCTTGAATGTGACATTAATACGAGGGGTTTAGTACATATGAGGGTATGCACATACATACATACGTACATACAAGGGTAGAGATCCGTGTTATACACTGCAAATACTCTGAGAGTGGTGTGGGAACTGTAATTATGTTTCTGTTTGGGGCATGTACAGGCTCTTCCTTACTATTTCCTTTGCATAGTTTCACATTTAATCAGTCATAATATTCCCAGCAATCTGCTCTGTTCACTCACTCAACTCTGGCTCAACTCATTTCTTACTCAGCAGGAAATGTCCTCACCACCATGATGTTAGGCAGTGGCTTGTGAAAGTTTGTTTGCTACCTCACTTCATTATTCACCTCAAAGTCTTCCATTGTTGTGCTCCAAGTACAAATGATATTTACTTGTATGAAATAAATCACAGTGTTCTCCTTGCTTCCTGTGGTGAGCTTAAGGTTGTGCTTAAGGTTGTGGGGGTTTTGGTTATCTTGGAATATCTGAAACCTTTCTCTCCTCCCTATATTTTTCCTTATCTTTAGGTTCTTAACTGTATCTTTCATTAGGATACCAGTGGTAGGACCAAAGTGAAAATACTTCCTTTGCTAGAAACCTGGAGATGCTCCCATGTCTTGGTTTTATAGAGCTCATGTTCTTATTTCACATGAACAGAAATAGTGACCAATCTCTATTTTATACACAATAGCACACTCTAGTGTGTATATTAATTAGCCATTATGGATTGATTCTCATAATGTTTACCTCCATTTCTCACTGATTTAGTTCCATTGCATTCAGTGTTACTATTTTTTTCTATGTACCTGCATGAATTGAAACAAATATTTATATCTTCAAATAAGAACTTACCAGTTTCTTAACAGAATCATTATGATGCTAAATGTTATTTGCAATTTTTTAAATGATGCTCTTTAAGAAGAGTTGATTTTATGGAGACAAAAATCTCAGTGCAATGGAGTCTACTTTGAAGAGCTTTAATGGTGTAATTGTGTGAAGCAAAGCTGCGTAAGATGGATTTGAAATTTGTCTTCTGCTTTAGTTACCTGCAGGGAGCTATAGTTTGCCTCCTTGCATGAGTACAAAAGTGAAGACAGAAGGGAGGGCATTCCAAAACTTTCCAAGGTACTGGCTCAGACTGGCAGCTGCCTCTGAAGGTCCCACAGCCTTACAGAACACAGGCAGACAGCAGCAACTCGGATAAGTACCGTGAACATTTCCTACAAGAACAGAAGACTCTTTACAGGTGTTACAGCAATGCCTTGGTGTCGATGCTTCAACTTGTATTACAGTTCACATTTAGAACATGACCTTGAACAAGTCACCGGTTCTGAAAAACTTGAGGAATTTGTTGTAAGAGGGACAAATGGAATTTTTTGCTCTATGTTTTGCTTTGCCTAGTAATGCAAGTGAGAGGTACTGTGCTTTCTAACAGAATGGGTTAACTTCCTCAGTCAAGACAATCGTGATTTTTAAACCTGTGTAATATTGGAGTTTGAATGATTTATGTTGTCAATGATACATGATTGCATCACAGTGGTATTAAAATGATGTACACACATTTTGTGTGTTGTTGCTTGATGAAGTATTTAATGTACACAGCAAAATATTTCCATCTTCAATTCTTCTTCTACTTAGCAGTTGTTCTTTCTGGGCTTCACAAAAGCCCAGAGTTTTATTAAACAAAAGCTTAATGTGTTGTTATATTTGGGGCAGAGTAAGAGGATTGTGTAGCTGTAGTTTCCTATTTTTAGCTAAGATGACTCTTTCAGGAGAAAGGAATGAAGTGACAGAGAGTGACAGAAATCTCTAGTTAAATACAGTTACAGACTGATTAATTAATTTTTAATGGCATTGCATTCTTTTTTAGACTCTAGGTTTTGCTTATTCCAAACACTCAGTCCTAGGAAACGTAGAATTTTATTAATTAATTTCAACTTTATTACAACCCAAAACGCAAAATGTTATATAGTGTAAGTTGTGTATGGTTTTGTCCTAGGATCACTGCAAAGGAACATTTGTGATAAATGTATTTCTGCTTTCTGCACCAAGAAAATCCAGTAATTTAAATAGTAGATGATTTAAAACAGCTACATCCTGCCATATGAGCTGTTACAAGAACAGACCCTGAAGGAAAGAACAAGGAGGGAGGGAATTTTTTCATCTTCCTACTAATTTGTGATTGGAAAAAGTGATGCTTCTCATTGATAAGGGGGAAATGCTGGTGAGAATCCACTGAGATGCTCACATTGCAGACTTAGCATACTATTAGGAAAGGGAAAAATGCAAGAATGTTTCTCTCCAGGTTCATTTTACATAACTGTGCAGAAAATAAAAAGTGAACAATGCAGCTTTGTTTGAAAAATCTAGGCTTTTTTTTTTTTTTTTTGCAAGAAGACTTTCCTGGGAATCTGAAGATTAAAACAAAAGATAGAAGAGGAGTCACTTAATGAGTAGGAGAAAGGTGTGCATTTCTGAGTAAACTCAATCTGATACTACTTAATCTCAACATTTTTATTGATAGAGGCAGTAAATAACATTTACTAAGAAGGTGATTGGGAAGTCCTGCCATCCACAGGTATACCAGGAAGCAAAGAAAGTTCTAAAAGAAAAAAAAAATGCTGAACCATTTAGAATTATCCAGGGTCTATAAAGTAAAACTAAGGAATAAAAATAAGTTGAATACTGGGACCTACTTGAATTTATATATTCATATACATTACATATATAATATCTAAAGGGTCGAGCTATGTGCATTTCTTCATGAAAGATACCAAAACTGATAAATTGCTATTTATTTATTAAAATAATTGCTATTTATTTATTTATTCTCCTAATTAAAATTGTTATACCCCATGCCTATGTTGTATATAATGTTTGCTGTATTTTTGTACAGGAAAAGCATAAGCAGGAATTAGAAGACATGAGAAAAGCTGGGCATGAAGCCTTAACTATTATTGTTGAAGAATTCAAGGTAAATGAGTTGCCAAGCTAACACAATTTCCAAATGGTGTTACTGTAATAGCGAATAGGATGACTGTCTGCAGTGCACAATTATTAGAACTGCTTGTTCCGATTGCTCGACCTCTCTCACTGCCTTTTCTGTTGCTTTCAATTTGGATTGTTTGGTCTGAAATTTTGCATGGCATGTTTTCCCAGTCTGCACTTTGGAAAACTTTAGATAAAGTTGGTTAGCCATTTTCAGTAAGGAAACTTAAAACCAGAGCAAACCCAAAATTCTCAGTCAGTTGTGGTAAACTTTGGGTTGGACTGTTTATCACAAATCCACATTTTGGACCTCTTCGGTCTCCAGAGCTGCACTTGCATGAAAGCAGCATAACAGAGCAGTCCAGCAGGTTTTTATGTACACAGCACTACGGGAGGGAATTCTGGGTGAAATAAAGCTGAATCTGTAGTTCTTTTTTCGTGCTGTTTTAATCACTGTCAGCTTGTAAGATGAAAGAACTGGATGTCACCATGGAGCATAAATCTGTGTCTTTTGTTCTGTTATGAAAATATTGAGTAGGAAACGCACAATGAACAAAAACTGAATCAAGTTAGGAGTAGAAGGTAAAGCTAAGAATTCTAATTAGACTTCAAACAGATCTGGCAAGAGAGAAATTGATAACAGGAAATGAAATGAAGGCTGTTTTTGAAAATGAAAAGGGAACTTAAGACCTTGTAGCAACTGTAAGCTGAGCACACAAATCTAACAATGTAGTTAGTGAAGGGGAATTTCAGATTTTTACTGTTTGGTAGCAGTAATTTGTAACTTAAGAATGATCTGCATGGAAAGCAGGAAGATCTAGTGGTGGGCTTGGCAGTGCTGGGTTGGGGATTGGACTTGATGATTTTACAGATGATTTCCAATATTAATGATAATCAGAAAGCCTTTTTAGTAATTTTGCTAATAGCTATTTATAGTGTTATAGCTAATATTGAAATTGGCTGTCTGTAGAAATGTGTCTGTCTCCATCAATCATAACTTATACTAATTTTGTTCTGAGCCTGTCCAGAAAAAGGTCTCAAAAGTTTCCACTCCTGAGAAAACTTAAAATAGCCACTGGTGTCCCACTTCTCCATGCCTCCTTTATTTAATTTCTGGGGGAGAATTTTGATGCTTCTTATCCATTATTTCTTTGAAGACTCCTTTGCCTTAGAAGTTCTCAAAAGGGAATTTTGTTTAGAGTGTGAACCCTTGGATATGCCACTGAACATCTTCAGTGGCAGCACTTTTAGTTTCTGTTTTGTTCCAGATATGTGTAAAATATCATGCTGTTGCTGTGTGAACTTGCATTTTGAAAAATGTTGTGACCTTTTGGTAATTGCTGTACTTTATATTTCCTTCTTTTTAGTTCTGAAAAGATAAGCAAATTGTGAAATCCAACAATTTTATAGTATTGAATGAAAGTTTTGAATGTTTTTGATGTGTAATTTATTACCATTTTAATTGATTTGTGTAAATAAAGAAGAGTTCTTCATGTGTTATATTGGCCCTTTAAAGGAACAATTTATTCCTGTGTAATTGGGTAAAGGGATACATTTGTGCCACAATAATTTTTGAAAGCTGTTTTACCAGTCAGCAGCATCTGGGTAGATCTGCTATGCCTTCTGGAAAAATAAGATTTATGTTTATCAGTTTCAGTGATTTGGCACAAAAGATTAGGGAGTTAATTGGACGCTGTGTTTCTAAACAATGTATATATTTAGTGTATTATTTCTCATAGAATGTTTATATTCAAGTTACATAAAGTCACTCTCTAATTCCAGGGAACCATGACATGAATATACCTCAAACAAGCCCTCCTGTTGCCTTATATGGTTAGTTGAACACTCTGATGAGAAATAATATCAGATATGCCAAGCTCTGAGTAAATTACTTCAATCAACCCTGTCTGCAAACATGAGGTGACTTATTCATCAGAGTGGCAAGAAAAATTTAAAAAAAAAATTGCTAGGTCTAAAAAAAAATTAAAACAAGCATTTTTTGATTGGTTGTTTATACTTTAATACCTTTCTTTTAACCCTTTGCCATGTACTTTAAATAAAAAAAGTAACACTGAATCACAAGGGAATTCAGCTGAGGCAAAAACTGTTCTGTAGTTTTGTTTCAGACAATTATCTCATGTATTCTTTTAAAATGCTAATTCATTGTTAATATTTCAGTATGGAAAAGGGCTGAGATTATTTTTTTATTAAATAAATGAGTCAAATGTGGGTTTGTAATTATGAAAGAAATATTTTACATTCTTGGAGCTTTTCAACTGCTCAAATCCTTAGGTATTTATTATATTTTTCAGATATGCTGGCAATTAGATAACCAAATAAGGGTTCCTACATGTAGTATTTGTTTAGGTATGTAAAGTAAATCTGATTAGTCCTTTTAGTGAAAGACAGAATCGTGAGATTCATTAACTCTTAATTTACTCATGATTAGCCAGACTTAATTTTGAAATATATCTTCTTTAGGATTTAGATATAATTTATATGCAGAAGTAATTTCCATTTTCAGTAGGTTTTTTTGTAAGTGCTATGTAATTAATCTCCAAATTATCTTGATTGCGGAAATTCACCTAAACAAGTCTATGAGTCATTTAAAAGGCAGGGGAAGGAAAACTTGTTTGCTATGAAAACAGGCTTAT
The DNA here is from genome assembly GCA_013396955.1 of Regulus satrapa. NCBI lineage: Eukaryota > Metazoa > Chordata > Aves > Passeriformes > Regulidae > Regulus > Regulus satrapa. Next base: position 16,041 of record VWZN01012608.1, on the reverse strand, counting down.
TTTGCATTCCTGGGGATTTAATAAAGTGAACTGATGTGGGTTATTCCAATCAGGGAATTGCTCAGGCCCTGGTTAGGTTGTGTTGCAGTCAGGAGTGTTGGAGTTCTGACTAATCCTCTGAGAAACCAGTCAGTTATAATTTTGTGGTGCTGCTTCAAGCAAAGCCATAGCACAACTTAGAATGCCCAACATTGGTTGTTTAGGAAGAGCTTGTAAAAGTATGAGCAGTTCATCATTAGCCTCAGTAAATACTGCCCAGAATGCCTCCAATCCTGTGACTTAGGTATTGAAACCTCGAGTGGAACAACAGTGGAAGAAAGTTGACTGACGTATCTTTTCTGTATTCCTGGCAGAGATAAGTGTTATTGTTGGTGGATTTGTGAACGTGCCTTCCTTTTGGTTTACAAAGGAAAAGAGAGTTGCCATTTTGTGGCTTCTGTGTACAAAGCTGCCAAGTTGGTAGCCAGAAAATCACAGTTTTCTTCCATTCAGAACTAATTCCACTCCTTGCAGATGTACTGCAGCAGATCTCTGTTGTTGATGATGTATCTTCCTATACTTCCAAATGGCTTACACTTCCTTCTAGTCCCTTTCATGTACTTTGGGGACTTATTTGTCATAAAAGGGACAGTATTTCTCCATGTGCATCTTTCACTAGTGTGCTATCCCTGGGCAGATGAGGAACTAAAGTTTGAAGACAAACTCCTTCAATTCCTACTCCTGACTGGTCATTCTTAATATGGCAGCAGCTCTGAAAATGCAGCTTACGGAAGTCAAATATTGAACTATCTATTTTCAAGGACCTGGATATATCTAAGCCCTTACAATTAAATTCAGTTTTCTTTGGAATGTTCACGTGCCAAATGTGTTGGGAAATCCATTAATAGAAACCATTAGATACTTTTTAGCACAAACCCTCAAAAACTTTGGCCATTGTTAAACATCTCACGTGCTAATCTTCCTTGCAACAAATAAACCATCCACAACACAGTCACGAAATTTGTATTAGAAACCACAGAAACACATTAAAAATTAACTCAATGTGCTATGTAGGCCAAGTTTCCCCTTCCCATGTTTTCCTAATTTTGTTCCATTTCTGTCTTTCATGTCATTGTTTTTTTAAACTTTTATCCCTGGTAATTAACCATGGTAAAGAAAAGTAAATGTAGATCTTGGAAGTTATGCTTGTGGGATCACATCACATCTTATGATATTTACCACAAGCACCATAAGAATTTCTCCTGTGCTTGTTTAGTCAAGCTTTTGTTCTGAAATTGTCACAGTTCTGTAAATAGATGAGTTAATAGTTTTAATCTGTTTTGTTTCTCATCATATAAAACATCCTCTAACGTAAGCTTTAAAATTATGAGTTTACAGGCAGATATATTTATTTGATAGGTTTTATTTCCTTAGATTATTTTATGCAATTAATACATACAGCCTGTATGAATCAGATGCGTGTGCCCTTTATAGAAATGAACTTTGAGGTGCAGTGTTCTTCCTAGCCCTTGCTGCAGTAAGAGCTTTGTCCATCAGTTTTCAGTGTAAGGTGGTGGGTTTTTTTCATATTTTCAGAATGTAAGAACAGATTTTCCAAGCATGGAATATATGGGGGCCATCAGATTTCTTTGAAAAATATTTGTGTCCATAATGCACCTCTGAACTGAAAGGTTTCCCTCTAACAAACAAAGGAAATTTTAAAGGATTTCATTACAAAATAAGTTAATCTAGAATCAGGATATCTTTTTTTAGACAGTTTATCCCTAGTGAGGGAAAGCTCTGAAATGTTGCCAGTTCTCAGCTCTTTAAAACATCAGCTTAGCTTATTAGGTTTCCAAGTTGACATCCTGGCTCAGAAAGGCCTGACACATGAATAAAAGGACAAATCCAAAATTATTGCAAGGGCTTGTATTTCACTTTCAACTTTTATGCCTGTTCATGTGCAAGTCACACTAGAATTCAAGAGAGCCTTGAATATAAAACAACATTGTTTTTTCTCATGGATAGCTGATAGCTGGAAAATGAGAGATTCCTTGGGAGTTTACCATATAAGAGTAGTTCTGTGCAACAGTGATGCTACTGTGGAAGTCTCTCTACAGAATTCCGATAACAGCAAGGTGCAGTCTCATACTTTCAGAGATCTGGATATCAAAAATATTTTATCATCAATTAAAGGGCCTTTACATTTTGAAAGCAATTATAGAAATGGCAAGGGATCTCTCCCTCCCCTTCTAGCAAGGATGAATTGTGTATGTGCTTCTGACTATAGAATAATAAATACAGTGTTAAATATTGTAAAAATAGGAAGATTAGTAGAAGATTGTGAGTGAGTTTGCAGTTTGTTTCTGGCAGGAGTCTGTGGGAACAGTGTTTTGTGGAAAATAAATCCTGTACACTCGCATAGCAGTATAACAGAGCTATCTAGACAAACCCAGCATAATATTAAAACTGTAAGTTGTAGATCCTTACTGGTATGGATCACACAGTTTCAACCACAAGCAGTTGAATAGGAAACTGAAATTTTATATCACTGCAAAATAAAAATACATTACCCATTTGTATTTAACCCCCCTCATTCCATAGCACCTAAACAGGCATGTTTCATTTTCACTAAAATGGCAAGGCTCACCTAGAAATGGCATAATCATGAAAATGTGCAGTATTTTGGGCTGAGGTGGATAAATTGAATTCTTTTGAAAAAGACATTTTCAGAAATCTTTCAAATAGTTTTATTTGTATCATCTCTGTCTTAGCTAATTGCTGAATTAAACACAACTAGTCAAATATTGCCTTTTATGGACTTAATGTATCTTTTACATGGGTCAGAAAGAATTTGCATGGTGTCCTCTGCTCTGTTTTATCATTCAACAATTGGTTAATTGCATTTCACCCTTCAATTAAGTAGTAGAAAGTAATTAAATGGTGGAGACAGGATGCTGAATTAGATGCATCATTGTCTAATGCTATAATGCATAAAAATTTGAAAGTACTATTGCTATATTTAATATAGTTCACATGTTTGAAGCAGCGTGGTAACTTCTCATAAGTAACTTTTATTTTTAAAGATGACTTGTTTTGGTGATCCTGACTCAACCATTTTGAAGTAGAGGCTTGAGGTACTGGCTTCTATTTAGCTACTTAAACAAGCCAGTGATGCTTGAGCAGAGTATTCTTTTGGACTGACTAAAGCTTTTGATACAGTGCTTTTAAGAAGCATTCTAAAACATAATGCAGCAATGTGTACACCATGATTTGTATTTCAAACTTATGTTACATATGAGTAGGTTTAGCATTTTCAAACAGTGCTATGCATCTGGGAAGCCTGTGTTTTGCAGGAGTCTGAATTGCTTTTAAATTTCTTTTTTCAGACGAGATAGGAGAGAATAATGACCTCTGATTTGTTTTTCCTGTTGTTTTTATTCTGACTAGCTTTTTCCTATAATAAAAATAGGAAGTTGAAATAAAGGGGTTTGACAGTTTGTTACTCTTAGGGAATTCAGGAAGAACTGGGGCTAACAGTCTGTATTTTGGCTATTTAATTCAAGAGGGTTTCTCATAAATTCTAGCTTCTGGCCATATGATAAATTCTGTCTGGGAAAGTAGCTGTGGTTTCTATTGCCAGTAGAATGAACACGTTATGCACTAGGGCTGTGCAAGTAGATGATACGTGTTGAAAATAGGCTGGGGTGTCTGTGTTACACTTTTGGCAAAATCATAGTTATTGCACTTTTGCCTTTTTAAGAATGAGGAGAAATTTTAGGGGTCATCTGGTACTCAATACATAACATATTGTAGAAATACAGGATAAATTGTTGTGATCATTTGTGGTTTTAAGCTTTTCTTCTCATATTGGGTACAGTGCAGTTTTTCAGTCCCTGGTCTGTATGGGTTGCCATATCCACAGGAATGCTGGATTCCCACCACACAGGTAGTGTGCTCTCAGTTCCAGGTCTAAATACTCTGATCAGTGCTAAATCATGTAATAGATGTGTATTCCCTTAAGAGCCCCCCAGGGTGATCATGGACCTTACTATGATATTTGGATTTACTTTCAGCTCAAGGTCTTCTAAAATTATTCTAATGTGTGAAGCTTAAAGCTAAGGTTAGTTCTTTATCTTAGCTCAGAGAGTGGTTCAGACTAATTTACTTAGTTTACCTAGTCAGATTTAAAAAATTTTTACAGATACAGTCATTTAGATGTGTGAAGATTTTTATAATGGTTTGAGGAAATAATGTTTTTTCTGGTTTATAATGCATCATATATCAAACAAAAATGAAGGCTCTACAGAGAACTTAATGGGTTTCAGTCTCTCTGTTCTGTCAGAATCCACCATGATGTTTAGGTTATTGAAGGAAAAGCAGGATCAATTCTCTGACAGTTTTTTTTTGTTAGTAGAGAGATCAGAGAGTGGGGAAGAAGNAAATTTTTACAGATACAGTCATTTAGATGTGTGAAGATTTTTATAATGGTTTGAGGAAATAATGTTTTTTCTGGTTTTTATAATGCATCATATATCAAACAAAAATGAAGGCTCTACAGAGAACTTAATGGGTTTCAGTCTCTCTGTTCTGTCAGAATCCACCATGATGTTTAGGTTATTGAAGAAAAAGCAGGATCAATTCTCTGACAGTTTTTTTTTTGCTAGTAGAGAGATCAGAGAGTGGGGAAGAAGTCAGGCTGGATGGGGCTCTGGGCCCCCTGGTCTAGTGGAAGGTGTCCCTGCCTATAGCAGGGAGTTGGACCTACATGGTCTTTAAGGTCCCTTCTCACCCTTAAAATCCTATTAATCTATGATGCCCTTCCCAACCAGTTTCAAGGAAGTTTTTTGCACAATATATAGAATGAAAAATTAATTAATGAGAGCACTCATATTGAAATCCTACCCTTGACTTCATGCAACAGATGCCATAGGCTACATTCTGCTGCAAGCTTACTTCAAATGATTGAATTAAAAGGAGACTGTTTCAAGAATGCCAGCTTGGTATTAGATCACTGGCCGTAGATTTATGGAATGTCAGCCCAGCAGCATAATTAATAACTCCTCCTTAACTAATTAAGGAAGAAAGTGGTGTTTCAGCAGTGATAAGTGTATTTGCTCAGAATATCAATTTATCAAAAGGCTTTTGGTGCCACTGTAGTTGTAACTCTAAGATAGAGATACCAATCATCAAGTAGCCAAATGTATGTTTCAGTTTAGCAAATGAGCTAATTGGTAAATGATTTTTTTTTAATTATTAGATTTGAGTCATTGATTATCTTGAAATTTGCCAGAGCTTTGGGTGGGTATCACATATTTGTTCTGTATTTCCCATTGAGAAACCTGTGGTACTGTGCTTCTCTCTTTCTCCTCACTTGGCCTACTAGTGGAACAGTCAAATATGGCACCACCCTTGTGACACTATTTAAACTGGGTTAATAGTGTGTATGACAGAAAAGGAAGGCTTTTGTTTCTGAGTGTGAAATTTTATGCATTTTCTAAAGAAAAATAGTAATAAGAAATTAATTTTTAAAATTTAACAGCCTCTCCATGCCATTCAATGAATAATAACTATTTCCTTGAAAACTGAAGGTTCTTTATACTATTTAATAGGATTTTAGCAGTTGCTGGTTAAGTTTGCACTGCAAAGTGCATAAGGTGACTCAACCCTTGGCATGAGCAAGAAACTGTCTGAGAAATGCCATGGAAGCCTAATGACCATTCTGTTACTGTGCTCCCTAAGAAGATAAATCCTTTATTTTCTTTTGTACCAGTTACATGAACCATTTCTTGCTACAATAGTTTAGGCAAAAAAAATAGGAACCCAAACCTCAAAGTCCAGGATTAATTTTTGCCAGAGATATGTTGCTATTCTAATTGATGCAGAGTATAAAGATTCATTTACAGATGTAATACTTTGAGAGTTCAGATTTTCCGAGTGCTTGAATTTCTATGAATTAAAGAAATTAATTTAGTTAGGAATAAATTGGCATTTTTGAAAGTAAACCTAATGTTTGCTAAATCCCCTGCAAACACCAGTGAATGTATTCTTACACTTGGATTAAGCACAAGTTTTAACCTTTTTAATCACTGAACTTGTGCTGAGAGCTGCTACCATGCTACAGAGTTCCTGAAGAATAGTGATTTTGGCATAAGAGGATAGTTAGTGGAAAATTTGGAAAGGCAATTCAAAAATTGTCAGAATATTTTCTCTTTTTTATACATTCTTGGGTTTTTTAAAAAAGTATTCAAAATTATATTTCATGTGTGTTATGTTCCATGGAGTAAATATATCTCTAAAATAAAAATTGTTTGAAAGATGGGGATTTCTTTGCTTGTCTGCATTTGGGCCAAAGATCTGTTTTCTGTAAAACTCATGTCTGTTTTAACTTACCCAGTCATTTTGACTACTTCACTATATTGATTACTAGTTAAGCATACTTTGGTATATTGTGTATAAATAACCCGATGAATATTTGGAAAGTGTCATAGAGACCTTATACTATCAGGGAAAAAGGCTAAATCACATGAGCCAAGTAAATGTTCAGCTACCATCATTGTTTAAGGAAACCTGAGCCTGATTCTCCAAATGATAATTTAGTTTCTTCACATATCTTCCAAGTTTTTTATTTCTCTTTCTTCATTCAGATGCTGGAGGTTCTGCAGGGCTTAGCCAAGGGTGTGACTTCAGGCATGTGCACAAACACTTGCTCACACAATCACAGCTCCTTCTCCCATCAGCTGTTTGTTACTGCCTTGTTACTGTGACTTTCCACACTTTGACTTCCACTGCTTCACATTCAAGTGTGAACATCCTGGGGGGGCATTATTTTATGTTTTATGTTACTCAGAATTTCCATCTGCTTTTACTTGACTTGTGGTTGTGAAGATCATGCTTGGCCCATGGGATCTTACACAGTGCCGAGAGGATGTGGAGTTTTGTCAGCCAGGGAAATATGTCTGGCTTTTTTTTTTTTTTTTTTTTTTCTCTCTTCAGCAGCTTTCATATGCTCCTCTTCTTGTGTGGTCCCACTAAACGGAGTGTATTTAACAGAAATACTCTCCCTTTCTATCTTCTGTATGCTGCTGTCTTTTAGGCAGACTGTATAAGAAATCTGAGATCCAAAAAATGTTAATCATGACTGAAAACAAGGTAGTGTTACATAGAAAGGTACTTTAATAGTTGCACATTCCAAATTTATAACAGCATTCCACATTCTGGTTGTAGATGAATCTTAGTGGATCTGCAGTTACCAATAAACATCCCAATTATATCTTTGTTAAGTATTTTGTGCCTTTTTTTTCTTTGCAGGCACTGCTACAATCTACAGTTCAGCAGCAAGAAGCAGCTATTGAAAAGCAGTATATATTAAGCATTGAAAAGCATTCTCACAAATGTGAGGAGCTCCTTGATGCTCAGGTATGGATGTGCACTTGCAAGAATTTCTATGATTTTCTTTTAGTTTCAACTCTTTCCTCTCTGAAAAAAAAAATTAGCATATATGATCCCCAAAGAAAATGATCCATCTCTCACCTTGTTTCTTCAGCGTACACTAAACACAAGTATTTAAAAATGCTAAATAAATAAGGACTCTTCATTTCTGGGATCAAAAATGTTTTATAACACTGGAGCTTAGAACAGATTCAAGGAGAGTGTAGCACTGAGAAAAGGTCTCAGAGCAACTTAATACTTCTTAACAGCTGCCGTTTTCTGTGGGTCTTGGAGAAACCATTCAATTATTTTTAATTTTTATAGTTAAATGCAGGATTTGATTGTGTGAGATTTGCATGAATTTTTGGTCCAAATCTTGAGATGGTTCTTACATGGTAAACAAAAACATATGTTGTCCTATTTTCACCTATTTTCATTTCATAGAAATCTTACCTAAAAATAAAAAGCTCTGAGAACTTATAGAATATCCAGAAATATATATATATACACATTAATGGCCTAAATTGGCTCATTTAGCATGACTTGAGTAAAAGCACAATGTACAGCAAGTATTTGAGATCAGAGCAATTAGTGATGAGTATCTGAACAGTATCAACCTGGTTTGTTATCAAAAAGATCTTGGTTTGACTGAAGTACAGCTCTTGAATCAAAATAATAATGACCATGAGCATGAAAGCTTAAAAACCAAGAAGTTAATTTATTAATAGCCTCCTGGAGTCATTTATATTGCAACTAAGTTACCTTGTAAGTACTGTTTGCAACAATTCTGAAAAAAATACAAAAGAATATTTTTTTTAAAATTTTCCTGGAGTATCTTAGACCTAAATACATCAAAGGTCCCTTTGCAGGACTCCACCATTTCCAGAAGTGTTTAATGGCCATTTGATTGTTCTCACCATATAAATTAACACCTAGTGCAAATGTGTATTTAATATATAAGCATATGTGCAAACAGTTTGAAGGAGAGATGTAATAATGTAATAATGGCATCATGAGTGAGGCTATTGCACAGAATTGCAGTTATTTAGTACTTGCTATAAATAACTGTCTAAGAGCAATTAAAAATTAATTTTAAAAGAAAAAGTTTTGTGTTTTTGAAAGGAACATAATAATTGCTAACTTGATATCACTTTATGTTAAAAATTAATGAAACTCATGAAATACAAAAATGTCATAGGATGAGTTTTTGAGACTGTTCTTACAGACTCAGCAATAACTTGTACCTGTGATCAGTCAAATTTGCATCAAAATCCCAAAGAATGGGATAGAAGTGTAGAAATGTTGGAGAGGTTCAGATTACCTCAGGAGAGCCCAACAATAAAATGTCTTGGTTATAGGACAGAAGAGTGGTTATGGCAAAACACACTGCCCAGTTCACATTATGTCTGGATCTAAAACCTCCTCTGCATCCCAGAAAAGTGTAAATTTTGTTCAATAACTTCAAAGTCATTTCTCATTCTATACAACTGAGGTTTTTCACCTCTAATTGTAATGTAAAACTGGGATTTTGAAGTCTAATCAAATAGACAAGTGTGGGTACTTTTGGTTGAGCTATCAGGTTTAATTAAATATGATTTATACTGGCAGATCTTATTCACTCATAAAACTTTGTTGAAAGAGCTGATAAATGGGTGGTATTTTTTATTCTTTTTGAGCACATTTATTCCTAAATGTATGTTTTCTTGTTTATTTTCACACTTCTTTTTCTTCAAATGGTTTTGTTATGTGCTAACAGTTGAGTTTGATGAAATTACTGCTGATATTTATACTCAGATTTCATTTCTGTTTTGGCGTTATGGGATTGTACATGCATAGCCACCTTTACATGGAGATTTATGTGTGTTCATATCATTGTAAAGAATTTCTTTGGTGCTGCAGTAATCACACAGTGCAGGTATACACTCAACACAAGAATTGCTTCCCTTTTTTTTCCTCTTCTAATATTCTTGCCTTACAAGCAGTATTTTGCCTTCACAGTTTTAAGCCTGTGTAAAACTGTCAAACCATATAGTTTTTTGTGCTTGTTTGCCATTCCCTTTATATTTTCTGCTATTTAATTTCCAGTTCCTTACAATCAAGATTATCTCATGATAACTCCTTTCTCATGCTTTCTATTTACTCTCATTTACCTTTAAATTCCCATGCCCCTCCCTCAAAAAAGTGTCTCTGAGAAGGAGGAAAGGCTGTTTTTCTGTTTCTTTAACCTTTCGTTAGAGTTTATTGAAGTTTCTGAATTTGAAGCTTAATTTTATCAGGTGGAGATGCAGGTTAAACCCTAAAATCCCATCCAGAGAAGTGTTATCCTGCTGATAACATTCAGTGTACAAGGCTGTGTTTTCCAGGATGGGGAAAGAAGTGAACGAACTCAGTGCATAATCCTATCCCAGTTTCCAGCTGGAAAAATACCTGCAGCTGATATTTGATCATTATGTGTCAGGCTTGTCAGCAAACTGGCTCTCTTGGATGATGATTGCTGGAATGGTTCCTTCCCAGGTGATAGCCTCTAGGGCTGCTGGTTTTTCCAAGGAAATACATTCCCATATCCAAACTGGTATGGGGAGCAGGGGACGGGGGAATTCTGCCCCTCTGCCCCTTTACTCAGGTGAGGTTCCCCTGCAGGGCCGCCTCCAGCCCTGGGCCAGCACAGGAGAGACAGGGAGCTGCTGGGGCCAGGCCAGAGCAGGGACACCCAGGGGACCAGAGGGATGGAGCAGCTCTGCTGGGAGGAAAGGCTGAGGGGATTGGGATTGTTCTGCCTGGAGAGGAGAAGGATTTGGGGTGACCTCACTGTGGCCTCTCAGTGCCTGAAGGGAGCCCACAGGAAAGAGGGAGAGAAACTCTTGACAGGGCCCTGGAGGGACAGGACAAGGGGCAATGGCTTCACACAGAAGAGAAGGATTAGATTGGATATTGGGAAGAAATTGTTCCCTGTGAGGGTGGTGAGGCCCTGGCACAGGTTTCCCAGAGCAGCTGTGGCTGCCCCGTCCCTGGCCAGGCTGGATGGGGCTCTGAGAAACCTGGGACAGTGGAAGGTGTGCCTGCCCTAGGCAGGGGGTTGGAAGCAGATGACCTCCAAGGTCCCTCCCAACCTAGGCCGTTCCGTGAGTCCATGATGTCAGCATTTCAAAAAGCAAATTAGGCATTCTTGTGGCACATTCAGGGGCACGAGTGTCATGGTGTCCTCCATCCATGAACAGGACAAAGAAAACTATTTTTCTTTGTGCCAGAAATCACTAAGTACTGAATATTTAGGAAAACTATGCTTGTCAGTTTTACTTTTCTTGAATTTGATGATATCAGAAAATGTCAGTAGAAAACATGAGTTTTTACAAGTTGGAAAATCACAAATTTCATCCTCCTCTTTTTCTGAGACATGAACTTTTGATGTTACCTTCTGGAAATGAACACCAATTGTGATCTTGTGGTTTTAATCATGTGCTGAGTGACAATACATGCTGAAAAACATCAACAGACTTTTTTTTTAATACTCAGAATTTTCTCTTATTGTTCAATCAAAGCAGACAGTGCTAAAATGTGTCTATGGTGAGGTACATTTTTTTTATTCTTAAAACAGTCAATGATCCATGTATTAAGGTAAAATAAAATCTTAAGTACTTACAGCAGTTATTTTTCATAATGATTTGATGTGTATGAAACCTGTTTTACATTTGTAGTATTTAAGACAACTAGAGTTACCCTTTTGTGTTTAATACTTTTTCCACTCTATCATGATGTTGGCTGTCATTTGCATGATAAATAGTAGTTCAAAATCTGTTGCATGCGATCTTTTGTCTGAGACTCGCTCAGAGAAGTACTGGTTTATCTTCAATATGAAAGCAGTTGCTGAAAGGTCAGTCAGAATAAAAGTTCCACTGGCTGGAGCTCATCTTTTAAAGTTTATGATGCCTCCAAGAACAGTCCGTGGACAAGCAGCAAACTGATGTGACAGTAGTCACAAACTGCAGGAATGTGATAGGTATCTTATCTTCTCTAGTATTTGGATGATTCATTTTGATGTGTTTTGCATAACCTTTTGTGAAAAGTACCAGTAGGTCTCCTGACAACTCCTAGAATGTCAAATGTAGGAAGTACTTTTCTTTTACAGCAATTGTTTGTAAGCCAGGGAAAATGTTGGCTTCAATTGGAGACTTAGTTTCATTTGGGATATAATTTTCTTTGATTTCAAAAAATTGCTTTTGTATCTACTCAAAATGTGCCTCATGTTTCTCTAATTTTATGAACTTTATGCTTTTCTTCTCTTGTAAACAAAAGAAGCTTGGTGTTTTTTCCCATCTGTAGTAGTAATTGTAAAATTTTTGTAATGTCTGATCTTGAAGTGGACATATGCAGACTAGATTCTGAGAGTCTTGTGAATATTTGCATTTCTAGCAGACATTGACCAAGTCTTTTGCAGTGAGAGTAGTAATCCTGAAGACTTGCAGTCTGAAAATATGAACGCTGCGGTGGGCATAGCCTTTCTGGTTCAATAATGCCAACTGTGATAGGTTTGGAAATTATTTAGAGTACTTACCATGTCCCCTTCTTCGTATATTTCCTCTGAATTCCCAGAAATTTTGTAGTTTGCTGATGTAGAAATATTTGTTTGTTCATTCCCTTTGAAACCAAGTACTTCCAATCAGTCCTTCCTGTTACATTTTCATGTAATTCACCTTCACATAATTTATCTAGTTGTGTCTTTTCAGGTCTGCTGCTCTTTTGCCAAGAGCAGTTACACTTCTGCAGAACTTAACAGAGCAAAAGCACAAGGATTGATAAAATTCTGTGGCAAATCTGAGAAATTTATTTCTGCATTCCTGACACCTCCTTGATTTCCATATATATAGAGAGAATCAAAATGAAAAGAGCAAGAATCAGCTTTTCCTGTTCTGGGATGGCTTTTTGTTTGATTGCTTGTTTTTCCTAAATTCTGAAAATTTTGTCAGGATTTGTCCTGCTTGGGCAGGAGAGTGAGACCAGATAACTCACTGTGGTCCCTTTCAGCATCACCCATTCTATGATTCTGTAGTGCCATGAAAAAATCTGATAACAAGCATAACTGTTTGGTGGGGTTTTTTTAAATATAAACCCTTACCAGAGTTTTCTAACCTGATTTCAATATGCCCACTCTCACATGCTAGTTGAAGATTGATTTTGCAGTCCCTTTGCACTGTTAATTCAGCCAGGATACTTTGAGTGTATCCAGCAAAAATCTTATTTGAAAATTACATTTGTTTCCTTGAATTTGTGAAGTGGCACTTGAAAGCAGCTCTTTAGAGTGATTTTTTTTCTTTCTCTCTTTTGCTTATATAACTTTTTATCTTAAAACCTTCACTACTTGTTAGGAATTTATGCCCTCAACTCTTGTCAAATCCTCTGAACAGCTAAGTAATATAGAATGATTTTTCTCCTCCATTATTTTTCTGTCAGCTGTAATTGAAAAAAAAAAAAATAAGCTTGTTCTGTTTTGTTGTCTTCCGTTATTGAATATTTTGCTGTTTACATTGGCTGTATTTTAGGAGTTCATTTCCTTTATTTCTTCCTGGTAAATGGAGCAGTTTGTGGAGAACTCATATGGGTTGGGAAATTAATTAGATAACAAAATAGAAGAAGTAATTGATACTTTTTTATTATTTTCACTTTTTATAAAGTTGCTTATCTCCATATCCCCAGGAGCTTGAAGTGTGTTGGGTTTTTAATGGTCTCTATTACTATGTATGCTTTCCAAGAAAAGTATTTTCATTATTAGATGCCTTTATATATCTTCCTACTTTATTGATAAAGACAATTAAATACTTATGCAGCAAAATGTTTTAAACCTAATTTCATGCTCTGATGTGTCTGAAATAATACAGTTTGCGCACTCACTGTATGCTGCTGAGTGGAACCCTGAGTACAAGCCTATCCTTAGTTATTTTATTACCGCTATTACAATTTTTCTTTATATTTACATGGTTTCAGCTTTTCTCATGTAATAATGTTTTGCTGATTCCCGAGCTGTCTCTTGGAAAAGTTTTGCCGCTTTGTTAGACATTTGGACCTCAAATTGGCAAAAGATACATTCAACCATGCAGTAATAAGTTATAATTTGAGGAAGTGGAAATATGTACCAGATGTTTGAATTCTCCAGGCAGATTTTCCACCTTGCGCTGCCAAACACTTGAGATGCCACAGATAGTGAGGACAGTGTAAGAAGCCAGTTACAATTACCAGTTCTTGTCATTTGACTTAGGCAGAGCTTAGCAGTGCTGAAGAAAAGGTGCAGTATAAAAGAAAATGATGTTAAATGCAGACGGCCTTGTTCAGTGGAGAAGAAAACCATTATTAGTATTTTAATAAGGTTGCCTTTTTCCTCAGGATAATATTTTGAATAGAATGTAAAAATGGGAATATTTTTATAACATTACAAAATCATGTATTTTTGTTATGTTACCTTCCTCTCACATAGATAATAATGTTTCCCATGACCTGTGTTATGTCTTCCTACTGTTATATTCCTTCCTGAGAGACAGAAATAAAATTAGAACTTTGTGAGTTAAGAAAGTTTCTTTTAAAATAGGTGAACACATTTGAAGTGTTGAATTCTTAAAACGCCCATTCAGTGTTTTATTTTCCATGCTGGCAAATGAAGTGCTGAAACATTTACTAAATGTACCTGAAGACAATATTCCCCAAGTCTAAGGGAGAAGGATGGTTCTATGTCCATGTATACCAAGGTACAAAAAAGCCCCAATAATGCCGATGTCATTATTCTGTGGATTTTTCTATTAAACAATTAGCTACAATGCAGTTTCATTAGATTTTAAAATTCAGTGGATATTTGTTAAAAGGAAAACTGGTCTTTCACTGAGCGCGAATTAGACATATGAGTGTCTCAATATACTGGATTTGATAATGATGGCATTAAAAGAAGATTCCAGGTATCATTTCTTTATTGTGTGATAATTGTTTCCTCAGATGAAAGATCTGTGGAAGAGGGAAACACCAATAACTTGTTCCAGTGATACACCAATTAATAATGCAAGGCCTCTTTTTTCTGTTTAGTGTTAGGATAGTCGCATTAACTTTGGTTGTTCTGTGATGTTTTTTGCTGGTTTATTTATGAATTATTATCTAACTGACTACTTTTGCATAAACTATGAATAACAGCTAACCAAATGAATTAATTAAAAATCTGGTGATTCATGCAGAATGATGTACTTAATACTGAGAAGGAACCAATCTGCAGAAACATTAATTGGATATCCATTACTATAGCAAAAGTAATGCATTTTTATTTGTTGATTAAATCCTGTACACATTTCCTTTTAAGTTAAACAGTACAGGACCCAGAAAGAAACTATTATTTTTAAAAAGAAGTTCATGCAAGTCACCAAAATTTTTGTTTAACTTTAAACTTGGAGTTTATGATAAAAGGAATATGCAAGGAATTATAACTGCACTAAGTTAGAATTAGTTATTGATAGCTTTATTGCATCGTTTTAGCTGTCAAGGAGCTCATGTCCTGCATTATTTTATTCACCCCATAAGTTAATGTAACATCTTCTATTTAGTCCTTCAAATTATGCTTACCTGAAAGAAAAATGTCATGATTTTTCAGAATTAAATTCAACATATAAAAATTTAAAAAAAAAAACACTGACTAGTTGCTATTGTGATTAAATCTGTTTATAATGTCTTCTCTGACTCACATTCCA
The DNA here is from genome assembly GCA_013396955.1 of Regulus satrapa. NCBI lineage: Eukaryota > Metazoa > Chordata > Aves > Passeriformes > Regulidae > Regulus > Regulus satrapa. The sequence continues at coordinate 916 of VWZN01012608.1, read as the reverse complement.
GGAAAAAAAGGAAGATTTTTTTTTTTTTTTGCTTTCTTTTTTTACAGGAATCAAGAAAAACCACAGGACCTCTGTATTTATATTTGAATCTACATCAAACGATTTTCATTTGGAACTATTGCCTAGAGAACTTCTTGCAGGGAGAAAAACATTATAACCTATTTTTGAATGCCTTTTGTTTTAAGCTAATTTTCACAGGACTCTTCTTGACCCTCTCATGCTGCTTTCCAGAGGGTAGGGTAGAAATAATAGTGTTTCTCTCCACTGTGGAATATCACTTTTTAGAAAAGTTTGGGGGTTTTCTTCTTTTTTTAAAAAATATTTTCCTATGTTTTACTACACCGCCATGTGATGAGACAATTTGCTCTTCATAATTTTTACAACTCAGAATTTTGCACTCTTAACTCTATAAGATTCCCTGTCTAAGGAATAAAAGGAGGTAAAATATGTCGTTGTTGGAAAGAGGTCTGAGTAAGAGTGCTAGGCTATGGAAATCAGGTAAAGTGATGTATTAAAGAGCTGCAGCGTTTGTTTTACCTAAGCTAAAGGTTTTTTTAGATGTGAGTATCTCTACATAGTGTTCCACTCTCTGCTGTGCCTTACAGATAACACAGTGTGAATATGCAGCCTAGGAAACTCACAATGGGTGAAAACTTCCCTGGTGCTCCAAACTGCAGCTTTCACTGACATTTACTTTTGTTCCTCACTGATTCATGCACCATATTCACAGTTCTGTAGCCAAAACTTTTTATCAGTTTCTGTCTTTGCTCTTTATTCCAGAAGATCAGTAAGGTATATTTTTTTATTAATGGTTGGATAATTGGATTCAAAGCTCCAACATATTTAGATTAGTTTTTTACCTGCTTTCTGCTTTTTAGATTGTTGATTAATCACCATCACCTCAATTTCTGTTCAA
>VWZN01012607.1:176220-222306 GCA_013396955.1 Regulus satrapa | reverse complement strand
CCGCGAGACGACGGGAGGGTCGGGAGGGCTTGTCCCTTCCTAGGGGCCCCGACGGGGACACCCCGCTCTGGGACTCCCTGCTTCTAGCCGGGCACTGTGTCCGTGGCCATGGCTGATGGCATGGGACAGCCCGCCAGGTTCTGGCCCTGCGGCTTGGAAGAGTGTGTGAGTATCGGGAGACGAATCAGGGGTAACACACCTGTGCTGGGACTCTCCATATCCACGCCTGCCTTCCTACACCTGTGCCTTCCCCCTGCCCCGGCCCCTCCCGAGTTAGAGCTGGGACCCCACGCAGCTCCCAAAGCTGAGGCCGGGCCTTAGCGCCCATTCGTGAAGGCAGCTGGGGAGTCGAGTGGTCCCACCTGCCCTCCTCAAAGGAGGTCGCCGTGTCCTCGCAGTGCTCCGGAGTCCCGGGGCAGTAGCAGCCCCTCGCACCCTGCTGGGAAGCCCAGTGAACGCAACAGCCCCAGCTAAACCCAGTGAACACAACAGCCCCAGCTAAGCCCAGTGAGTGCAACAGCCCCAGCTGAGCACAGTGAACGCAACAGCCCCAGCTAAGCACAGCGAATGCAGCAGCCCCAGCTAAGCACGTTCCCACAGCTGCGGTCGTGTAGCCGGGTGTGGCTGGCACAGAGGTCCCATTCCCCAGGGTGACACTCACCGAAAACGTCGGGTTAAATGAAACTGCGTTTAAATTAGAGAGTAGCATTACTTTATTCGCAGTGCTGGGTGCATAGGGGGAGCTCCACCTATGATATGTGCACATTTTCGAAACTTTTTACTATTTTTACACTTTAGCAAAGAAATTAATGTTCATTGACTGTAAAATACATAGTTCTTTTCATAAATTAGTATTTTATCGTCTACTAGTTATAGATTTCTTGCTTCTCATGCTAATTGGTTTACATTTTCAGTCTTGTTATTAATTTTTTTTTTTTCCCAGATAAGACAGTCGCTGAATTGTCCTTGTTCATTTCTTTATCCCTGGATTCTGCAAAATGTCCTTGTATTGCGTGTGTCCAGTTTCAGCAATGTATCTCTCCCATGCTTAATCCAGCGAAGCATATCAAGGTTGGTTTTGCAAAACTTAAAAAAAGTTTTAGTGATTTTCCCAACCCACGTTCCCACAATAGCGGCTTATGACAAACCCTGTTAAGTGCTTGGCTACAGTGGAAAATTACATGATTGATTAAAACAATTTATTAGAAATTTTAATTAGAAAAGTTACTAAGAAAGTTGTATAATTCTAAACAGCAGGATGGGAACATCATAAGCCAAGAAGATGCACTGGAGCTGCAAGTCACCCACCCTACTTCCACCAAAGGCTGCTTCACACAATGCCCTTTGCCGAGATGGACAAGGGGCACAGATGACAGAACGATCCTTCCAGATTTCATTACACAGCAGCTTGAGACCCTGGCCTGCCGGGCCCACCATAACCCCTGCACATTTCAGGGCAGGCAGTGAGACCCCAGCTCCTCCTCCCTCCCCTTCCCACACTCGGCTGGGTGCTGAGTGCAGCCGGAATGGGGCAGGCTGAGGTAGGAGCCCCCTGCTCCAGCCATGCTCCAGGCCGGCAGCTCCGATGGGGAGTTGAGCTCGTGGTGAGCGAGCCAGAGTTCCAGCAGCTCCTCTGCCCTGCTGAGGCCAAGCTCCACCACCAGCACCACGAGCACCTTTTCCACTGGGCCAGCAACCTGGAGGGAGAGGCTTCCTGTGCCCCCCGGCTGCATTCCCACACTCCAGATGAGTTGGAAGCCAGGCTGAGGGGTCTCCCCGTGGCGCGGTTCTGGACGTGGAGCTTCTGCAGGCACAAGCTGCAGGTTGGGACCCGTCTGGGGGGGCCACAGAGGTGGGAAGCTTGCAGAGTCCCTCCTGCCCGCACCTCCTCAGCCCCGAAGGACAGCAGCACATGGTCACCACCACCATGCCCCAGGGAGGGAACTGTAAAAAGTGCATCTCTGGCGTCTAATGAGGACACAGCAGCTTAGTGGGGCGCAGGGTGCAGGTTGTCCCGGGCGGGTGGGGTCCAGCCATGTACCCAGACTGAGAGGCGCAACTGAAGTGACACCCCAGCTTACCCCTGGTTCCTGCGTGGGTGGCAAGGTGGGCATCCCACTCTGTATGGGGGATGTGGGGATTTCTATCCAAGAGCACCTCACCTAAAGCCACAACACTTGACACTTATGGGGTTTCCTATTGCTTATTTTCCCAGCAGTGTTCCTGAAACAGCTCCCACAGCTCACAGGGCAGTCTGCCAGCTGTGGGGACAGAGCACATGGGGCCCTGGGGGGACCAGAGGCAGTGGCTGGCCAGCTTCTCTGCTCTCTTTCCTCAACTTTTTCCCTGGATGGGCAGTCCCCAAGCCTGACATCTCCCCCAAGCACTAGGATCCTTTGCTGGGTCAGTAGCACCACCAGCCTTGTCACCACACAAGACTGGTCTCACCCCACCCCACCCAAGGTTCAAGGGGTACATAGAAGCAAGGGGTCAGGAGTCATGGGAGCCACATCCTGTTGACCTATCTCCACACCAGATTTCCTGTTGCTTCAATTAGAAAAAAACAGCAGAGCAAAAAACAAAGCCAAGCTGGGAGCCCCTTTGTCTTGCTGTTTCTTCCAGCATAACCTAAAGCCATAGGAAATATACTTTCCCACAGTGACTGGACATCTTTAAAAAGCCCAGCACAATAAAAAGTCCACAGGCCAGGAGAATGAGGGAGCAAAGGCACCAGAGGCCAGGCTACATGGCCCCTGGCACTGGGAGAGATCTGCCCCAGATATCTGTAGACCTGTTCCGTTGTTGAGACACCTCATGGCAGCTCTCATGGGTCACCAGAGCATCTGGAAGTTCATCCAAGATCTCCCAGGACAGGAGCTGCCACAATGTGCTTCCATCTCCTTCAACACTCTTGAAAGGCTCTCCAGGGTCTAGACCTTCTGTGCAGGATTTCAGGAACTCACAAATGGCTCTGCAGTGGGGAGAGGTGGAGGGGAGGCTGCAGTGGAAAAGAGCACTGGCAAGGCAGGGTGGGTAGAAGAAGAAAGGAAAGGGCTGGAGGAGTATTTCAAGTATTTTATTTTTTTAAATTTCCCAGGTAAAAACACAATGGCTGTGTCTTTCTGTGGGTAAGAGACACAACCTGTGGTGCCTCAGCTCTACTTCCTGAGTGGGCAGCTCTGAGGCTGTGGCCCTGCCAGGCAGGTAACACAGCACTGGGCTCCAACTGGGGAGGGCTCACAGCTCTGAGCAGCCCCTTGCTTAAAATACATTTAAAAGCAGTTGTGAGAGCAAACTGTGGTGTTAAGAAAGGAAAGGAGCAAGGGAGGCTCTGTCAGTACTGGAAGGCTGTGGTTGGAGGGCCCATACTCTTGCCTGGGGAGAGCCACAGTGCTCGCGGCAGGCAGCAGCTTTTCTTCTTTAAGAGAAAAAAAAAAACACCAACCAACAGTACTTTCTTTGAAAGTTTCCCTGCAACCACAAATTTCATCAGTTGTTCACATAAATACGCTGTCTTCCCCATACAAAATGCTCTGCCGTGAGCCTTCCTTTTCTGCTAAACAACATGCTTCAGATTTCCTGCAAATAAAAGGAAACAGAAAAGGTTATTTCCACTGATATTTTAGCCTGATTCAGTGACCTGGCAAGGGGTGCCACTCCCATGTCTGATGGACTAGGCCATGATACAGGAATTCCAGCCTCAGCACATATCTCTGTTCCTGCTGACCCCTTGCTCCCTTTGCAGAGGCTGCTGCCCTTGCTTGAGCCAGGCTTTGGAAATTATCACGGGAGACCCTGCCACTGCTCTCACTATGCTGAATGCTGTTTTGGGATTCATGGACCAGCACCTGAGATGCTCACTTCCTGCTGTCTTGTCCTTCCCTCAGGCTGGATTCACAGACAGGAGTGCACAGCCCTCCCTTCCAGCTCTGGAGTGATGCTGTTCCTCCTATCTTCTTCGACAGGTCCCCAAGGAGGGGATGTTCTCTCCCTAGGATTGGCCGTTGCTTGAGAATAGACACCCGAAGGCATTCATGGCCATTGCACTTCCTTCCCTACTTCTAACACCAGCACAATGCAACACACACAGACAGAGGCTGTCTCTTCACAAGGAGCCACATGGAGAGGACAAGGGACAACAGGTGTGAGGAGAGGTTTCACCTTATTTTGTTGTTTTTTTTTTTATAGTGAGAACAATAAATCACTGGAGGAAACTCCCCAGGGATGTGGGGGACTCCCCACAGGCTCAGAAGTTTTCAGGATGATGACAGAACAGGTTGCTCAATAATCTTGTCTATCCTCCCTTTCCCATGAAAGTGTGAACCAGATGATCTTTGAAGTCCCTGGGAAGCTGGGCTGCTCTATGATTCCAATAAGGACAAGGGCCCATGCTCCCCTACCTAGCCAGAGCAAAGGCAATGGCAACTTTTTCTAGAGGGACATATAACTCTGTACCACCAGCCCTGAAAATCCCAAGGGATGTGGGAGGCAAATAACACTGTGCACTAATGAGCAGCCAAATGAACGTGATTCATCTTTCCAGTCAGTGAAAAGGAGTCCAATGAGCTCTTCTGAAGCCCTCTCTAAATAAGCCTGTAAGCCTGAAGCAAGAGTGTTGGCTTGGATAACACACCTTTGATAGAGTTCAGAATTTCCTGAATTCTCTGTGGCTCATTGCGGTCTGGTCTGCAGCTTGGTGTGATCTCCAGCACATAATCAGGTCCGTACTCTGTGAAGAACTGCAGGGAAGAGGAGAGGAAAATCAGGAGAGAGGTCTCTGAAGACTGAGGCTAGAGGGAGGGCTCCCCATAGATACCTGTTTGTAAAAAGGTAAAAAAACATTTCTCCACCTAAGGGCCATATGTAGCTTCACTACATCAAGGTGGTACTTCAGCAGTGTCCGTGTCCACCTGGAGTTTTCAACCACTTCCCAGTTCAAGGGGTGGGAAGCAGAGCCCAGTGAGTCAGCAAAAAGCAGTCAAGTGTCTACCCCAATGCTTTATTTGGGAAAATTGTTGATACTGATTTCACATATGGTTCCATGCAAATGGGATTTTTTAAATTAGTAATTTTCAAGTGCTTTAACTGCATATCCTACTGTTCACCTCCCACCTTGCTGAACGTTGCATTGACATGACTGTGAAACACCTAGGAAAGGAAAAATCAATGTGCTGGAAGGATACTGTCTCTCCTGGCTATGTGCTCAGATAGCATGCAGGAAATCTGCAGCATATGGCATCAACATGCTAATGCAGAATCACAGGTTACTGACAGCCATTGTGTCATGACTCTGGCCAGGACAGGGTCAGTTTTGCAGTAGCTAGGAGAAGATATGGACAGGACACAGAAGTTATTCTACACCACCTCACATCATTGCTGACAGCAGGGGAAAGGGACTCTCTTCCAGACAGAAGGGATTCCTTCCAGCTGAAATAATGGGGCAGAAGGAGCTTGCTGTGTTTTTACTGTCAGGAGGCCAGGGGTGTTTCTGTGTGAATTGTTTATTCTCTTGTTCCCTCTGTCATGAGAATTGTCGCTATTGCTGTTCAGTAAACTGTTCTTTATTTCAACTGTGATCTTTACCCTTTGTGCTTCCAATTGGAGGGGGTAGGGGGAGCAGTGCATGCTCTTAGCAGGAGCACTAAATTGGAGAATACCATTCCCAAGACAACCATACTTGATGCCCCATATAGAGCACAAAGGATTGAGATAACAACAGATCTGCCCAGAGTGGGCTGGAAACAAATTTGATTCTAAGCATTTGTTGATATTAGGTACAGAGCCACTGGTCACAATGTCGCTTGGTCTGTTCATGTGGGTGTGGTACATATGTGTGAGCATATATGTGTTCCTTGTGATGATGGTATTTTTCAGAGCAGGGAGAGGGAGCAGGATTGCTTTGCTGTTGTACTGTGTGTGATATTAGTTTATTAAATGATAACAAGGGAAATGAGTGTCATTTGGGATGTGTATTCAGTGTTTGTCTCCTATCCTTAGCTCTGGTGCTACCTTTGGCAGTCATTAATAAACAGTACTCAGCCTGAGGGGGAAACAGGAGAGGATGATTTTCCCCAGATTGTCAGCCCCTCTTCCTCCTTCAGGTCTGTTACAACAGCTTTTGAGAATTTTGAAGTCCCCCTGGATGTTACAGAAAGCGTGTTCTTGTTGCGATGTCTCTCATGTGTGTCTTCTCAGTATAGTTTATAACATGTTTACAGTCCACACCATGTTTATTTAGACTCAGGACAGAGATTTGTAGGAAGGTAATTCAGAAATTTGCTCCAAGCCTCTGCTTTTGGGCACAAGCACTGCCATACTGCTAGGTCAGGGCAGTATTCTTACATAACTGTCTTCACAAAACGGGACTGAGGGGCAAGTATGCTATGTGCATTAGGCAGAACAATTAGCTCTTCTGCAAGGAGAAGGGAGTTGTTTTTAAAGCATTACCTCATGATCAGGGATCTCAGAGGACAGTGTTCTCCCAAGGATGACCCCAGTCAAGTATGTCCAGCAGCGAGCTGTGTTGGCAAGGTTGTAACCTCCTGTTTCCAGCAAGAATTGGGATTTTGAGAAGGAAGAACAGGAAAAGGGAAAAGAGAAAAAGAGATTTAAGTGGAAGGAACAAATAATGAAGCCACTGTGTGCAGGTTACATTAATTTGGCTTATTTCATCCAGTCAAGCCATGCCCAAAATCTGCCTTTTGCACCCACAGGCTACACAAGGCCAGGTCTGAATGGCCATGTATGCAAGAATAGACTGCTCAAATTGAACCCCAGTTACATCCAGCATGGCAGAGTCTAGCAGACCCAGGATGAACTCCCAGGCCCCTGCACTGCACTCTCTCCTGGCAACGAGGAGAGCCATTTGCAAGTAGCAGGCCGCAGCAGAAATGGGGGTTCCTGCTTTTTAATACCATCCTTTGACCTATAAAGCAAAATATACATGCTCAGTCATACAATGGTGAGCTCTTCAGCACCATCTTGTTTAAGAGGACAGATGTGAAACTCATCACTACAACTTGCAACTGCTTTACATGGAAATGAGATTTCACAGTAGGAAATGGTTACCTACATGGTAACGGAACATGAGCCCACAAGGAGAAACCTTAGCTGAAAGCAGTCCTGCAAGAGACTCAGATACGTTTTTTTCCAGAAAGGATGACTAAAATAGTAAAGGGGTAAAAGCACTTCAACAAGACAGGGAGACCGTATTTTTCAATATTCCCTTCTGTTTGTGTTGGTTATTGTGGGTTTTTTCCCCTGCTTTTTTTTACTTCTCCCCCAGTTTCCACTTCAAATATTTCCACATGCTGCAGTTGGTGGGAAACCCATATTTTCACAAGTGACACATAGTTGATCCTCATCTTTTAACAGAAGTTTTGTGTTTTTTCTGAAAGGTGACATCTCCAGCACACTCACAGAAAAGCCACAGCAGGACTGAACACTCATAACCTTTCCCCAAAAAAGGGCATCAGGCACATCAAATTTTAGCCTTAATATGCTATACCCGATTTCCCTCATCTCAAAAAGGACAACACCTAGAGCTGATCCAGCTCCTATCATGAGCTCAGTGGCTTTCCCTGGCACACAGTGGCTTTCGTTGTTCTGAAATGCTCTGTAAACATAAAGCCCATCCTGTGCTCTCCCCACAGAACAAGCAGCTGGTTAGGCAGCACAGAAGAGTTAAGTCCAGCTTAGCTTTCACTGGGTATCAGAGCCCTTCTGTACCTTGCAGGCAGCCAGGCCTTGTCCCAAGCCCCTGCTTGAATCTTAATGAAACTGTTCATCACCAGGTGCCCAAGGTAGGTTTGGGAACGTATTCCCCACTTTTAAAGAAAAGTACCCAAGGGCTGATCTGTAGAGATGGGGATGAGAGGTGACACTGAGAAGTCATGGTCTGTTTTTGGCCTCTCCTCTCCTCTCCTCCCCTCCAGAAGAGCCATGCAGCTTTTAACTCAAGGTCTGAGTCAGGATTGACACTTTCACCTCCCAGTATCAAGGATTTCAGGTGTGAGAAAACAGTACTGTGCCACAGTGTGTCCTCCTGACACTGCCCAGCAGTCAGCCTACTAAACTCTTGCCAGTGCTGAGCTCAGGGGGAGGCAGGCACTCGAGGCAGAGTCAGAGGAGGACAAACATGCTTGTCTGAGAACAGCAGCATACACTTACCTCCTCCCAGGACAAGAGTTGCTAGCTGCCACTGCAGGATGTACTTGAGGCACTTGCCCACTCCCTCAGGTGTCATGTTGAAAGAGCACATGGGGTCTCCAGCAATGGTGTCTGCCCCCAGCTGCAGCACAACTGCATCGGGGTTGAAAGCAGCATACACCTCCTTCAGCACTCTAAGGAGAGGAGGATCAGCCCAGTTAATGCCAGCATGGCTCAGAGGTTGGCTGGTGGCAAGCCCTGATCCCTCAGATCTACCAATGTCTCTCAGGGCTCCTGCATTCTTTGTTTCCACCCAACTCATACCAATTACACTACTTCTGCTCCCAGTTAGCCTTCTACCTCCAAAGCAAGTTTAGCTCTCAGAGCACTTATCAAAAACCTGATGAATGCAAAAGCACTGCTGATTAAATGGCAGAGGGGGATCTAGTCCTCACCAGTTTAGTGGTAGCATCAAATGCCACATTTATACTGTCTTTTGGCAGCAGGACAATGCAGGAGCTTTTCTGTCCTGTGAAAGTTACGGTGGAAACCAGGGTCTGGCAAAACAACAATCCTGAACTGTCAGACACCTTTCACCAGGACAAGACAGGAGAGGACAGAAGAAACAGAGGAAGGCTCTGGCTAGGCTCTTAGCCTCCTCTCTCCTATATGGCTCTTGGGGCAAAACTATGAGGAAAAGTTCTGTGCAGAGTGTAGCCAGCCTGCAAAAACTTGCATTGAACAGAGCTTCATGCTTCAAGCCCATTGTGGTTTTGGGAAGTCCAGGCAATCACCCTCAAACAACAGCTGGCTGAGACATCCACAGTCATGCCCCTGACTGCCTCCCAGCCTGGAGAGAACTCAAAGGGATCTCTAAGTCTCTTTGCAGAAGCTTTAGCAATACACAGCTTAATATCCATGGTAGGTTATGATGTCCTTCAGCTGTGAATGCATGCAGCGGGCTCCTCCTGAGTGGGTTCCTGACCTGTCTCAGCTGCTAGGGCTGCCTTTTAGAAGCATGTCCTCCAGCACAAAGAGGGCTGCTCTGCCCCAGCAATGGCAAGCACCAATAAGCCAGCAGGAAGCATGGCCCCTGCCTGACTGCCCTACAAGTTTAGAGAGGTTTCAGCCCTCAAGTGTTAGAGGTGGATGTGCTACCACATCCTGCAGCACTGCACTGAGACTCCTCTCCCCTGGAAAAGAACAAGCCCTGCAGCCCAGTTTTGACATGGGCAACAGCTTGTGAGGTCAACTGAGGGACAGAGCAGACTGCCAGGAGGCAGCTCTGTCACTGTCACATATTCAGCCTTCAGCCTTTCATTCTTCCAGCACAGGCAGAAGGTGCTAGGAAAATGCTTTTAGCTAAGCCCCAAGCATATGTCCTACAGTCAGAATTCAGAGCACTTACTTGAAGCAAAAACATCTAGCCCTAAGTCCACAGCTAAAAAATACTTGTCCCTTCTCAGTCTCTATTTAGATACACATATAGAGGTGTATCTAAGGAGATAGGCTGACCTGTGGCACAGACCCCTCCAGCCACCCACAATGTCTCTGTATATTCACTTTGCTTAAGGATTCAGATAAGACCTCTGAAAACTTAGTCTATGTTCATTGTACTCAAAGGCTGCAACAGGGGAAGGGACAAGCCTTAAGAAATGACTGTAATTAAAAATACTAAGCTGTGTAGCATCTTATTCTCTAGAATCCCATCCAAGTCAGCTGTATCAGAGCAAGAGGGCTTACGATTCACAGATTTGGTAGTATTTTTCATCCTGAATGCCATCTTGAATGGGCACATTCACGCTGTAATAGCGGCCTTTTCCAAGGCCAACATCTGTCACATCACCGGTGCCTGCACAACAGAAACACCCCAATTAGGAAGGAAAGCAGAGGAGCAGCAAGAGATGTGCAGGATGTCTCAAAAATCAAGCCAAGAGCCAGGATGTTTGGCACACTTATGGAGAAGTCCACTTGCCACCACCAAGAAGGGTGGGCAGAGGGACCCAGTTTTCCCCTTCACCCAATTCTGCCACACAACATCAAAGGGGCTCTGATTAGAGCTCAGCTATAACCAGAAAGGGGGAAATGCCAAACATGTAGCTCCCCCTCTTTTCTTCTCCTGGGTCAAAAGAAGAGGCAAGCAAGCCGTGTCGACTGGACAGCAGGGATGGGACTTGCCTTTATGGAGGCCTCACCAGTGATGTGTGAATCAAATGAGCACAAACCTCACAAGCTCAACTTGCCTGGAAAAAATCCTGGTGAAAATTTGTGCAGAGAAACAGTCATGACTTTCGAGGTGAAACTAAAGGCATCCTCAACTCCTGTTAGGAAAGGGAAAAAAGCTTTCCTGCATCATTGATATAAATGATGGAGTCTGAACACACAGAAGCAAGCAGAGATGCAAATGAGATGCATGAGCAAAGCAGAAATGTAGATGTGGCTCAATAAATACATCCTCAATCCACAGAGACTGGAGATCAACTGCAGCAAAGGTTACAACTGTTATGAATCTGGCAGGTCTCATGCTAATCAGTACTGAATGGACCTCAGGATCTCAATATCTCATGTCACTACCCATAGTAGCAGCACTCGCCTGTGCTGTTAGGCCTGCGAAGCTGGAAGAAGGATCCGAGCAGGACTGCCTTGGCAAGAGCTTGGTTCTGATTAAAACCAGTGCTACTAGGCTCTCTTGCTTTTTCTCAATGCTGCTGTAGCTGAACATACCTTTTCCTTAAAGACACATCAAAATAGTGGGGGTGGAGAGGGATAAAAGAAGTAATAGGAACTTAACAGAAACCAAATGCAGGGAGAAAACAGAACAAAATTAAACAAATCATAAGATTTAGAAGAGCAGGAAATGTTAAATGGTGTAGAAATAATGTCCCTGAAGGAGGAAGCAGTTTCAGCAAGGCCAGCTCTGGCTCTAGATTTATAACATCAAGCCTTCTTTTCAAAGCACCATTTACAACTGGCTGCTTCCCTCTTGCAATGGACCCTTAAACAATTAAACCCTCTCAGCAACTGCTGTGCCAGGATGTGAAACTGTTGCTTTAGCGCAAGACTTCTGCTCAGACCCTCAAGAGAGGTCTGAGAAGCAGCATAGGGCAAGTCTGTAAAGCAGAGCAATGCAGAAATGGATTGAGGAAAAATCCTGCACCGTAAGGAGCTGAAGCCACAGCTCTTGCAGCAAGTAAATCCCTGCTGTGCAGACAGGCCTTGACTTCTCCCATTCTGCCCTGAGTCTGTGCAACTGTGCTGTTTGCAGCCTTTGCTGGGCCTTACCATCCCCATGATGCAAATCCAAATCGATATAAAGGACACGGTCAAATTTCTGGCGCAGTTGCAGGATCCCCAAAACAGCGTCATTCAGGTAACAGAAGCCAGAAGCTTCATCCCTGTGAAAACAATGTCTGTGACTTTGAATATTGCCAGTGCAATCACCACTGATCCCAGCATTCTCACTTTGACTTTGGAAGTGTCCACCTCACAGGGGCACAGAGGAGTATGAAAACTCAGTCAAGGCCCAGCAGTGACCGAGAGACAGATCAGGAGTAGCTCAAAACACAGGCTGGGAAGCATGGAGAACAGGATTGCTTGTGCCAGCTGCTTCTCAACTCTGGGCTTTCTGGCAGCTGGGTAAGCATCAGTCAGCTCCGTAGCAGAGAAACCCAGGCCTGTGGGGAATACCTCTGACCATTACACTGTTGAACAAATGTTAGCTTTCTGCACCTGAGACATTTTAAATAAGTTCAGAGCCACTCAACTCAAACCCACCCTCTCTGAGGCAAGAGGACAGTCCCCTTGGCCATTTTCCTGTGAGTTCTGGACAGGCATAGACAGGCAGCCACTCCATCCCTGCTGTCTGGGTCACAGCTCCTGGGAAGGTCCTGGCAATGAATGGCAGGTCCAAGCCAGTCACAGGATTCTCCTGATGTTCTAAAGTCTCAGGCTATGAAGGTTAAGCCTCTTCCCCAAAGTATCTCCCTCCTTTCTCTTCCCCAGAAAATGCAAATGGGATGTCTCACCTGCAGTCCCTCACGATTCAGCTCCTGGGCTCAACCAGGAGAGAGTCCCAGCACTTAAATAGAGAACAAGTGTACCACGGTAAGATTTATTGCTGACATTTATCAGGGACAGCCTACTTGCTGGCATCAAAGGAACAAGAAAGTTTCTTGACTCCTACTCCAGCCTCACTCCACAGTCAAGGCCCCATCACCACTTAGCATCAGTCCACATGCATTCTTACATCTGCCCTGGACAACTGTTCTAAAGTGAAGCTTTATACTTTGCAACAGGAGTACCCAAATCTCTTTTCCACAAATTATATCAGGATACAAGATGCATCTCTGAGAAATTCCTCTTCACTTCCAATCACAGCACTCGGCTCATTTTCCCTGATGTTTCCTGCTCACAAAAGCTGGGAATGGTGAGGAGCAAGCCGCGAGTGGCAGAAGCACACTTGCTTTCACTCTTTGCAAGTGCCATGGAGCACAGGTGTTTCCCAGTGACTGTGTTCATTTACAGTAATGCTGAAAATGGAGGTGTTAACAGGCATCCTGAAAATCTGATTCAACTGTGATCATGTACTTCTCCTGTCCCTCACAGCCCACAAGGAAGCAAAGTGAACTGTGCCATGTCTTGAGCACTCTCTCCGTGCTGTAATACACATCTCTGAAACTCCAAGGCCAAGCAGAGCAGTACACCAGTTCAGTCAAAAGTAGAGCAGTGTCAGCCCTGCAGCTCAGGACCAGCACTTGGGATTCCCCTGTGCTGCCCTAAATCCACCCCACAAAGCTCTGACTATCACTGCCAGAAGGGAGGGTAAAGCTGGCTAGAGAAAAGGCACTTAGCATCCTACCCTCAACCCCAAAGGCATCCTCAGAACCAAGAGCTCCCAAAGCCAGGTCATTCTTACTTTTAGGACTCTGGAAAGCAACTAAACCACCAGATAGCAGGCATTTCTTGACAAAAGGAATTAATTTTGCTAGGACAAAGGTTGTAGAACCAAGCACCTGCAATTAGGTGTCATTCTGGGTGGATTTTGACACTGGGCTGGCATGTACCCTGAAGCATCACACACCAACTTACTGGGGTGACTGGGAAGACTTATTTGGGATCAGTGAGTATTAAATAAACACCTTCTTTTAAAAAACAGATTCTTTGCTTCCAAGAACAGTGCTAATAGCTCAGCAGCAGCAACACTGCTAAGACTTTTTTCATTACAGGCATTTTTTAAGCCATGCAAGCTACCAGGGTTCGACACAGGGCCCATGAGAACTCCTGAGGCTCCCCAGGGGCACAGAACAGTACTGCAAACACCAATTGGCTGTGGAAAAGGAAGGGTGGTGTCTTGTCTACACTGCAAAGAGGCTCCATGTTTTAGGAGATGGAGAGGATAAGTTAAATAAAACATGCTTCCATGGAAAATGGGATGGAAACAAATTATTTTACCACTACAGAACCACAGGATTCAGGGACAGAATTTTTACTTCCTTTCTTGTTGCGCTGGAAGATCATTACTGATGTCAGAGCTCACAGGAAATGGCGCCCCATGGAGCGTGGGGAAACCCAAGGTCAGTCCTGCACTGTTTCAAACCTCTTATTAAGAAATGCAAAAAGCCACACAAAACAATTTGAACATGTCACCAGATTCCTACTGTGTTCCAAGCTAGAAGTGACATTGTCTCTCCACTGTGCTTCTTTATGGACCCCACAGAATATATTCTCACTTGAGCTTCCTGAGAGAATGAAGCATCAAGGAATCACAGGACACCTGTGAGTACACCTGCACTAGACCTGCTCTGCAGCACATGACAGTGACAGCATCAGCACTGGGCTGGACCTGCCTCCTCTCAGGCCTGTGCCCTGCCCTCTGTTTCTTTCCTCTCTGTCTCCTGCCTTCCCTCACACCTTGCTTTCTTTTCCAACTGAATCACTGCACCCTTGAGGGTTCACAGGGAAGCTGGGAGCTAGGAAGCAGGGTTCAGACACCAGATGAGAAAACACAAGGGAAGAGATTGTTTTCTTACTTCTTCGCATGATGCCACCCTCCAGGCCAGTTAATTGCTACCTTGCACTTGCCGTCCAGCAGGCACTGCGCTGCAGTGATGGTGGCTCCTCCCACGGCCGCTGCATACTCAAAGATCCCTTCCGTGGCTGGACAGTCGTAACCTGAAGGTAAGAGTCCAGGTAAGAGTCTGCATGTCAGACACAACAGACCTCTTCCTCCAGGGGAAGCACATTCCTTTTGTCTGAGTCTCCAAGACTGACCCAGGCTGGAGCAGCCTGTTCCTGAAGAACTGAGCCCATGGAGGACCCATACTGGAGAAGTTCTTGAAAAACTACTACCCATAGGAAAGACCCACACTGGAAAAGTTCAAGGAAGACAGTATCCTGTGGGAGGGACTCCACACATACGCAGGGCAAGAGTGAGGAGGAAGGAGCAGCAGAGATGTGTGAACTGATCACAGCCCCCATTCCCAGTCCCCTTACATTGCTTGAGGGGGAAAGCAGAAGAGCTGTGAGTGAAGCTGAGTCTGGGAAGAAACGTGGATGAGGGGGATGGTGATTTCAGTTTTATTCTGATTTCTCACTATCCTACTCCATTATTAACTGCCAATAAATTGAATTAATTTCCCTATGTAGTGTCTTTTGTTGGTGACAGTAACTGGAGAGTCATCTCCCTGTTACTATCTCAACATGATCTTTTCACTGTATTTTCTCCCCCACCCTACCGAGGGGGAGAGAGAATGCATCTTGGTGGGCACCTGAATAGAAAAACCCACCCAGACCACAAAAATCAACCCACTACAAAAAGCAACAATCTAAATTTTTTCTTGCACTCAGTTAATTAAAAAAAAACGTGTCCTGAACCAACTTCTGAGTTGTGTGCCTGGCTTGCCGAACCTACTGGTCCTTCATATCAATCTCATGAAAAAATGCTTTCAGGTCTCCAGCTACTTGACCAGAAAAGCACTGGTATGGTCACTGACCTACCTCTTCCGTAAAAATAGACATCCACAAACAAGTCAAGCCTAGGTAAACTGTAGGTCTAGATCTATAATATGATCTTGACTTAGTCCTACAGCAGCCTTCCGGCAGCTGCTGCCCACAAAGCATGATAATACCAAGGCTGCTTGTCTTCCAGCTTCAGGAATGTAAAGTTTAAGGGACATTCATGAGACCGGCACAGAATCTACACCTCTGCCTTCTCCAGTCACTACCTCTGGGTCCCTCCTCCTGTTCCTGAGAGCAAGACAGTGCCCATAGCCATCAGACCTGCTTTACCTGCTGCATTGCTCAAGCTGTCTCAGGTCCAGGAGGGCAAGAGCCCTCTGCTCCAGACACAAGTCACAAGACAGACAGCAGCTGCTCTGGTCACTACAGCTCCAAGCCACTGCTCACGCATGCCCTCCCCACAGCAGACTTGCAGCAGCCAGTCCCAGCTCCACCCCAAGGGCAGTGTCAGGGTCTTCCATCCTGTTCCAAAGCTTCAGAGCAGCAGCAAAGGCACCAGCCCCAGTCAGCAAGAGACAGGCCAAGCTGCACAGAACAGCCAAGTGAGGCTAGCTGAACACTCTGCTGGCACCAGGGAAAATGCCAGCCTGTCAGATGACTGCTGGGGTTCAGCAACAGCCTGTCAAAGAGCGTTTTCCATGCAAAAGCAAGCCCAGCATCAGCCTGAGCTCACCCCTCTAACTGCAGCTCCAACAAAAAGCATCCTGGCCCTGGCACTCAACTAATCTCTTGCTGAAGATGCACATCCTTACCCAGTCCATACTCCACAGATTCTGGGTGGTCATCATCTCCCTCCTCACTGACTTTCTGCAAGTGCTGCAGGTAAGCATCTGTGTGGAAACTTGCCATTTCTTCCATGGAGGCCACTTTTGGCTTGACTATCCTAGGCAAAAAGGAAGAAGGGAGCATATTAGGGCAAGAGGCTCCACGATTCAACTGGAATGCTCAGCTTTAACCTTCATCCTAGGAGCCCTCTTTAGACTGTTACTCTTGTAAAGGCAAATAAAATTCCCTCTTTGCCTTGCACTGGACTGTCACTCAAGTGAAAAAAGCCACCCAGATGATCTGGAGAGGCCTTGCCCCTGGCTTGGCACTGCCTGTGGCGCCCACCCCAGTGAAGAACACCTGCAGGTGCTGCCTGCATTAACTTTCCACTTTGCTTCAAGTTTTTTCCCTTTTCTGTACATTCTCTCAGCTTGTGCAATCTCCAGCATATCCAACATTTAGGTTACACACAAAGGAACTAACAGAGGGAAATGCCAGGCTGTGGCAAGACCTCGGTCTGGATCAGGAGCTGTGCAATGCCTCTCACATGCTATGACCTGCACCAAAGCAGAGACTGTCACTATTCCCAGCAACTTGCACAGCACCTTACTGGGTCTGGATGCTTTGCAGTGTGCCTAAACAAATCCTGCAACACGCTAAACCCAAAACTTGGACACTGGGAGCACACACAGGCAGTGCAGCACAGCTCCATTGCTACAGAAAGGACACAGGAAGTTCCCAGCTCCAGGCTGGGATGCTTCCCACCCCGTGCAAGAGCAAACAGTCCTTCACGTTTGCTCCATAACAATGGCTGCAGCCATTTCCCAAGCACTCTGCCAGAAAAAAAAAAAAATTGTTTAAAACAGAAGTCTCAAAAGGCTGTGCTGAAATGGAGCACATTTCTTAAAGACTTTATGAGATCCCCCTTCACAAGAGGGGCTGAGCTATGCCTTTCTTCTTTTTTTCCCTTCATATGCTCCAGAATCAAGAGCTGAATGAGGCAGGAGGTATCTCACTCTTCTGCCCCAGATCTCATCTGGTCTTCTCTATTGAACAGCATGCAGACCTCATGAAGTCAAAAGTCTCCCAAATCAGTGACAACACGGCAAAACAACATGGTCCCTCTCTGCAGCAACAGTGACTGATCAGTGGATCTGGAGCAGCACCAAGGCTGTCACCCTGCTCAGAGTCCCAAGCATGGGGGTGACACACACTCTGTAGAGAAGGCACAAGGCTGTAAGTGCTCCACCAGACCAGGAGGGTAACCATGAATTACACCTGCCACAATTACTGTAATCGCATCCCTTTAGCAAAACAAACATTTTCCTTTAATCCTGGAAATACACACTGTGGTGGATCCTATAATCACACAACCAGCAGGGACAATGTGAAACCTGAAGTTAATTAGCATCTTCCAAACCTTAGTGAAAAAACAAAACATCCCTCCACAGAAAACAGGAGTACTTACTTCATGTGGTCAAGTAAGCAATATGCTTCAATCAGTGAATGCACCATGCTGGCCTAAAGAGAAGAGTAAGACTATGAGAGCAGGAGACAGAGAGCCAGCAACCAGGGGCCCAAGGACTCGCAGACGAGGTTTGGTTCAAACTCTTCCCAGCAGCGACTTTCCCTGGCCAGGTCCCATCTCCGGCCCGTGCCCATGCCGTGTGAAAGGGCCTTCGGTGCCCGGGGAGCACCTCAGCTGAGGGAAGCCCGGGGAAGCGTCGTCGCTTCAGTGTCCGAGTCCGCGCTGCCAACAGCGATGCGAACGCACAGACAGGCCCTCCCCGCTCTCACCCCACACTCCTCCCGCTACGGCCTCCCCGTTTTCCCCGCTTCCTCCTTTTCTACCGCCGTGACGGGCACCGGCTGCCTCACTGCTGTGCTCCCCGCGCCCCCTCGCCCCCGCCGCGGCGCTGACCCGCTTGGGCACTTTGCAGAGAGAGTCGCAGAGGGCCACGTACTCCGGGCTGTATACGTAGACCGGCGGCGGCACCGCCGCCATCGGGGCCGGCACAGCGCACCCGCAACCCCACCGGTCGGGGCGCGCCAGGAGCTGCAGTTCCGGCCCCGCGGCGTGCCGGGAGCTGTAGGCCCGCCCTGCCACTACCCTTTCCTCGGCCCAGCCGTGTATGAATAGGCAGTCAACTAATGTTAGAAACGTTTTTATTGGGGCCCCTCACGCAGCTCGGGGTGGTGTTTATTCTCTAATAATTTCATTTTAAAAGGCCCGTGGCCTGCCCGCAGCCCCCCACGCGGCGTTTGCCCTGCTCAAGGAGCCACACCTCAAGAGGGGCCCAGGCACCCTCCAACGCCCCGGCAGCTCCCGCCGGGTCCCTCGGGTCAGAGGGAGGCGCCGGACAAAAGGCTTCCCTGACGGGAGCAGGGGTCACACAGGGAGGGATTGGCCACGGTAAGAAATATGTGTGCTAACGTCTTTAGAAACAATTCCATGGGTGAGAGTATGGGTATTAACGTCTTAGAAATGGGTCTTAATGTTTCTACCCCCTTCAAGCCACAGGTTTGTTTCAGAACCCAGGCAGTTTGACTCCTGAAATAGACAAATGGGGCCACATAAGCCCGGGATCCTGAACCTCGGGGGAAAATGAGAGGCTTAAAGAGGAATAGGTGATAGGCAGCTCGGGAAGGCTGTATCTTCCTAGTATCTCAGCCACTGGGGTAAGAAGAGGGCAACGTGCAGCCGGGAGTTTTGGATAAAAGGAGGCTGAACTCTCTGAAACCTCGAGAGAACATCCCGCGGGCTGATGTCCCAGTGGACTCTCTCCCATTATTTGAATAACACTGCAGGATTCCTCTGTCTCCTTTATGGACACTGACTTTACATAGCATGATCCTCCATACTGCCAGATGTACAGAAGAGCTACTGCCCCAAGAGACCACCTGGCTTTGAGGCCAAACCAACTTAGACATCAGAAAACACAGGCACACAGAGAGGAAAACATCTGGCTCTGCAGCCAGCCCTATCCACAGTAGAGTGGCTGATTTTTGCCTGGCAGCCACCCCTGCACTCAGGGTGCACAGCCAGCCCAGGGTGCATCACAGGCTGCATGAGCAGAACGTGGTGTGGGCACCTGGCATGGGCACTATCGCCCTGCCAACTCGAGAGACAAGTTCAGCTGCCATCCATTACCCTCTCAGAAGGAGCTCAGGCTGGCAGAAAATACATCTGTGCTTCCTAGAGTGGATGTAGCCCTCCAGACAGAGCACCCATCAAAACACACAGCTATCCAGGTCTCTGGGTGGACAGAGTGCCAGAGCCTTTCACTAGAAGGGATGGCAGTACTGAGAACAGCTGTGCTTGGTGTAGCCAAGATCTGCCTGTCCTCGGATTCAGCTATGATAGGACATAGAAAGATTAAGGGGCATAAGAGAGTCTGAGAAAAACTAGTGGAACCAGGATCTGCCCTTCCTGACAGGAACATGAAAGCCACCTCAAAATACACAGGTTCAAGGGGATCTTGTATCCTCCCTTGCCAAGTGAAGGCAGTAACTTGAAGGAGTAGGTGGAAGCAAACTCCCTCCTCGCCTACCTTGCCTCCCCATATGCGTCTGTACAGTAGGTACGGAACTCTCATGTGGAATGCCAGACAATGGATGATGTGTATGTTAGTCCATCTACACCAGAGGTGTTGCCATGGCTATGACACCCCCAGACCATGTACACCTCCATAAGAAAGACAGTTTAGAGTTGTAAGGTGACTCCTTTCTGAGGGTTTAATATGCCCCACAGATGGTCCTCTTAGGGAAGTCTGCTGCCTCCCTGGGGCCCAGGTTAAGCACAGCACTAGGAAACTTCAGAGCTGGGTTCAGCTTCAGACTGTTATCTACTGTTACTGTTCATTGCTGGTGGCAATGAAACTACAACACATAGTCCAAGAGCAATCAAAGGAGACATCAGGGCCGGGGGAGGGTTGGTAAGGGATTCTGGAACACAGGTTCTTTGCTCTGTCCTTCCAGTTGTGGGCAGTGACATTAAAAGATATGGACTCAGTCTGTTGAATATATGGCTTGGTGGCTGATGTCACTGCCACAATTTCAGGTTTCTTAATACTTTTTTAACAAGGTGTGCTGCTCTTAGATGGGATCAACCTTTCCCAAAGGAGAAGGGGGTCTTTGCTCAGAGCTTTGCTCACTGACAGCTGTAAACCAGTCTTGGAGGGGGGCACAGATGATATCAGGCTGACCTGTGACAAGCTGTGGGAGATTGCAAGGTCAAGTGTGAGTGAAAGTTCTTGGCCTGTTGCTCAATGTGCTGAGAGTACTGGAGCACACCTGAAGTCTTAGGGAGATGAACCAGGGAGCCAAAAGGGAATCCCACTTCCTCCACCACTCTGTGGCATGTGTGCCTAATCTTCATCAGTCCAACCACACCATCCTGAGTGGGGGCTGGCCTGCAGGATAGATTTTAGCAGGGATCTACTGTGTCCGCAACCTTCTCTGTGTCAGGCTCTGGGAGATGGGGTGGAAGCCAGAGATGAGCATTAAAAGCATGTTTTTGCACAGGTGACACCAAGTAGCTAGCTCAGAGCTGCTTCACAGGGGAGAACTCAGGAACCTGTGATTTGGCCACACTAGCACCACTGCCAGAGATGGAGTAGATGGCACAGAGGGGTTGCCACTGGCATGTCCTAGCCAGCCTGAAGCACTGTACTAGCAGCTTGGAGGTAAAAGGGATCCTGGCTACCACAACCTCCCCAGCTGTGCACACAGGACACCCAGTGGGGGAGGATGGGCTGCCTGCTTCCAAGCAGGCTGGGCTGGTGGCTGGGCTGAACCATAATGATTTTGGATGTGTTGGGAGAAAGGCTCAGGCACCATTGCTTATTCCTCTAGTAAAACTTTTCCACCAGCAGCAGGAAGAGCAAGAGCCTCAGCCTACACTAGCATAAATCCTGCAGATTTTGAATAAAAAGCAGCATGGAAGAGGTTAAAAACTGCAAACCAGCTGGAAGCAGGGAGAGTGTCAGTTGGTCAGAGAGCATTGTAATGCTGAGCACACAGGTGTGGTCAGAGGAGCCCTTCCCAACTCCCTCAAACAGAGGTCTTTCCAGGGGTGATGGTTCAGGAGGCGTCATGCAGACAGAACCTTCTAACACAGCATGCTTCAAAGCTCAACCTTTCCCTTGTTCCACAGGCACAGGTCAGTTTAGGACACACACCTCCTGTGGAGTTCCTCACAGGGCTGCTCACCAACCAAGAGGTCAGGGCTGGGAGGAGAGATGGCTACGCAGGCTGCCTTGCAAACTAACCTAGTGTTCATCTTTACAAGCTGTATGAAGCAACCGTTCCAGAGCACCTACAACGCAGTGAGGAACTGCAAGAGTTACTGCATGGAGCAGCCATCTGTAGGCAGAAAGTCATACACGTACAAGGCCACCGATTTGGACAGATAGGTCATGGTGCCAAACCGGCCGCTGGGTGCACTGTCATACAGCAGGCTGCAGATGCCTGTCGAAGGATCCCTCTCCAGCATGTGCTCATCAGCGCCGAGGGCTTTCTGGATTTTGGACAGGGAAGCAGAAAGGCATCATTAGGAATAAAGGCAATCCCTTATAAGCTTCCATCCCGACCATCCTCTGTTGCACTCAGTGTGAAACACTGATGATGAGCAGTGGGAAGGAAAACACTAGAGCTTTGCTATGCCCCATGAACACAATGGGGACAATGGGCAGAGCTATCCAAGTGGGTAAACCCTGCACAGCTATGGGGAATGTAGCCAGAAGCCCCAGGTGAGGCCTGGCCCCTACCTGCTCCTCATAGAAGAGGTCATTGGCTATGTGCAAGATCTTTTCCACAGCTATGATGCCACCAATGGTGTGCACCTCCATGTCCACCAGCATGGTGAGCACTAAGATAGCTTCCACTAGCAGCTGCCTGTACTCTGGCTGGGGCACACGGTTGAGAACAGATTCCACATGCACAGCAAACTTCATTTCCCCAGGAGTCATCTGTGAGGAGATAGAAAGAAGTGTACCTAAAGCACTGTGTCACCTGCTCAATTCCTGAGCTATGCTGGGCTATCACCCACAGCAACTCATGTACCCCATTCCCCATTCATGTGAACCTCTTACCTCTCTGGTTGTCGAGGAGGGGAGAACAAAGCCCTCCACAGAGAGCCCGTGACACTGCAGAACAAGAAGGAGAGATCATGGCTTGGAGAAGCACCATCCTAAGATACATAGGTCCAGCCCACAAACTTGCTCCCACTTGAGCACCAGTGCATGCTGCCCATACACCCCATCTCTGCCTCCTGACTTCATATAGCATCACTGTATTCCCATCAGTTCAGCATCAGGCAGAGCCCACCTAGTATGGGACTCTGCTCTCTGGCTCCCCATGCTGAGGACAGGCTGTGCCCAGAGCACCTTCCGCTGTAGCTCTAGCCATGCCTTTGTTTGCCTGTTGCACGAAGCACCTGAGCAGACCCCAGCTCTCCTCTGCAAGGTGCAGGCTGAGGTAGGTCCTACATAACTACAAGGCAAGTCTTCCACAGCTTTCCAAGGTCAGCTGCAGGCCTTGTCTATGAGGCATATATCTACACAACATCAGGGGCCAGCCCTGAGTGTCCAAATCCCCCTAGCAAAGCTGGTGCCTGGGACCAGAGACTCACATGCATAGAGAGGCACTAGCTGATTGTCTAACTCACCTTCTGCAGGACCTTCCAGACCTTCTGGTAGAAGCCCACAGGGACACGGTTAAGGGCCCCATCCAGCCGGCGCCTCCGCTGCCACTGGCCCTGCCGGCTGTCCTTACTGCCCTGGTCTTCCAGCATGCTTGAAAAGGAGTCCTTGCCCAGCAGCTCTGTGTGCCCAGCAGACTGGCAGACAAAACAAGAACCACAGAGACTGCTGCTAAGTTAAATATCCCACAAAAACATAGCCTACTGCTGTTCAAGAGTTTGTGGTTCTCCAGCCTCATTCCTAAGAGAGCTGCCACCCCCTTCCCCCAGCAAAGCCCACTTTTACAGCCCCAGCTCCCTGTAGCACCCCCCAGAGCACAGCTCCTTCCTGCGACCACAAACAGGACAGACCCCAAATGTGGGGCAAACAAACACAGGTTACCAGAAAGGACTTGAGGTCAGTGTCTCCAGACTGCAAACTGAGGGGCTGAAGGAAAAAAGGGAGAGATGGAAATGAGACCATGCCAGAGCAGGGCAGCAGTCACAGCAAACAGAGCAGCAGCAGCACAGATCAGGGTCAGGTCACAGGGCAGTTATCCCAGGGTCGGATGGAGACAGAGGGAATTTTGAAAGGAAAGCTGCAGAGGTCTGCACATGCCAGGGCTGCAGCAGCAGTGGGTTTGTACTGGCCTGCACACAGGAATAGGACTGCTACTGCTCTGCTGGTATGGGCAAGGATTTAGTCTTGAGCAGACAGGAGGACCAATAAGAAGGTCACTTGCCACAGACAACCCTCTGTGATGTAAGTTGGCCCTAAATGCTGCATCAGCCTGGTTCCAGCAAGCTCCATCTCTTTGATGACAAGATACCTTCTACAGCTCAGGACTCCTCCTGCACATAGGCACACAAGGAGGTGCTTGGCATTTGTAGCTAAACAGAGAAGAAATAGCTGGGGAGGCTGCAGGCAGTACCCAGTGAACTGTTCAGAAGAATCAGTACTGGTCATGGCACTGGCAGAATCATACCACACTGCTCAACATTTTGTGGGTATAATGGAATCTATTTGAGCATAGCTTCCAGCTGGCTGTAATGGGAGTCACTTAGAGAGGAACCCAACTCATTACTTCAGCAGCTGAGGGAAGTTCATTGACTTGTGCATGCAGAGAAGCTGCCCTGGTGCATGGCATGAGGGGCAAAAGCTGAGGCTTCGGGACCAGGCTTCACCTTACTCCCAGGCAGAGACTGCCTACGTTTATCCAATTGCTGCAAGAGAAGAAGGAAATGAAGGTTCTGCTGTTGGAAGATGCCCACCAACACAACCAGCTATATCTGGAACATTACACGGTCCTTCCCACTCCTGCACTTTCTCAAGCACGGCTGTGCTCCTCTGAACTGCCAGAGCAACCCCTACCCAGTACCAGATTCACCCCAACTTTCCCCCCAGGGCAGGACTAGAGACAAAATTAGCTCTTGGAAGCATCTGTGTCTTCCACTCTCGCCTCAGTTCTGAGTGGTTTGTAGCTGGTTTTCACCCACAAGACCTGTTGTGAGTGGTCTGCACCACCTGCCCTCACCTGCTTGATTTCACTCTTCAGCCTGACGAGGCCAGTACGCTCAGGCCTGGTGCTCCCGACAGCCCCCATGTCACAGATGGAGACAGCAGTGGTGAGCGATGAGTCCACTGAACGCACTGGGAGGGAAGAGAGGTCTAGAATGGGCAACATCGCTCAAGGCATGGCCATCCCTCATCGCTGAGCGGGCACTGGTACCTCTGCAGGACTTTGCCCTCTGCCCTCTAACACAACTAGAGATCCATGAGTACAGTACAGAACTGCTTCAATTCAGACCCAACCAGGTCAAGTGCCAAACTAAGCAAAGCTCAAGTAGCCATGAGACTCCAGCTTGATGCCAGAAATCACTCAGCACTGTCCTTATGAAGAACAGAGCTTCCTGCTGGACCCACCCAGTACTGAACCATCTGTACTGAACATAGGGGAGAACAGGGACACTCCTCACAGGTAGGAACACATAGTTTTGGCCATGCTCTACACTCAGCCTTGCCCTGAGATGCTCTCTGCTGGGACTCACCACTCCTTTCCACCCCAAACTCCTTGCCAGAGAGGATGTGGTAGAGGAGGCTCTTCATGTCTGATGGGCTGAGATTCATCAGGTTCTCCGTAGCTTCTCCAGCTGGAGAGAAGAGAACTGTGATTTTGTAGCCTGCCTCACAATCCTCCTGGGACATTTCTATCCTGCATGCCATTCTGTGAGCAGGGAGAGCACCGGTACAGGAGCCCATCTGGCATGGACATACACTAGCTCCAGGTGCTGCCTATAACATGGACTCTTCCCATGCCAGCCCGACACATGCTGGGATAGAGACTGCAGTGCAATTACTTGTTTGTGCTGCTCAAGAACACGTCCAGATGCAGACGCTGGCACTTCCATGCAGGGTCTTGCCCTAGCCTGAGCTGCCCAATTTTAACAGTACTCTTTTCTGTCTGACAGAGCCACATCACAGCACCTACCCCAACTTAGGGTGCTGTCCCTGCCGCATGTACCTGAACAACGCAGGGAGTGTGCCAGCTCTGTTGCCATCACCTGGATGATGAGCCCAATGCGGATGCGGAACATCTCAGCAAACAGTGCAGGCTGCGTGCGTATGTACATGGCCAAGTACACCATGATCTCCTGAAGGGGCAAAGGTAGATCACCTCACTGCTGCTCACCAGAGCAGACACCCAGCTGTGGGGTCTCCCGACATCCCAGCCCCTCACCTGGGTGAGGATGGACACACTGAGGTTCTTCTCACTGGCTTCATCAATAAGGTGAACGAGTTCCTCATAGGGGATTGGGCTGGAGCATGGAACAAATAACAGAGCACGTAAGAGGCAGCAGAACAAACCCTGCATGCTCCTAGTCTGTACAGCCCCAAGAGGAGGGATATAAGCTGGGGACAGCCACCCAGGGTCACTCCTGCCCACAGACCCCAGAGCAGCAGGCTCACATCTGGACCCAGTCCAGCATGCTTGGGGAGAGAGAGGTGCCACACTCACATGGAGATGGTCTTTTCATGGGGCTCTGGGGGCAGCCCCACTGTCAAGTGTTTCTGGTGAGACAGGAGGTCAGTACAGGCCTGGGGACAGAAAGGCAGCCAGTGTCAACAGCTGAGGGTTTGGAAGCTCAGCACAAGGCAGAGGGAGACAGAGCTGATGCAGTCATGGTTCACCTGCTCACTCTGCTGCCTCTTCCCTGACAGACCTCAGCCTGCTAGAGGCTGGCTGTTACCTCATCCAGAGCTTCAACCTTCTTCTTGAGAATGCCAGAGATATAGCGGATCAGGGCCCACTGGCGTGTCTCCCCTACCCGCACATACAGCTCAGTGAGGAGCTCCTTGACAGTGGGGCCAGGCTCGCTATCAAGCCCTGTGTGCCACTCGGGTCCCCTGTGAAAGCGAAGGAGGTGATGCATTATATCCAGCAATTTGCCTGTCGGAGCTCCCTGGCAGGCCCCCGGGGCTGTGTCAAACCCCTCTACGCAGAGTGAGCCCTCCGAAAACAGACATCATCCTACTTGAGGATGTGGAGCATGTAAAGGATGTCTGCTTGCTCCTGCAGCGTGAGGCAGATGCGAAGCTGGTCGACCAGTGCCTTGCAGTCCACGTTGCCATCCTCATCACGTGGCAAGTTCATCTCTGCATAGAGTGCATGGCTCTGGGGGAAGGGAGACCCATGCTGATGATTAGCTCCATCAGTACCCTGCACTAAATGAATCCATGCATATGCCCCCTCATCAAACAAGACTTCCCCTTGCAATCCTGCAAGGACACTCTGGCTATAGCTGAAAGGATAGCTCAGTATGGGAGAGAGAGCGCTCACCTTGCTATCCAAGTCATGCTGGTGGGGTGAACTCAGCAGCTTGACTGACTGCTGCGATGCCTGGAAGATCCTGCTGGGGACATACATCCCAACATCTAAAAAAAACCCACAGGTTGGCAGAGACATGTCCAGCCCCAATCACCACTACTGTGCCCCAAACTACCTCAAACATTCTGACATTGCTCCCCCAGCAGTTCTTGCAGAGAAATTGGCTACAGGAGAACTGTCCACCCATTTAGAGGAACACTGCAGGGAGCTGCCATCCTTTATTGAGTTTCCATGGGGCTGCACAGGCACCAACTCCAAGATACTCCATGGCCAGAAGTAACATGATAGACATAAAGTGCCTTTGCCCAGGTAAAGGTTTAGTTTCTTTGCAATCCATGGGAACCCCAGCATCATACAGCTGTGAAAGTTCACAAAGCACTTCAACCTCACCCCTGGGCTCCAAGGAAAGTGTGGAGGGTGTTGGACTCACTCTGGATATGCAGGTCCTTGGCCTTGGATGCCAGAGACATGAGGTCACGGGTGGTGTGAACAGCAGCCCTGAAGCGGCTCAGTCCTCCCTGCTGGGTGGTGGGAGGCAGGTTTGACTGGGGAGTGGTGCGCTGCAGCAGGTGATCCAGATACTGAGCAACCTCATCGTCGGTGTCCTCTGGAAGGGCATGCAGCAGAGCAGGGTTTCAGCCACTTTGAATTGTGGCACCCAAAGGCCAAGAGAGCTTCCAGCTGTGCCTCAGCAGGGACAAAGCTTCGCTGGCTGCATGCAGCAGCTTATGAAGGTCAGAGCTGCTCATTCCAGACAAGGTTGACAGAGGGCCAGATGGGAACGTGATGAAAACTCAAGCACATGAAGAGCACAGCAGTGTATGCTGGCACAGAGGTTGGGTATTATGGTCATAAGGGTGAGTTAGGCTTTTGCCATACTACAGCCTGTTCTCCCTTACCATCCTCTGCTACCTGCAAGCCATGCAGCCACTCCTTGGCATCTAACTTCTCAAAGCTGTCACTGCTGAGCCTGTAACTTTTGGCAAAGACCTTACCCTCTGGCCCAGGATCCATAAAGCTGAGGTGCGTTCGACATGACGTTGTCAAGAACTCCGACAATTTACCAGTCTGAATTCTGGGCAAGAAATAGGAAGGTCACATGGAGAGGAAAGGGGAGGTGATACCCCCAGGCAGGTCCTTTGATGGGGAGAGACATGTTCACCAGGAACATTCACACACCGGTGTCTAGCTGCTTGCAACTCTTTTAGTCATGGGTGGGTGTGGAAGGGCTGCCCAAAAGCTATTAGAGAAATCCTGCAGCCATTGGTTTGATGACATGAAGAGCTATGTCCTCTCTTTTATCTCCTCTGTTGGGATTGTAGCCCCAGGGCACACTGATAACCTAGCACACTCCAGTGTATCCTCCCCAGCTTGCTCCCCCATAGCCTACGCTCTGCCCAGCAGGTATCCTCATAATCTGGCTCTTGGAGGCCATCAGCCCTCTCCCTCCTGCCACTGCAGGAAGCTGCACTCACCTTGCACCACCGAAATACCCATCCTGCAGCTTCTGCAGCATCGCCAATACTGTGGGATGCACACTGCTGCTGGTTTCATCTGTGTGGAAGATGCACAGGCAGTCACACTCTAATGCTCAAACTCACTCACAGAAAGTAACCTAGGACCAGGTGGGCATTCAGACACCCAAAGCACCATGGCCAGACCCTTGCTCTGGGGTACATGGTAAGGCTGTGGTACTAAAAACACCACCCAAAAAGGGAAATTCTGGACTGTCCAGCCTGGATTTAAGGAAAAACATTGCAGGATGCACACCAGGCTCCTTGGGTTTCACCTTGGGCTGAAGTAGACAGTACCAGACAGCAGCACCTAACAGCCCCTGCTGTCTCTGCCTTTCACATGAGGAAGCAGAGGAGTGGACTGCTGCCTAGGGCAGGGAGCACCACAGCAAAAGGAACTCTCAAGAAACTAAGGGGATTTCAAGTACACAAGTAGACAGAAAGGCCTTAAAGCCTAACAATGTCACCTTCCTGCACCAGGCTCACAGGGAAGCCATGAACTACTACAGGTAAGCCAGTTCTACTCTGTGCCTTTGCTCCTTCTCTTTCCCCCTATCCACTGACTAGGAAA
The DNA here is from genome assembly GCA_013396955.1 of Regulus satrapa. Lineage (NCBI taxonomy): Eukaryota > Metazoa > Chordata > Aves > Passeriformes > Regulidae > Regulus > Regulus satrapa. Next base: position 193,725 of record VWZN01012607.1, on the reverse strand, counting down.
GCCTTTAGCAGATGCTCAATCTTAGAGAAAAATCAAGACACAGAAAGAGCACAAAGAACACTTCTATGGAGAAACTGCTTTTTTGGTCTTGCTCCCAAAAGGCCTTCCTACAAGCCTGGAGCCTGAATATATCTGTGTCAGCAAAGAGCCCTGGAGTTGCAGGCATTAGTGCCTGACAGGCAACCCTATTAGCTGCCAGGCCAGCTGCCCACTCAGCATGGCTCCTCCGAGCAGTAAGCTCTTCACAGGACACTACTGTGTGCTCCAGGACAGCACAGGCTGCTCCAGCCTCACCATGTCCCTGCAATTGAGATCATCACACATCTGCCCACTTCCTTCCTCCTGCAGATCTATTTCCCAGGGATGCTCTAGCCAAATGCCTTGCAAGGCTGGAGTATCTATACCGAGCATGGTGTGGGAGATGGGGAAAGTGATGGTTGGTTGCCCAGTCATCCTCCAGCGGCTGCACAGGTAGGAGAGGTCTGTCCTCAGCATCTCCACAATCATCTTGTTGTCAAGAGCCAGGTAGAACTGCTGCTGGTCTATGAACTGTGAGGACAGCAAGAGACATGATCAGCCCTTCATGCAGTCACCAGGTCCTTTTAGTGCCACCCATGTCTTCTCACAGGCATGCAGTCAAGCTAGCCACGCTGTGCACCCAGAGGGCACGTGCCTTTGCATGATGCTTATCCCACCTTACTCAGCAGGTGCTAGCAAAGCCTAGCAAGGGACCCTCAACCCAGGGCAGCTCCTGGCCACTAACAACTATGAAGACATAACTAACACCACAACTGAGCAGCTAGCAGTATCCAGCCCCACACAGGCCAGCCCACGTTGTGCCTGTTCCAAGGGAATATGCATTCCCCATAGTACTAGCTTGCAACACTGCTTGTCCCCTGGACACATGTCCCTGGCCTCCCATCAGCCTCTTCCTGGTGTCCTTTTCAGGGTAAACAGAGATTTTCATCCAATACTGATCATTAAAGAGCTCAAACTGTCCCAACATCCACACAGCCAGGACCACCAACTGTGCTGCCTCATGCCACAGAGTTGGACTACTCCACACTCCCAGGCTGTTCAGAGAGTGTTGGCTCACACCTTAGAGTAATTTGAGTACCAAGCCACTGAAGAAGCTTCCTGCCCAGTTTCATACCACAGAACAGCTAGGAATGAGCCTGTGCAATGTCACTCACCTGTGGGGTAAAGGTAAAGATGGTCTTCCTGATTTTGTAGAGCTTGGAGGTCCCAAGTACACCCATATGCCGGTAGGGCCGTCCAGTAAGGCACATCTGCTTGTTGCGGCCTGGGAGGGCAGGAAGAGGAGTTTTTAGTACAAGCCTCCTCATGAAAGGAGGAGCAGCAGCAGCAAGTAGTGCCAAAAGCCTCTTGCTACCAGCTAGCAGGGAAATGCTGGTTTTTATGGTGTTTTGGGATATCCCAGAACCCTGTGTCAAACTGGTACAGCTCTAAGGGACAGCAATTCTCTGTCTCCAGACCTGCCCAGAGGGGTAGAGACATGCTGAAACAGCAATACACAGACTGTCCTGACTTCTGCAGTGTCACACCTTCCAGTCTTTGGGCACGTCAGAAGCTGGAGCAGGGCTAGGGGTGTCCCTCTGCATAGAGGTGCCCTCCCTAAGTTGAAGAGCTCTATCAGCATTCCAATTGCTCCTGGATTACTCCCAAAGCCCAGGATGATGCAGCAACAGCATCACCCCTTGTTCATCAACTCTGGCAGCTGCCAGGCTGCTCCCCCTGCCCATGTCACACTTGGCCTTTCGGTGGCCTAAATTAGCTGCCAAATTAAATCACAGCAGATCAGGTGTCTCCTTTGGCCCAGGCTAAATCTCTGGCTCCTGCAAAACAAACCCCATGCCCGAGGGGTTGCAGCATCAAGGAGCAAGCAAGCATGCAGAGGTGAGCACATCCTCCCTTCACACTCAGCCCTGCCCACCCACCAGCAACAGCCATACTGCCTGGGCTCTCTTTGCCAGGGACGGCTAGAAGACAAGGCACCCTCTGTGCCTTCCTGGGGTCTGGCTAGCCTCCCTCATCCAGATCTGAGTAGAGGAACAGAACACAGCTCCACACCAGGTTCAAGCTATAACGATCAGAGTCTCTGTCTCTTCCTGCAGGTGACTGCACAACTGCAAGCCAAGGCTCTATCCCTCTCAGAATCGCACTGAACAGCACTCTCTGCCACCTTGTGTCCCCTTGGGCATCAGTGGCTTTATCAGGCCTAGAAATGGGCAGCAGAATTCTCATCAGCCAAGCAGAGAGCAGGACACAAGTGTCTATAAGCAGGAGTGCCAGGGGTGGGACAGACCCTTCTGCACCCCCTTTGCTGCAGGAGCAGGGAGCCCAGCTCACCCAGCCGGGCATAGATATGGCTGAGGATGCGAGCAGGCTGCACTCTGATGGGGTAGACATCCGCCACAGTCTCCACATCAATGCCCTCCTTCTGCAGGATTGCCTTGATCTCCTCTGTTTCAGCCAGGATACACACTGTGGATGGAAGACAGTATCAGTACAACAGAGGCACAAGGGTGTGACAGCACTGCCCCATGCCTTTGGGGACAGATACAAGGCACCACACCACAGAGAGGAAGCTGTCTGGGGTCCCTTGGGAACGAGTTCCCACTGCAGAAGTCTGCTTTGCCCCTCTTAACACTCTACACACACAAGTCTTCCCCACCAAGTGGCAGGAAGAGAGTCTTCAGCCTCTCTGCAGAGGAGGCTGCAGCAGATGATGGTTTTGTGGGTCAACACAGGATGAAATTGAAAGACCTGCACCCGGTCTTCCACTCATCTTGCCAGGAGACTTGGCTATATTGGCAGCAACTCAGCAAGCACAGCCACCCCAGAGCCACCTCTGTGAATTCTGTACAGCCAGAGTCCCCCCCACCTGCTAGGCTCAGGGGTTTGGGACTGATTCCTTTCCCTCACCTTGAACCACCACATCAGGTTTAGGGACAGTTGCAAAACGGCGGTTGAGGGGATCTATTTCACCAGGAGCTAGAAACCCCTGTGGGGAAAAAAGTATTAAGAGATTAACATTTTATGGGCAGGGTAGAATGGGTGATGCCTACAGACAACCCACCTTTAAGAGATCCTGGGGGATGGAGGTAACAATTTCTCCATGGCAGGTGGCAGCATTTGCGCCTTCACAGCTCAGAGCCTGGGCCTATAGCACTCCCCAGCACTCAGGGTGACCCTACCTCAGCCATCAGACAACCCAGGATGTAGAGGGACTGTCCCCACATGTGTGGCAGCTTGCCCATGGGTATCCTATCCACAGTGTGTGGATTCCTGTATTCTTCATCCACCTGGAAGACAAGCCAGGAGGTCAAGAAGGGATCCACAGACACAGATGCTGAAGGAAGCATCCTCACTGCATCTTTAAGTCCAGCAGTTCAAGGCTTAAAACAAGGCAACAACAGCATTTGTCCAAAATGAGTTTTGGACATAGAGAGTCCAAAAGAGCCTGGTTACATTCCTCATCTCTTCTTGTGACTGCTCCAGTCATCCGTGTCAGATAACAGAGCAGCTGCTCAGACCATGTTTGGTTTCTCAGCTTGGGCCATCCCACAAGAAGGACTGAGAGCTGCCCCAGGAGCATCCAGAGATGTTTTCTGACACTGCTGAAAAGCACATCTCTCCTGGATGACCTGGGCATCAGGAGGCCACTGCTCTTAGCCCAGGCCCACACAAATCCCCTCACCACTGAACTGGAGCTCAGCACCACGTACTCAGCCCAGGTCTGCTTGTCCTGAGCTCTCAGAGCTCAGTCTCTATGCAAGCAGACTGTCAGCAAAGAACTCGTGTGTGTGGGAGCAAGAAATGCTTTGGGAGAAAAAAACCCAATTTTTATCCAACACAGTTTCATGACAGCTCCAAGCCATCCATTTTATACGTGAGGTTTCCATGCATTACATGTGCCACTTCACTTACAATTTGGCTTAATAAGCACTTAAAAATTAATCACGTGGTAATGAGACCAGGAGTTTCAGAAGTTGGCACTTTCAATGATCCTTGTGGGTCCCTTCCAACTCAGAATATCCAGTGATTTTGTAAGACACTCTTGCTTTCCATCATATCTCAGGATCACTCACCTTATCCAGTGGGACACTGTACAGCTCTGGCAGCAGGCGTACCCCATTCTTCCCCTTGATGAGAACACCTTCAAGGGCTTCCCTGTACTCCTGCACCTGAGAAGAGAGGAGAGGGAATCTGCTGCTGGTCATGGCTCCCTGCATCCTTCCTCTGCACATTTCTCCTGCCAGGGACTTTTTTCCACTAGCCCAGCAGGTCTTGCCTCTCCTCCTACCTGCTCCATGTTTCCACAGAAAATCCCATCAATCATCAAGTACGCCCAGAAGAGAGGCCACTCACACTCAATGTTCTCAAACAGCTTCAGCTCAGCAGGTTCGTAGTAGAGACGTTTGGGGTCCTGTAAGTGATATTACGACAGGTAGTACATAACAGGATCCCCTCAAAATGACAGCACTTCTCCTCCTGAGACCCCAACCTCCAATGTCCTCCCAGCCCTTCTCTGCAGATGGGAGGGAGGAGGCTCTGTCAGCCAAGACAGAGCTGAAAAGCAGTTTCACACCCAGCCTGTTTTCTCCATTGAAAATTCTACCCGCTCCTGAGCCCTCTGCACTGATAAGGGAGAAACTTACCTTTCCTGGTCTTCCTCCCCAGGAGAGCACCCCAGAGCCCCCAGAACACCCCAGACGTTGTGCTGTTGTATAGCAACACCTTGACATCCCCTGAGCCATGACAGGTCCTCTTTGCCTGAGCCTCTCAGCATGTCTCCTCCAGCGTCATTAAACTGCTCCAGCCAGGTGAGAGGGCTGGTCACACAGAGCCAGAGAGGTTCCTCCAGGGCCCTCCTCTGATCCCAACACAAGAAATGTCAGGATGAAGAGCTGCCTGTGCAGAGTCCTCCCACCACAGCTCTGCATGATGCAGTGCCCTTTCTTTGACCCTCCCTGCTGACTGCTCTGTCTGCTGCAGAGAAGGGAAAGTCTGCTGGTCTTAGCAGACTATTCAGGCAGAGAGGACAGTAGGAGCAGATGTCTTCTACCTGCACTCCAGCCATTAGCTTCCAAAACCCCATCTGACTCCAGCTAGCTGCATGCCTCTGCAAGCACCACTGCCCTTTCTATGCCTCACAGCTCCCCTGAGTAAGTAATCCACAACTCTGCATGCTGCCAAAGCTCACAAACACTGGGAACATTGGACTGGAGATGCTGTTGCTTCTCTCTGGCTCTGAAGGGGGGCAGCCACACACGCTGCCTATTATGGGTAGGTCTGCAGAGGTGCAGCAAAGGAGAAGCATTCCAAGGTATTCATGACCAAAGGTTACAGGCCCAGCAGCTAGTCACGACTTAAGACCCTCTGAGTAAAATTTCCTAGTTCAGTGGTTAACAAATGAAACTGTTGCTTATAAAGTTTTCCTGTTTTCTCTCCCCAAAGCAGCAAGCCTTCCACTTGCTTCCAGGGCTATTCTGGCAGTACCCAAGCTGACTGCTGGGCTAGGAGAGACAGAAGCAGCTTTGTGATCTCCAGAGCTATCACAGATGAGACCGCTGGGTAGCAGCTCTGCAGTCACCTCCGCAGACCTCCAGCCCTTGCTCAGGGTTGTTCCAGCCCTGAGAGGGCCCACCTCAGCAGGCCTCCCATGCTGGGCATTGGTCTCATCTTCTCCCAGCCTAAGAAAGACACACCACCGGGTTCCCAGGATGCAGACAGAGCCAGCTTCTGACCATCTGCTATGGGTGTGGGTGGGACGTACCACCCCTCCAATGAGCTCAGGCATTTTGGAGAGCCTTGCCCAGATCCATGACACAGGGTTCTTTGTCTTCCCAGTGCTCCCCAACACAGCCTTTGTGCAGCACTGAGGCAGGCTGCTGCTTGGCAGTCAGCTTCTGCCAGGCAGTAGGGCTGAGAACACACCTCTTTAGGAGTCCTGTACCCATCCCGGAGGAAGCGGCAGCAGCCATAGCGCCCCTGGAAGGGAGGGAAAGATTTGCTGAGCAGAACACACAGTGTGAGATATCTTGTACCTTCAGTGCAGAAGCAGGGGCAGGGTGTTTCCTTCAGCCAAACCCCCCCCTCCCTCACTCACCCAGCACTCAGGTACCACAATCACAGCACACACAATCACAAACAGGGGCCACAGCACACAGGGCTGCTTCTTTGCACCACTCCTGCCACGGGTCATAGAGACTGGGAGAGGACATGCCCCAGCAACGCCCCACGGAACATACATGTGGGAAAAAAAGGGCTACAGCAGTCTGGACTGCAACTACCTCCTGGAAACAGTGAGATAATGGCAGAGATGCTCACCTGCAGCTTGGTGATGATCTCCTGCTTGGTGATTTCCACCAGCTCACTGTCCTCCACAGCAAATGCTGGGTAGGAGATGACAGAGAGCACACTGGCATCCACCTCCTTGGATGTGGAGGCCCTGGGCAGCATTGAGTGGAGGATGGACTGGGTAAAGGGGAAGGAAAGGTCATTAGGCTGTCAGGCCAGGCATCATTCACACTGCAAAACCAGTAGATCACAGTTCCCCTTGCAACAGTGTAATGCCTGAGAGGGTCTCACCTGGCAGTGCTGCACCTCATCTGACAGCACCCGTATCACCGACTGTGGGCCACCCTTGGCACCAAAGAGATCCAGCTCATCCAGTGCTTCCAGGGCAGCCTGCAAGCAGGGTGAGACCCAAAGAGGCATGTCCTTTACCATGCTGCTCATCTGTAAGAGCTCTCACTCCATGCTAGTCCCTAGTGTGTAAAGCACTGCCCAAATTTAAAAGAATTTGAACCCTGCTGTGGCTGCAGAACATCTCTGGTCAGAATGGGACACCATCTCCAGACATCAAAAGGGCCTGGGACATTTCTGCCACACACCCTCAATTAACTGTTCCCTCCCAGCTCAAGCACAACTCAGGCTGGAAGGGCAGAGTTTTATCCCAGTGCACAAGAAGAGTCTTGCTCCCCAGGAACCTATCACTACATGGGGCATTGAGCCTCAGCAGTTCAACGTGCCCAGCCTGCCCTGTCAAAAAGAAGCTCAGGGCCACTGGTGCTCCTCATCCCGCCAGCCACCATTTCTTCCCAGCTCACCTTGGCCATGCCGACAGAACTGGCATTCAGCTCGGTGATGCCCTGGTTTGTCTTGTCCCCACGCTCCCATATGCCAAAATCCTGTGAAGCAGGCACTGCATCAGAACACACCCAGAAAGCCTTTGAATCCCACCCCTCCATGGTCCTTCCAGAAGGTGTTGGTGTGGGTCAGGGAGAACCCACAGCTATTCCTAGACATCAGTCCAGTACCTCCACCACTGGAGCACACTCCCCTTCCCCAGAACATGCTACCCACCGCAGTTTTGTAGGCAGCTTCAATGTAGAACACAAGGTTCTGGATAAAGCTGACTTCATCCAAGCTGTGAATTATGTGGAGGCCTATAGCAGAAGAAGAATTCCCATTAGCTGCTTCAAGCCCACAAGCATACCCAGGATGGAGCTGCAGTAACCCAGGGATGATTCCTCCCCACTGCATGCCTGCCCAACTGGAGCTATGTCCTAGCTGACTCCACATCCACTCCCAGCCCTTACAGTAGCACTATGGCTTGAGACAAACAGTGGCTTTTGGAGAAAATGACACTAAGGGGCCCAAAGCCACCCCAGGTACTGTGAGCATAAGAAAACAATGGAGGCCACAGAAGCCATTGTAACAGCTTGGCACCCAGGAAACTGCACCCAAACTGAGACTCTGGTGAATCTGAAGACCAGCATGCTCAAAGCTGCAATGATAGCCCCCAGCATTACCTGAGGCCGTCATTTGTGCAAGCATGAGGAGGTAGAGGGAGGTAGCATCCATCTGTAGGTGACCCCATTCGTGGTCTCCTACCACGGTAGAACAGGTGTGGGTGTTATACTTTGCATGCAGGCAGTCCCTGGTGCTCTGACTGTACTTGAAGGCCTCTACCTTGTCCACCTTGAGAAGGGCAAAGAGGTGCAGGCATTCATTGAACTCTGTCTCCAAAGAGATCTGACAGCTCCCAAGGCAAGGGCTGCCCCATGCCACGAGTGGAGCACACAGAGTTGTGCCTGGCAGGGCAGAAATTCCACAACCCCTGGGTTGAGCCTCACTTTGCACCAAGGCAGTGATTGCAGGCTGACATGCTGCTGTGGCACAAGACTGCAGCAGTGGAGAACTCACTGCCACAGCTGTACCATGCAGAGAGAAAAGGGTTACCCCAAAGGCACTCAGGAAGGAGAGCTGTAGAATCCTAGCGCCTGCTAGGCCACGAGACAGGGAGCAACTGGCAAAGGCTCCACTGGCTGCCCGCCCACAGCTCTGGAACTTCAATCACATCCAGGACAAATGCTTACTCAGAACTTATTTCAAGAACTTGCTGGAAGGGGGCCTTCCCTCTGCTCATCAGGGAAGGCTGGGGAAGGGTGGACAGCTTGGATGATTGCCTCTGTGGCATAGCTGGACTTTAAGGAGACCACTTGACATTGAGAGGTACTCCCCAGCCCCTACCTGTCTCATCATGCACTGGAGCAGCCCTCGCATCAGCTTCACCACACTCTGCAGGAACAAGGAAAACAGGTTTGTTAATCTCCAGGAGAAGCCCTGAGTCAGGATCAGCTGGCCACTGACCTTTGTGGGGCTCAGCGTCTGTAATCAGAGCCCCTGCTCACACTTTCACAGTGACAGCAGAGGGAAGATTTCTTGGTCTGCCAGCAAGGCCAGGGTGCCATGATACGCAGCGGGACAGAGGGCATGGCCGCAGGACATGGCTCTCCAGCCCTTGAGAAAAGGGCTGTGGCCCAGATCACCCCACAGCCAGAGGTCTAGATCATCTGGTTGGGCTTCAGTGTGGTCTGGGAAGAGCAAGGTCTGACATCCATTCCTATTGCCTCCCGCGTCGGGGGACAGCCGTGTCCTCGCCCTCACTGTGCTGCCTTTGGGCCCCTGACCCAGCTGGGCCGAAGGCTGACCAGACCAGGGTGACAGTGGTCTCCGAGTGACACCAGCCCCGCCCCCGGCTCCCGGTCCCTCCTACCTGCTCCAGCTCGTAGGCCTTGGCCTTGTCTTCGTCGCGGTCGGCATTCTTGCGGTAGGCCAGGCCAAGACCCCACACCGCCAGGATGCTGTACACATTGTCCCGGACCCAGGCGTCCTGGTGGTCAGCGCTGGCGGGGAGCAGCCCCGTCACCGCGTCCTGCGGAAGGGACACACCGTTCACACCGAACTTCCCGGCCAAGAGGCCGGCGGGACGCGGCAGGCCCCCGGCTCTGCTCCCCGTTCCCGGGCAGGATCCGCACCTGGTGGCGGAGGATGGTCTGCTGCACCAGGCGTCCGTAGCCGTCCAGACGGACGCCCGAGTTGCTCCGGCTCCTCATGACTGCGGCAGCGGGACCGAAACAGACACTGAAAAGCACGGGCCTCCAGCCCGGCCCGCCCCTCCGCTCCCTGTTACGCCGCGCCCCGCCCAGCGGTACCGCCTGCTCGCTGCCGCCGACGGCGCTCCCTCAAGTACTGCTGCAGCCCCTGACAGGCCGTCCTGCCTCAGGACGGCGGCCTCAGCCCACGGGACGCTCACTACCGCGTGGGCAGGACCTGCCACCGTGTAGGCCCCATCCGAGCGAAGGCTGAGCATGGATACACGGCTGCAAGGACGGATACATGGACAGGCACACGGATACACACACGGATACACTCGTACCCGTGCCGCTGTGGAACAGACACACGGACTGGTGGGTGGTGTGGGACCGCAGGGAAGCATGGAAGGGTTCGGGTACTGCTGTGAGACTGTACAGACACAGAAACACATACCGGTGTGGGTCTGTATGGGGACACACACCTGTGCTAGGTGCGTGGACAGACAGACGTATGTAGACAGAGGCATGGACACGTGCACATAGAGGCATGGGCATGCATACACATGCACACGCACAGGTGTGCACACACCTACTGTTATATGTGTGTCCCAATAATTGACTGGACACAGGACCAATTAAACCATATTGGAATTTATTAAGCAAGCGACAGTAAACAAAACAGCGCTGGGCAGCTGGGGAGTCTCCTGCTCCACCACAGCTCGCGACCACTACTCAAAAGTCTCTGCTTTTTATACTCTGCGATGTCTTGTGACACGTATATCTTTCTGTTTCTCTTGCATTTGTGTTCGGCCGTTTCTTCTGGTGGGGGTCGGTTTCGCAAGTTGAGGAGGGGGTCAGTTTCGCAGTGGTTGTTATTTCTTGTAGAGACTTTTCCAAATAAGGTTACTTTATTCTGTTCTCCCAGTATTTAAGTTTCCCATCCCTAATTAACAGATACCCTCAGTTGTTCATTTACTGATTTCTCAATGAACAAACATCTCTGATTACCTATTACACCTACCTGCACTGGAACATATGCACAGGCAGACATACACGTGTACACAGCTGTGCTTTGCATTTCCATGTGCCCATAGCACACAGGAATACGCACACACATGCACACACCTATGTACATCCACAGGAGTGCAAGCCTGTGGATACCCACAGAGGTACACTCACCTCTAAGCACACACACACATAAGCACATGGACACGCTTCACATGCACATGCACCATCACTCACATGCAGACATACACTGCATACACCTGCATGCAAAGGTGCAGGCAGACATGCACGTCATACAGATGTGCACGTACACAGGTGCAAGAGCAGTGTTTGGGCACAGTGGGCTCCTGGAGATCGCAGCACATCTCCTGGGTGACCCCTTTTGACCCCTTTGGGCAGGTGGGCGTCAAGTGGGTGCTGTGTCAGACTCTGCAGCTGCTGGGCAGATGGATAGGAACCCGCACGTGCCATGTGCTACCCTGAGGCACACATGACCCTGTCACTCATGTAACCTGCCTTTGCACGGCTGGGCAGAGGCACAAAGGTGCTGAATGTGGGCAGGATGCATTATGTTTATTTTCTGTGCAGAGCATCTGCAGCAGCCCAGCCATGGCATTGCCCCAGGGAGCTCAGCAACACTATCTCCCTGGCCCAGCCCACAGGACTTACGGCTGCTGGAGAGTCCTGTCCCAGCAGCTGTCCCGTGGTCTCTGGGGGTCCCAGTGCAGAGTGGAGATTCCTGGGGATGCCAGTGGCTGTCAGCGCTCATACTGTGGTGGGTCACACACCCAGTCCCATGGGGCAGAGCAGCCATGAGCACTGTGCCAGGGTATCCAGAGGGGGATCATCCCTAAGCTGGGGGTACCCAGATGGGGGGACAAAGCTGGGCTCTGCTGGAGGAATGCTTGGGCTGGAGTCACTGGAACTGGAGGATACCACAATGGTGTGCACAGGAGGTCCCTGGACTGTGGGGACTGGGCAGTGGGGAATGGTGTAGGGGTGGGAGTCCCAGGGTCAAGAACTCCCAAAGTCAGTGGGGTTAGGTACTTGTGAGGCCCCATGGCTCCATGTACATCAGGGTACATGGAGCAGGTTACAGGGCTTGTAGGGATGAGAGACATGAAAAGTCCCAGGGATGCAGGCAAGGCTAGACAGGGAGAAATGCAAGGGATGAGCAGGGGTCCCCAGTAACTGCAGGCCCTGATGACACACTCAGTGCTGTGCCAGCAGTAGGCACCCAGGGGTCTGCTGCCCTCCATCCTCCATCCTCTAGAAGGTGTTGTGTGGGGCATCTGGGGGGGCCACATGTCCCCCCTCCCCACCCCCCTTGGGGTTCTTGGAACACCCAGAGGGGCAAATGGGGCAGGGAGGGGGATCCTGAGTCTAATGGCACCTGCTCCTCATGCCCAGACCCACCTGGAGGGAGCTGGAGAGAAGCAAGTGGAGGGAAAGGAGTAGTGTCAGGCTGATGGTGATGGCTGGGGATGGTAGTGGGGACTGCACTGGCTCTGTCAGCCATTCTGAGTGCTGAGGCTTCCATAGTGCTGCCAACTCCATCTGTCAGGTAATCCACTAGGCACTGCTCCTCCTAGGTAATGGCCCTGCACATTTGAGAGGCCCTGGGCAGTGAAACAGCCCCTTGTTACCCCCCACCCCAGCTGAGGGCTGCCAGTACCTCTGCAGGGCACCCATGAGGCATCTGGATCCTGGCCATCACCATATGCATCTAGCTACAGTCCCTGGCAGGGGGGGGGCCTGAGGAGCAGCTGCTCTCTACAGCTGGGTGACCTCCATCCTGGTGCCCCTGTACTTTGCCCAGCCCAGATTTGCCCCAGCACTGTAAGGGCACATGGGACACATCGCCTCTCCACCCAGTGCCAGCCTGGAGGATATGGGGGTGAGTCGGTCATCCCACTTAGGAGGTGCAGCAGGAGGGATAGTGAATAGGCACCTGTGGAAACAAAGCAAAGCCTCATTGTGGGGTTTGGGGCAGGGGAAGGAGCTGGGAACAAGGGAGAAGGGGACAGAGATGCCTTGGGGGAAAGAAAAGGGGGCAGTGCAGTCCCCTATGCTGGCAGCAGCTCCACAGGCAAGATCCCTGCCTGAAGGCAGACTGGGTGCATGTCCCCAGAGTCCTGGTGCTCCCAATGGTTTGTGAGGCTGTGCTCAAGGGGCTCACATAGCTGCAGGATCTGCAGGAAGATTCTCCTTGCAAGGTGCACCCAGGCAGCAGGTTGGGGTCACTGCACCCTGCGCCTGGCAGTCCCAGCAATGATGCAAATACAGTGCTGTGGTCATCCGGGGACAGTGAATTTTTCCCTGAATCACTGCTCCTCCATCTCTGTGGTAGCACCAGTCCCACCACCAGCACAGAGGAGATTCCGCTACTGGAGCAGCCCCTGGGCAGCCATAGGTACCTTTTGGGAAGGGGCCCATCCCAAAAGATGCAACAGCCCATTGGCACATGGGCACAAAAACACAGGGCTGGGATGACAACCTCCAGTGCTCACCCATCTCCAGGTGCCCAGCTGGTCCAAGGAGTGCTGGCAGCAGGTTAGGGTGTGGGAGCCACTAGTGTGGCTAGGCATGTCTTGAGCTGGGAGCATGCCCTTCTCCATGTCTTTTATCATCACTTGCTTGAATGAGTCATCACCACATGCTTAATGATTGATAGGACTCAGATCTCTGAGCTTCCAAAAAAGTAGAAGACATTCCCCACTCGTGACCAAGATGTGACTAACTGGGGACAAAGGAGCAGGAGAGGAGCCCGGGGCTCTGTAGTTTCTCACTCTTCCAGGCTGGGAAAAAAACTTTGAGACTGGCAGAAAAGGGAGGGATTGAAGTTGACAGCAGCCCATCCAACAGCAAATGCTCATGGGAAAAATAAAAGGGCTGAAACATCTCCATGGAGTTTGGGCCAGCAATAACAGAGGGGGCTGGACCCCAAGCAAGAGGAGACCCTGGCAAGAGTCATGAGCTGTGGAGAAACAGCACCCAGATGCCAGTGTCTCCAAGCTGAGGATGATGACTACCACCTATGCCTTGCTGCTCAAAGAATGGAAACTTGGCTCCAGCACTGCAAATGGGACCATTGCCAGCAACAGGCAGGTTTGCTTACAGACACCTACCCACAATAGCTCCGGCAGAGGTGACAGAAAGCCCCAGGAGATCTGGCTTATTGCCCTTCCATGGTCTGTAGCGCTGAGCAGCACCCTGGGTGCCTTGCTGACCACCACCAACTCCAACTCCAGAGCGCAGAGGAGGCCAGTGACAGACTGGGCAGGTAGGCCACAGCAGCTCTGAGGAGGTGCTCGGCCTCTGGCTGGCCCTCCATGAGGGCCTGCAAGTACCAGTGACCTTCAGGGAAGCAGTGACCAGTCTCCCCTTAGCATAGTGCAGAAGGCACTGTGCAGCACCCCCTTCTCTCATGGTGCTGCCACAGCCCCACACAGCACAGTGAAGCCTGTGACAGCCATCTGCTCCAGCACAAGGTAGAAGCTGCAGCAAAAAGAAGCCACAAGTTAAGGCTTGCTGGTGGTAGGAAGGGCAAAGAGAGTCTGCAACGTTTCCCATCCTCTGCACCAACACTACTAGCCTGGCACAGCATCAAGCAGGGTGGGAAGGAGAGAAGGGCACACAAGCTGTGGGCCAGCTATCCATTTGCCCATCTCACCCCTGGGGCAGAGCCTTGGATTCCTGCCTAGTGGAACCCCATGGCCAAGAGCAACCCCAGCCAATGCAGAGAAGTGGGAGTGAAGCAGGCCAGAGACCTTGCCTTCAGACCTGAAGCCCACCCTGTTAGCTCTGCTAAGCCTTCATACCATCCTTAGTGCCCACTGGTTCCTTACCTACCCAGGGCTGACCCTCACGGGAACTGGCCTGGACCAGGCGGATGGTGTTGATGCCCAGGCTGCGACGGGTTTGGCCTTCACGGTCAGCAGCACGCCGGTACAGATTCAGCACATAGCACAGGGGCTGCCCACTGGCTGGCCCCACTTGCCAGCCTGGACTTCCTGGAGCCTGCGTTTGCAGGGCCTGCAGGAGGGCCAGGGTGGGGACAGCAGGCAGGGAGCCAAGGGGCAATGGGGACTGGTTTGCAGCCTGGGAAAGGGGAACAGCAAGGAGGAGGAGGAGGGTGGTGAAAGGGTAGGGCATTGCCAGGATAGGTGAGTGTGTGTTTGGGAAGGGAGCAGGCAAGTAGGATAAGGTGGGGATGGCCAGCAGAAGAATTAGGGAGAACCTGCAGTCATGATTCTCTCCACTTGACAGGGAGAGCTGACTGTGGGCACCAGCAAAAGGATTCCAGGGTGCTTCCAGCTCCTATCAAAACAAGACAACCACACCAGCTGCTTCAGCTTGGCACAGGAACAGAAAGGTGGGGGGATTCTGTATGCAAAAAGGGGTACAAACTCCAGACTGAAATCCAGACCAGGAACAAAGCTTACCCAACAGAACCTGGCTATGTGGGCTGTAAAGGTGCTGGGGTAGGGGAGTGGGGTAAAATGGGGTGGGAGAACTAGGTCTCTCAGCCCACCTGCTCCTGGCTCAGCCTTCTCCTACAGGGCCCCTACCCAGGCCCATTTTAAAGGTGTGGACTCAATCAGGTTTTAAAGAGGCAGGAGCTCCCTGGGTCCCAGGGGAATGGGGCCACACAGAGCCTGGGAGGGTGCTTTCATCTGAGGACAGTCCCTTCAGCTCCCTTCACTCTGTGCTGACTCTCCAGCAGTGGCTCAGCACCTTCATGCCCATTGCTGCAAGTTGGTCTGCACTGCCTCAAGTAGGCACAGAGCCTGGGGTTCTGCTCCTCAACAGCCCCCCAGCACAGGCAGGCTGCCCAGTGCCTCACTCTATCCAGCTGGCACTAAGGCGTATGGGTGAGCAGAGTGATTCCCACGCCTAGCAGTGCTAAGTATGTCTGGGTAGTACTGCCCAGCAATACCCCATGATTGGCATCATCCTGCCATCATCATCAGCATGCCCACAACTTTGCCTACCTTGACCAGTTTCCAGGTCTTTCTGCCAGCACCTGCTCAAAGCCAAGAGGTTGTGAGCATGATGCCCACCCTCTCACTGGCATGAGCCACTCAAGGCACTTTCCATACTGGCGGCAGTGACTACATGGTGCTTGCCTGAGAAAGGCCCTCTGGGCACATTAGAGAGTGTGGGGTGGGCAGCTGCAGCCAGTGCCACCTCCAGAGCCCCTGGTGTTGTGCCCAGACCCACAGTACACTGTTGCTCTCCTGCTGGGATGGAAGTGGCTGGGGGGTGAGCACACTCTTTGGAAATCACTGGTGCAGGCTTAGGGACATGGGGGGAGCTGGGGGGGATTGTACCGGTGTCTTCTGCCTACCCTTCCCGGTGCCAACTGGGCACAGTGCTAAGGGCTGGGAGGGCTGTGTGGGGATATGTGTGCTGCTAAATGTGCTGTGGAGCCATGTGATGAGCCAGGGTAGAAGAGCCCTCTTGACTGGCTAGACAGCCCTAGTTACTCATTCGGGAAAGCGCACAAGGGGCCGATGAGCTAGTGGAGGCTGGGAGAAGTTCAGGCATGGCAGCAGCCAGTCATGAGTAAGGGGGCCTGACAAGGCAGGTGGGAAGGCCATAGGGGAGAGCAGGAGATTTGGGTCAGGGGTGGTGGACATGTCAAGGCTATATGGTGGGGAGGACCATGTGTCTCTCCTGGGTGGGCTCCAGCACTGCAAACAGCTTAGGTACCACTCTGTGACACTCTGGCTGTACTGGGCTGGTTGCAGCCAGGCTGCATAGGGAGCAGGGAGAGTTCAAGGCAGGCACTTGTGGATAGGGATTACCAAGAAAAACCTGAGACCCTTCCAGCACTGGGAATGAATAAGCCTAGGGTGGCTCACCAGCCTGGCATTGCAAGCTGGCCCTCCCAGGCCGTGGCAGACAACCAAGGGCCGCAGGCGCTGCTTGCAGAGCAGAGCTTTCCAGGCCGTACGGTCTGGGAAGGAGATGAGTAAGACTCGTGGCCCCAGGCGGAAAAGGGAGGAGCAAGACTCTAGGGCTCCCCCGGGAATCCATGCAGATCCACTCCCACCATCCCGGGCTGCCATCCGCTGCCTCCTCCTCCGCCTCAATTTCCCCCTTGTGGCATAGCTACCTCTCCTGGGGCTGGTAAGGAAAAGACAAAGGTGAAGAATGGCCAAACTGCCACGCGTGCCCTAAGGTGTCCGGCAGGATATGGACAGGGTGGAGGCTGGCATGGGTAGGTCACACAGGAGCCAGCAACATATGCTGGCCTGCAGGCTGTGGAGCTTGGGGCGCCGGTGTGACTCTGTGATGGGGAGCGGGGTGGAAAGGGGGGCTTCATCCCCCGTACTGCCACCCTCTCACACCCACATGAGTGCTGTCGAACTGCTGGTGTGCCAGGCTAAGCTGTGCTGAGCAGGCCCTATTAGTGTGGGTTCTTGGTGGCACCATATTGTGCTGCACCAAACTGGATCATTTTGAGCTGAACTGTGCACGGTCAAGCTAACTCAAGTCAGGCCAGGAAGGCTCTGCTGAGCTGAACTGTGCCAGCCTTGCTTGTCCAAGTCAACCAAGCTGAACTCCAATGAACAAAACTGGGCCAGGCCAGGTGGGCCTAAGCCAGATGAGGCACCTGGTTGTTCTGTGCTGTACCAAACTTAACTTTGGTAGCCCTGAGTCACGTTGACCTGAGCTGAGCCAAGCCAACATGTACCAACCCAGGTGAACTGCACCAAGGCATGCCAGGCTGAGCCATGCTGGGCCAGTTAACCCATGCTGGCGCCCCTGCCATCCCACGCTAAATTGTGCTGTGTCGTGCTTCACTGAGGTCTGCCAGCCTTCCATATCAAGCCACGCTGGGCTGAGCTGGGCTGAATTGTAATACATCAGCCGAGCTGTACCAAGCCGAGCCAAGCAGCTCCCTTCAGGTCCCTGGGCTAAAGGACGGCATGCCAAGCTACGGAGTAGAAAGGTGCTGTACTGTGCCATTGTGTGCAGGGCTATGCCATGAGCTGTGCTGAGCTGTGCTGAGCCGTGCCGTGCCGAGCCAAGCCGGCTGCCGTCGTCCCCCCGCGCCTCATTGGCGGCGGCGGAGCAGTCCCGG
>VWZN01012607.1:156029-172390 GCA_013396955.1 Regulus satrapa | reverse complement strand
GCGGGCAGCGCGGTCTGTCTGGGGGAGCTGGAAAAGTGGCTCCGGTCCCAGCCCTGTGCCCTGAGGTGGCACTGCCGGCGGCTAGGGAGCCGGGCGCCGAGGGAGTAACTGCCCGCGTCCCGACTCGCTGCCGGCCTTCGGGTTGCTGGGTGCCCCTGGGTCCACCGGCTGCTGGAGGGGAGGATGGGGAGGGCTCGGGGATGCAGGGCTGCAGTGGAGTCTCCCCACTTTGGAGAAGGGGGTTGGCTTGCCGGCTGCGGGGTGTCGACCCCCGCACTCCCACGGACGCGCCGCTACCGCGTGTGCTCGGCAGACAAAAGGGGCTTGTTTGAGTGCTCTGTGCGTTTAGGGGAGGGTCCCCCGGGGCCGTGCTCCATCGCTGCGGCCGGCCGAGGTGTTTGCGGAGAGGGGGCGGCCCCCGTCTGTGGCGCAGCGGGCGCGGGCCGGAAAGGGGAAGGGCGTCCCCGCACTCGGTGACAAAGTTTGGCCTCTGAGCCCACTCCGGGCGGGATCCCTTCCTGTGGTAGAGTCCCACGGCGATGCTCACACACGCGCTCCTTAGCTTTCCATAGGGCTGCGAACACTCTCCGGGGCACAGGCTTCCCCGAGCACATCGGGGGCAAGGAGGGAGGTTGGTGTGGGGCAGGGTGAGCACAGCTCTGGCGCTGTCCTGGTTATGACTCCTAAGACAAGTTTCTCCTGAGAAAGGGAGACATTCCTGTGAGCTGTAGACAACCTAATGATGCCTACCATTAGGGCCCAGAGTGAACTCCCGGGATGTTTTTGGGGAAGCATCCTGGGCTGGCCCAGCCAGGCAGGGCAGCAGACAGTGCGGTTGGGGTGCCGGTGCTGAGTTCACTGGTGGCAAAGTCATAGCGAGGGTCTGTTTGTGCCAAATTTAGCTCCTGGTGAGTAATGCCAGGGCTGAGCCAATCCATCCTGGTGCATATGATGGCCCAGACAGGGGTACAGACCTGCGGCAGTGGGGACACCTTTCACTTCTGACTGGTCCCCATGGCTGTGGCAGGCAGGACTGGGTGGGGACATGGCTGGACAGAGGACTGAGGTGAAGGTCCAGCCTGCCTTGCATGCTCTGCTGGTGCCCGGTGGTGGGCAGCAGCATAACAGAGGGTAAACCCAGGTCCTCCACTGACTGCATGATAGGACTGGGAGGAGCCCTTACAGGCAGTCAGGGTCCCCTGCCAGGAAGGCAGCCTCATGGCTGACATCTGGGTAGGAGGGCAGCCTGCCTGCACAATTAGGCACACTGGGCTGTGCCCAGCCTGGGCATGACATTGTGGTGCTAAGATCCCTGAAAAAAAATGGAAGAGCTGCTTGTTCTGGGCACAGGTCTGCCAGGTAGGCCCATGGAGCAGTGGTGCACTGGGCAGGAGGCTTTGCTGCCCTTGCCTTCCTCCCTCCTAAGGTGACACTTGGTCCAGGGGTAGTGGAATGCCCCCTGAGCCCTGCCCAGCATCAGGGCTGGAAAGTGGTGCCCAGAGCACATGCACAGTGACTGACCTGCTAGGAAGCCATGTGTGCTCCCTGGCACTGGGGTCTGGCTGCTGCCCAGGCTGGGCTTTGCAGGCACTATGAGCAGAGCTCATTCCTTGGCTAGGCCTGGGAACATCTGGGCAGGGTAAAGAGCCCATGGGCAGGGTGGGTGCAGGAGCCCCACCATGGGGCCAGGTTAGCTCTGCCCTGCGGGCGGCCATAGGGTCTTGCCACATTCATGCTGGGCGTGGGACACCCCAGGTTCTGCCCCATGTGCCTCACATGCTCCGTGCTACCATGGAGCAGCAGCTCCAGTCGCTTGCCAGCCCTACGGTGTGAACTTTGTGATCCCTGGCCATTGCAGTGGTAGGATGGGCAGAGATCAGCACCAGCAGTGGGCACTCTGCCTAGCCCAGCTGGGCACTGCTTGTGCCAGGGTCTCACATGCTGGCAGCACCATGGCCCTACTTCCTCTAAGCACATGGGTCCTCTAAGCAGGGTGCCAGGTTCAATTTGCCCATGGATGTCAGGGAGGATAGGCATGTGCCAGGGCTCATATTTTCCCCTACTGTTGTCTCCTATGGGCACATAGGGTGGGATGGCATCCTTTGGGCATCGAAGTCACCATGGGTGCTCAGACAGGCTTGATGTGGGGTTGAAAGCAGCAGCAGGGGGCTGGCATCTACGCTGGACAAAGGGCCCTTGTGCTGCCTGTGCCTGCAGGGGAATCTGCTGGGATGGGACATTTTTCTTTCTCCCTC
This sequence comes from Regulus satrapa, assembly GCA_013396955.1. Classification (NCBI taxonomy): domain Eukaryota; kingdom Metazoa; phylum Chordata; class Aves; order Passeriformes; family Regulidae; genus Regulus; species Regulus satrapa. The sequence goes on along the minus strand of VWZN01012607.1, from coordinate 170,135 downwards.
CTCCCAGTGCCCTTGCTCAGAAATTCATGTGACCAGAGAGAAAGGGGAGAGCCTGGCCTCACAGATCCTTCTGTGGTGCCTGGGGCTCAGGCATCTTCTCCAAAGCCTCTTTCTCCCCTGACACGCAGTGGCCATGGAACATCCCCTCGGATATTCTGGGGGCTGTGTCCTCCTTGATGCCACTTTCTGTCACCCAGGTGGAGGATGGGGGCAAGGCTGCACTGTCCCGTCGACTGCAGCCAGGTGATGAGCTGGTGAACATCAGTGGGACGCCACTGTACGGATCCCGTCAGGAGGCCCTGATCCTCATCAAGGGCTCCTACCGCACTCTGAAGATGGTCGTTCGCAGGTTGGCAGTGCTGTGGAGGGGACACACAGGGAGGGCCAGTGGGGCTTTACCTGCCTGAGGGACTAGCAGGAACCCGGAGGTGCCCCTTGCTGGGACAGGGTGGGGAGCAACCCCTTTGCTGCCAGCACTCCCGCTGAGTGGGGGTTCCCCAGCCAGCAGAACCAGGGCAGTGCGTAGGTCTCGCCACCCCCTCGCTGGGCGGTATCCTCAAATGTGGCCGCTCCTCTCCCTTCCTGCTTGCCTGCCTCCTGCCTGCTTGCCTGGGAAAGGAAGGAGAGGCAGGGCTGGGCCTTGCAGTCCCTTCCCTCCCCAACCCCTCCAACTGCATCCATTCCCTGGCTGCATCCTGACTGACTCCAGCTCCAGCAGCACTCAGGAACAGGGACGGCGCAAGGGCACTGCCCAAGGGGCAGGGGTCCCACAGAACTGTGCTGGTGCTCAGCATCATCCATGGTGAGTTTCGGGGTTCTGGGAAGTTCCTGTGCTGACCTTGCAGCTTGCCACTCTCATCCAGCAAGTAAATGCTGTGGCAGCACTGGGCAGCTGGGAGGTACAGGAGGTGACTTCTTACCACGTCTGTGCAGTGGCATGTGCTGGGGGTACTGGAGACTCCTGTGGATGCCATGAGGAGTGACATAAGGGACCAGCACAGGACCCTTCCTGGAGACACGATGTGCCTGGTGCTTGCTGCAGATGCTGAGGGACAAAGGAGCAAGGGGGAAGGACAGGCTTGTGGTGGAGATAGACATGGCCCCAGTGTCCCTTGGTGGAGCCAGTCCAGTCCCAGCAGGGACACTTGCCCTGCTCAGGGCATTGCCTATGGGCTGTGCAGGGGCCACGTTCTTGGTCCCTTGTTGATGCGGCAACAGGAATGCTGCAGTCTGGGGAGCCCTGGCCAGCCGGGTGAGCTGCGGGATCCCCTCACTCAGTGCCGGGTTTTTGCAGGGCTGAACCCTCCTCGCTGCCATCCTCTTTGGGCGGGCGCTGGCCTGGGGGGGACAGGAAGGCCCGTAGGAAGTGACTTCAGCCCCGGTTCCTTGGCCTGGCTTCCTCCCCATTCTTGTCCTTTCCCGCTGTTGCTCTTGGCAGGAGGAGCGTGCCCGTCCTCCGGCCCCATTCCTGGCACGTGGCCAAACTTGCCGAAAGCCGCCCAGACATCCCCACCATGCACTGCCCGGCTGATGCCTTCAGCCTCTCCTGGCCGTCAGGGTGTGATGTCAGGTGAGAAGCCCTGGGGGCAGTTATGAGACTGTGCAAGGGGAGGGGGCACCCTCTTGGGTTGTGGCAGTGGGGTGTTTGCATGCACTACTTTTGGGCATCCCTCCTCATCCTGCACTACCCTTTCCCCTGGCTGTTTACTCCCGGCTCCCGGCAGGAAGGGGCGGTGGCTCGGCTGGAGACAGTCAGGAACTGCTTAGTCCCACTGCCCCCGCTGGGAGGGCTGGGAGGTCTGGAGTGGCTGGAGTCACACACACCCTGTATTCCCTGTGCCTGCTTCCCTTGCCAGTGCCAGGCAACCTTGGTGGTGGCCCCAACATGGGGGTGAAGGGCAGGTTGGGGCAGTGGGGCTCTGTGCTTTGTTTTCCCAGGGAGGGTGTATGTGCAGGGGTGGGCTCCCTGGGATTTCTGTGGAGCTGCATAGGGGCCAGCAGGTGCCTGTAACACTGGTGTGGGGCCAGGCAGCAGCAAGCTGTCCCTGCAGTGGAACCCACTGTCCTGGCACTGCAGCACTGACCGGAGCAGCTCCATCGGGAGCATGGAGAGCCTGGACCATCCCAGCCAGGCCTGCTATGAAGGAGACCCCTCACCCATTGACCAGGGCATTTACCACAGCAAGCGGGACTCAGCCTACAGCTCCTTCTCTGCCAGCTCCATCACCTCTGACTGCATTCTCTCTCTCCGTCCTGAAGAGGCCATTTCCATCGACTCCAGCCTCCAAGGGTCCTGCAAAGGCCCTGACAGGCGCTACCTGACCACAGGGACTGAGCCATCTGCCAGCTGGCACCCTGAGGCCTGGCGGGCACCCGTGCCTCCCCAGCCCCCTGTCAGGAGGGACAGCCTGCGGGCAGCCCCAGCTGGCAGAGGGGACAGGCACCAGACGTTATTGGCAGCAGACATGCTGCATGCCAAGGGCCGGTGGATCTCTGACACCTTCCTCTGCCAGCGGGATGGGGAGGTGGACATAGTGGGCAGGAGGACACTGGCACCATACCCCACGAAGAACCGTCTCGCTGCTGACCAGTATTACATGCTGAGCTCCCACCCCAACCGATGCCCAGCTGAACCACTCGTGGGGGAGAGCGTGGAGTCTGACAACCAGCCATACTTGGATGACAGCATGCACCGAGTGCCTGATGCCATGACAGCGGGTGACAGTCCATTGCTGTCTCCTCTCAAGGGCTACGTGTCACACCGTCACAGTGCTCCTGAGCAACTGCTGGCCTCCCAGCTCCACTCCCTCCAGCTGGGCACCAACAGCGGGCGAGCCTCGCCAGCCCCCAGTGAGCAGCGCTGGACCTTGTCCCCGCTGCATCCTGAGGGCATCAAGGGGGGATCCACAGGGGCTGCTCAGGACTCCCCACATTGCCCAGAGCCTTGCTGCCGCCCATTGCCCTGCCACTGCTGCCCTGAGCTGCAGCAGACCTGCAGGCAGGATGGCCAGGGGGCCAACCCAGCACTCAGCACTGAGGGGCCAGTGGAGGAGGAGAGCCAGGGAAGGGCCCGGCGGGCCGGGGGTCCTCCCCACCGCTCTGCTCAGATGCGCCGCCGCAGCGACCGCTTTGCCACCAGCCTGCGCAACGAGATTCAGCGGCGCAAGGCCCAGCTGCAGAAGAGCCGGGGTCCCGGTGCACCTCCACCTGGTGAAGAGCCAGTGGAAGAGACTGAAGAGCCCCCTGAGGGCAGCGTACTGGAAGAGCGACCTCCTCCTCTGCCGGAGTGTGTCAGCCCTGCACTGAGTGAGGACAGCAGGAATGCCAGCTGCTCTGCAGACCGGGGTATCCCCACCCCTGACCCAGTGCCAGCCCCCAAAGGGCCCTCATCCCTTGAGCGGGTGGTGCCAACAGTCAGGGGCCGCTGGCGCTGGTCCCCGGAAAACAAGCCGCAGCCACAGCACTCGCCAAGCCCCAGTGAACTGGAGGGCTACAGCCAGGGCCCGGCAGCCTGCAGCTCCCCACCACGGGGCAGCAACGAGGACGTCCTGCTGCCCTTTGCTGACCGCCGCAGGTTCTTTGAGGAGAGCAGCCGACCGGCACCACCCCGGAGCAGCAAGCTGCCAGCGGGTGATCCTGGTGCCTTCCAGCCTCTTGGCCCTGAGCACCGGGATGTCCATCGCCTCTCCATGGAGCAGCCCTACAGCCCCCCCTCACCCAGTCGCCCAGGCTCTGCTGGCCCCTATGCTGAGTGCTGCCGGGATCAGCCCCACTGTCACAAGGCACTGGGGAGGCCGGGGGAGCTGGATTACCTGCGGGGCTTCTCCTACCCCTATGGAGTTCCCCTGCGCCCTGAGCCCTGCCGCTACTGTGGGGGGGACCTGTGCCCACCACCACTACCCCGTGGCCACACCTGCCGCTGTCACCCTGTGCCCTGGGTGCGCTGCCCTGACTGCTGCTTCCTGGCCCCCCATCCTGGGCGAGAGGAAAGTGATGCCTGGCCTCCCCGGAGAGCTTTCATCCCGGTGAGTAATGCTCTGTGGGAGCAGCACTGACACTTTGTTGCGGGCCTGGACCACGACCCTGGGTTGGGGTGTGGGGTACTGTGCCCGCATTGGCCCTGCAGATCTCCTGCATGCCTTCTGCACCTGAATGGGGAGGGGACAGAGGTGCAGGGTGGGGGATTTCACACTGCCTTCCCCCCCACACAGGAATTTCCTCAGGATGAGTGGGAACCATCTGCAATAACCAGGAAAGTCAGCCAGTCCATCAGGTGAGCCCATGCCAGGTGCCACAGTGCTGGGATGTGTGCCACTCAGTGGGGACGTCTGCTGGCGGGATGTGGAGACTGCCATGATTTTGATTGGGGATGTACAAAGTGCCTCCTGTACTGCCTTAGCCATCCTTGGTGTGGTGCCCTTTGAAGTGGGAGGGGGCATGCAGGTGTGAGGAGGTGTTCCCAGCAAAGGTGGTCCCTCCTTATCCTTCCCCAGAGGTCTGGGACCATCTCCGTGGGGCTGTGGCCAGCGGATGAGCCTGGGCTTCTCTCACCAGTGTGACTGGATGACTAGCTGGGGTAAATGAGGCAGGGTATGAAATGGGCCTGAACGGTCGGATGTGTGCAGGAGGATGGGTGTCTCTTTCTCTTCCTAGTGAGCTCTCCAGCTACCCAGCGGGGTTCCCAAGGCTTGGCCCATTCCACGCCTGTCCTGAGAGCACCGAGCCTGAGTGGCCACCCTGCTACCGGGCCACATCCACACATGACCTCTTGTGGGATAGTGACCACCGGGCCCATACCCCTGAGAGCCCCTCGGATCCGCTGCACCGCCCACTAAGGGGCAGAGCCTTCTCTGAGGGCCACCTCAACGTGGAACCTGCTGGCCCCTGGGGCCGTGACCAGAAGGACCTTTTCCGTGCCAAGCTGAACCCTCCCAGCATCTCCAAAAAGAAGGGTCCCCCACCTCCCCGCCCACCTCCACCCAACTGGGAGAAGTACAGGAAGCGCCAGGCATCCCAGAACCCACCAGATGGTGCTGGGCATGGCTCTGCCTTCTCTGCTGCCCCAATGCCAATCCGCAGCATTGCCGAGGCAGTGAGGGAGAGGTCACAAAGCCTCACTGGGGAGCAGAAAGGCCAGTCCTGGGGCCATGCTGCTCGCCCCCCTGCTCCACCAGGTGCCTGGCCCCGACCTGAGCCCCCTAGATCACTCCACAGGACTCCTGGGCCTGATGCTGCCGACGCTGAGATTTGCAGGCAAGTGGTGCTGTGGCATGGGGGTTGGAGTGAGAAAGCAAGCACAGCCTTGGGAACACAAGGGGGCTTCTGTGGTCCCTTGTACCCTGCATCAGAGCATCCTAATCCACCCCTTGGAACACCCTGTGGGGATTTTTTTTTGCATTGTTGGTTGTCCCTGATCTCTTTCCTTGTCATGGCCATAGCCCTGAGTCTCCCTGTCCCCATGAGTGCGCAGGGGAGCTCACATGCCCTGGGTGGGTGTTGGCAGGGTGTCAGGAACTGGGGAGAGGCAGACAAAGACGAAGAAGCCCTGGGAGATGGAGGAGCAGCCCCAAAGGCTGATCCAGAACCAGGAACAGGGCTGTCCCAGTCCCTGTGGGGTGGGTGAGTGCTCCCCGTCCTTGCATTGTGGCATTCAAGCCCAGTTCTGGGGCAGTGGAGGGGCAGAGCTGCCAGGGCAGCTGGCCCCAGCCTCACTGCATGGACTCCGAGGAACGGCTGTGGGATGTGGCTGTCAGGGACCATTCCCTGGCCAGTGTCCTGGCCCCCTTGGTTTCCTCTGACACTGCCACTGAGGTGATGGGTGAGCTGCTGGTGGCAGGGGAGCAACAGGCCTGGCGGAAGTATCTCCAGCAGGACTGGCACTTGGAAGCCCTGGCACAGGACAGGTAGGGCTGGCATGGCACTGGGCCCCATGCCAAGGGCAGGCTGACACTCCCAGTGTTTATCGCTGTATCTCTGTCTCCCCAGGCAAAGTTTTGAGCCCATCTCACCACCTCCCAGGTGTGCTTCCAGCTCCAGTTCCTTCCCAGTGCACTATGGTGTTGCAGTGTGCAAAGCTGAGCCACTCAACAAGGTAAAGGCGCTGCCAGAGGTAGTGGAGGGGAGCTCTGAGGATGAGGAGGAGGAGGTGGACCATGAGCTGGTGGAAAAGAAGGTACAGATACTGCTGGGGACAATTCTCTCATGGTTCTCCACTGCCCTGGCCAGGTGCTCATGGAGACTGGGGGCATTTCTGGATGCTCACAGGGACTGAGGCAACCCTGGTTGCTCCTGGGAGCTGGGGACATCACCAGGCACTCGTACACACAGGGGTCATTGCTGGATGCTTGCGGGGACCAGGAGCATTGTCCTATACACACATGGGGCTGGGGACATTGCCAGATGGTGCAAAGACTAGGGGCCTTGTCAAGTGCTTGCAGGAAGTGGGAGTCTCATCAGATGCTTGTGGGGACCAGCAGCATCTCCAAATGCTTGATGCTTGCTTGCAGGGATGTTCCCAGATGCCCGTAGGGACCGGGGGCCTCTATTAGGTGCACATGGGGTCAGACAGATTCTTGTGGGGACTGGGAATCGCCAGTAGCTCATGGGAACCAGGGGTACAGCAAAGTTATTGTGTACTGTGGGCCCCAGCACAGCACTCCTACACCTCTGTGCCAGTTCCTTGATCCCATGGGGAGTGGCCTCAGTTAGACTTGACCCCTTTGCTCTGGCAGCTGCAACTGATTGAGAGCCTGAGCCGCAAGCTGGTGGTGCTGCAGGAGGCGCAACGGGGGCTACAGGAGGACATTAGTGCCAATGGGGCACTGGGTGAGGATGTGGCAGCCCGCCTGCAAGCCCTTTGCACCCCAGGGGAGTTCGACAAGTACCGCCTCTTCGTGGGTGACCTGGACAAAGTGGTCAACCTCTTGCTCTCCCTCTCGGGGCGCCTGGCCCGGGTGGAAACTGCCCTGGGCAGCCTGGGGCCACACACCCCTGCTGAGGACAAGGTGGGCATGGGGAAGGGGACCCTCACCCATGAGGTTTTGGGCTGTGTGATGTCTTGCCAATGCCAGCTGTTTGCCCACAGCTGGCCCTGCGGGAGAAGCAGCGGCTGCTGGTGGCACAGCTGGAGGACGCCAAAGAGCTGAAGGAGCACATGGGGCGACGGGAGGAGGCAGTGGGTGCCATGGTGGCACGGTACCTGCCTGCTGAGCACCTCCAGGACTACCAGCACTTTGTCAAGATGAAGTCGGCCCTCATTGCTGAGCAGCGGGAGCTGGAAGAGAAGATCAAGCTGGGTCAGGAGCAGCTCAGGTGCCTGCGCGAGAGCCTTGGCCAGGCCTCCAAGGACTGCTAGTCCCCTACCCAGCCTCCCTCTGGGATCCTGGCTGTGATCCCAGCTTGCTGCCAAAGTGGATCCAGCCCCTCGTGGGCTCACCCTGTGTCTGTCCATCTGTCCAGCCCCTGCCTTTTATTTATTTTTCTGATTTACCAAGCAGGGGAGGGGTTACCAGTCATGGGGTTGTTGTGCCACAGAGCTGTCATGGGCTCTGGTCACTCAGCAGCCTGTGGCTCAGCAAGACCAGATGGATGGATGGGTCTTTCTGTGCCCACAGAGTCCCTCCAACTTGTCCTGAACACCACTGCCTGTCTTGTATCTGGTGCTCTACCACATGCCTTAAACACCCCCTAGCTACTACTCATGCAGCACCTGAAAGGGTTAAACCATGCTGACTCTCTGTCATGTCTGTCCAGCTCTGTCCATCTGTCCAGTGGGAGTTGAAGGAATTTCAGCCCCAGCATCCTCTTCCTTCCCATTGTGTCAGAAACAATGGCCCCAGCCAGCCGGTTTTTAACCCACTCCCTGCTGGCTGAGGGACCACAGGGGGCTGAGGTGAGTACCAGTAGGTGCTGTGTGTCTGTGTCTTGGGATGGTACCCTGCCAGGGCATGGGATTCTGGGACCAGTACACTGAGGCCTGCAGCTACTGTCTGCCACCAATGCTGTGGGCATGAAGACAAGTGGGCCTCATCCAGCTCTCATCTGTAGCTTCTAGCTCAAAACCAGGAATGATTAATAGAGGGAAAACCACATCAAGGACAAAATGCGATACCTATCCCCTCCTCTGTACTGCAACAACCACAACTAGCACTTAGATGTCACCCCCGCCACTCTCCACCTGTCTCCATGGCATGAGCAGGTGCCTTCATATTGATTTTGCACAGGGCTTTAATGCAACCAGCATTAAAGAGCTTGGGGCTGGGGGTTAAACATTTTGGAGAGGCAGGTGGGCTGCAGTGCTTTGGGGTGGCCCCATAGCTGGACAACTCAGCACAACCCAGACCAGGATTGAGGCAGCATCCTTGTCTGCCTCTGCTCCAGCAGCAGCCCCCCCCACCCCCGTGTTGCTACCCCTGCTCTGGGCTATCCTTGCTAGCCTGTTAAACACTACACCTCACACCTGCCTGGCTGTGTGGGATGGTACCTGGCAAGACTGCGGTCCTCAACATTCCCTCCATCTCAGCCACCTCGGGATTATTGCTAGGACCAAAGACTGCATCCCCTGGGGGCCATGCTGCTCTCTCTCATGGTGAGGTTCAGCAGCCCTGCATGGGGCCCTGTGCTGGAGGAGCTTCCAGGGCCTGCGTGTTGCTGCAATGGCATTGTATCTCTAACAGTAAAGCAGCAGCAGGAGCTGCACATGTGTCCCAGCTGTGTCTTGCATGGTTTGTCCCTTTGCCCCAACAAGTGGCCCTGGAGCGGGGAGGGGGTTGTTGCTCCGGCTGGGATGAACCAAGGCTTGGCAAGCTCTTGGGAGCTGAATGCCCCCGTAGCACAGGGGGCACCTGTAGTGCAGCTTTGGGCAGGATGTCTTCTGCACCCAGTGCTCCTAGGCTGAATTGGGTCACAGGTCAGTGCCTGGACCCTTGCCCCGGGATGCATGCAGGAGTCACAGCTTCTGGGTAGTGGATACAGCATTTTCCCTGGCAATCTGCCAGAGCTTTTGGGGCAGCCCTGGGGTGGGGGTGGCCGTGCCCGGGGGAAAGTCGCCATGCTGCTGCTGCCGCTGAACCCGTTCCAGAGTACCCCGATTCACTGCAGGCACTCCGGGCACCCCCTGCTCTCGCCCCCTCTGCCCAGGGCAGCCCGGGGTGACTGCAGCCACTGGCGGTGCTGCTTCCCGGACGGAGCAGTTGGGCACATGTGAGAGGGGCAGGGACGTGTGGCAGCGGCGTGTGCGTGCATAGGTGCTGGGACGGGATGCCTGGGATGCTCCAGGGAGTGTGGGCGAGTGCGCAATGGGATTACACACGTGTACGCTCATGGGAGCGTGTGGGTGAGTGGCAGGAGGCGTGTGAAGTGTGAACGTGTGGCTGCGCAGGGGATACGGGCGTGTGCATGTCAGTGTGCACGGGTGGACACGTATGCACAGGTGCGTGTGTGCGCATGCATGTGAGCGCACACAGCTGAATGCTCACACAGGTGAACGCGTGCATACGCCTGTGAGCACACACACGTGTGTGCAGCTCACAAGCATCAGCGGTGACTGTGCATGCAGGTGAACACGCACACGTGGGGGGACTACTATGCCTGATGTGCACATGAGAATACATGCACGTGTGTGTGTGCACATGCAAACAAGCCAATGCACACGTGGGTGAATGCACACACATTGCTTAAGTGGGGGAGCTCATAGGGCTACTTGTGTAAGGCCTTGCATAGGGGTAACTGCAGGCACAGGGAAACTGTGTCCCATGACCCATTTAATACCCCATAGCTCCTCCATGCAGCTCCAGCTGCTGCCAGGGAGAACCAAGTCATGGCAGAATGGCCAGGATGCTGGGTACAAGGACCCTCAGTGCTGGATGTGGCCATGGCATGGGGTGTCCTGGGGATCCCTTTGTGAGACCCCAGAGGAGGTGCAGGCTAGCAGCCCCATCATAGTCTTCAGGGTCCTAAGTCTTCCAGAGTTGTAAACAGAACCTACAAAGGTGGGGTAGCCCCTGGCCCTGGTGTCTGTCTCCCCATCACAATGATCTCTCCATTTTACAAATGCCAGATCTGTATCACCTGAGCTGGGGAAGGATGAGGACATGGCAGGTAGCCATGCTTTCATTAAAGACCCCTGCCACATGTGGGAGAGGGGAATCCTGGAGCATAAAACTTCAAACCCCATAGTAGGGCCCCCTCACTTGTCACTCAGTCCATTACAGCCCAAAAGGGAGAGCCCTCCGTGTCCCTGGGTTGGGACAGCATGGCCCAGCAGGAAGGAAGGGATATGACACTCTGCCGGCATGGAGAGCCCAGAGCAGCAGTGGGTGAGAAATGAGCAGAGAGGCCCATGGGACACAGTGGGATGGAAAGTGAGGCCAAACCCTCCCTCCCTAGATGTGGGCTGTTTGGGAGCACACCCTCCTGTGTACATGCATGTGTATGTGCTCCAACACACACTTCAGAGCATGTTCTGTGTTCTATGCAATCACACCTCTGAGGGGATATCTGTATGCATGCATACCACAGAATCACAGAAGGGTTTGGGCTGGGAGGGGTCTTTGAAGGACATTATGTCCAACCCCCCTGCCATGGGCAGGGACATCTTCTAGGGATGCCAGGAAGCTCTATCCAGCCTGGCACTGAACACTTCTCATGCAGAGATGGGTCAGCCACAGCTTCTCTGGGCAACCTGTGCCAGTGTTTCACCACCCCCATGAAAAAGGATTTTCTGTCTAACCCAAATACACCATATGTCACTTTAAAACTATTGCCCCTTGTCCTGTCTTGACATGCCCTGTGAAAAACTCTCCTTTTGGAACCCCCTTGATGTATTGAAATGCTTCTTAAAGGTCTCCCCGGAGCCTTGCCTTCTCCAGACTGAACAACACCCCCATTTCACAGCCTATTTCCACAGCAGATGGTTTTCAGCTCTCAGAGCATCTCTGTGGTCTCCCCTTGACCTGCTCAAACAGCACCACATCCTCCTTGTGCTGGAGACCCCAGAGCTGGAGCCAGCACTCCTGTGCATCTTACCAGAGCAGAGCAGAGCAGATGGAGAGGAGCTCGCTCCCTCATCCTGCTGCCCACCCTGCTCAGGACATGTGTGCTCAGGACATGTGTGGCTCTCGTGGGCCGCCAGCATGTTTGCGTATGGAAGTGTGTGTACAAGTAAGTGTGTGTGGAGGCAATTGTGTGTGTGCTTGGCCATGACTCCATGTGTTGCCATATGCCTATATGGTTGCATGGCAATGGTATACGTGCTCTCACCTGTGCCTGGGGGTGTACACGTGGGTATGTGCACAGAAATGTGTGTGGCCATGGTGTGAATGCTCACCCGTGCCAGCCGTGTGTCCGCCCTTGTTCATGTTTGGGGATGCACAAATATGTGCACAGCGGCAGTGCACGCGCTCACCCGTGTCTGCACGCATCTACGTGCATGCAGGTGGTGCGTTTGCTTACCCATGCCTGGGGGCATGCAGGCTTGTGCGTGTGACCACAGATACGGGCATTGCAAACACTGCCGTGTGCCCTGCTCGTGCATCTGCCCGCATGGATGGCACACACACACATGTGCGGCTGCGATGCCTTGTGCATGTGCTGGGCCTGCCACGTGAGGGGCGCCCACACACGTGCAGCGCAGTGCAGCGCAGTGCAGTGCAGTGGTGCATGGGCTCTCCCACTCCCATACATGTGCCCGCGTGAGAGGGAGCATCCCTTGAGCCGTGCCCGCCCGCGCACCGTGTGAGCGTGTGCACACGTATGTGCGCGGCGGCGGCGGCGCGCGTGTGCGCGTGTGTGTGTGCGTGTGTGTGTGCGTGTGTGTGTGTGTGTNGTGCTGCGGGATGCTCGGCGGGGATCCGGCAGCCGGCAGTCCTGGGGCTGGAGGAGGCGATGCACCCAGGGAGAGGGGGGCGGTCAGCAGCGCTGCTGTCACTCCCCCCCCGTCCCCTCTCCCTGCGGCGCTGCGCCGAGAGAAGGCACCGCGGTTGCCGACAGCCGCGGGGAACGGGGAGGGCGCGGTGGAGCCGGCCCGCGGTAGATGCGTGGGGCCCGGCACGGTGCCGTGGGATGCCCTCCCGCCACCTCCGGCCCAGGTACGGCAGCCCTGCTGCTGTTCAAGCTCGCTCGTCGAGGTAGGTGCTCCCAGTCCCTCCTCAGCCCTCGGAGCCGGCAGGGATGCTGCGGGGAGACGGCTTCCCCCGCATGCGGGAACCCCGCGCTCCCCCCCTCAATCCCAGCCCACCCGCAGCCACCTGCTCGGGTCTGGCGACCCACGGGCGTGGGAGGTTCACCTTTCCTTTCCCGGTTGCCGGAGCCAGATGGGCCGGTGGGGTCCAGCTGGTGCTTTTCATGGGGACGCCTGTGCTGTCCCCGGCCACAAGGCAGCCCAGCACCTCGAGGGTGGGCAATAGCACAGGCTTCGAGAAGGGGTTCCACCCCTCTATGCACCAATGTATCAATGCCTGAGCATGGGGCGGCTACAGTCTCCTATGCCCAAGCCAGGGACAGTGTTAGGATGCCAGGTAGGCTGAGGAATAGCTGGAACACTGAAAAAGGGCAAGGAAGGAAAACTTTGTCTGCAGGGATACCACCCTGAGTGTTGTTCCTGGTCGAGAAAGTGCCATCTCCCTTGATTTTCAGGATTGCACCTTCCAGCTGGTGGAGCCCTACAGGATGAGGGGCCATGCATGCCTCTTCCTCCATTCCTATGTGTCTTTGTGCTCTCAGGGCTGTCGTAGGAGGCTGCAGAGCTTTGAGCCAAGCCAGCTTGGAAGATGGCCGAGAAGCTGGTGCCTGTAGACCTGTTCTCAAGGAAGACCCGTGAATCAGTGTCATCCCTGGACTCGGACAAGCTGGCACCCATCTCACCCGAGGTGGGTGGCGAGGAGTCATCTGACAGCGAGGGCGAGCAGGAGGACAGTTCTCACAAGCTCATCCGGAAGGTTTCCACCTCGGGGCAGATGAGAAGCAAGGTCAGGGCTGGGGGATGCCGCGGGTGAGGGGCTGGCTGGGTGTGGGGTCACTGCTGAGAATGGGACAGGGTTCTCCGGGGTATAAATCAGTACCAGGTTATTGCTGCTGGCAGAGTTCACCCAGCCAGAGCTGGGAGGGTTCTGGCCCCCAGTGCACTGTGGTAGAGCACATAGAAACATTCAAACCCCACAGTGGTAGTGTCAGCATTGGTCCCATGGGGCTGCAAAGTGTGCATTTTATCCCACTGTTCATGAATAGGGTCTCTCCCATACCCAGACAACCCCTACCACATGGCTTTCATGCTGCATTTGTATCCCCTGGGCTCCCCTTACCTGTTCCTGGAAGAAGAGGACTCTTTTTGGAATTCTCTGCCCAATGGATTCTCTGGGGCTGAGATTTAGGGTCATGATAGTTCTGTAGGCTTCTGGGATCCCACATCCTGCTGCAGGCACTGTGTGTGCAGGGCTTGGTGGGTGGCAAAATGGAACCTGCATCTTTCCTAGTGCCCCAGATTAATTTGGTTGTGCCAGCTCCCTCGGGGGTCCCATTCCCACAGATCCAGTCCCCACTGGTGGTTTGCTGGACAGATGGGAACACCTTTGAGGTCAAATGTGACACTCGTACTTCCCAGCATGAGAGCAGCTGGGGGTGTGTGTGCACAGTTTGTTCACAAAAAGCTGTTTTTATAGTACCTACAAAATATGGGGGATGGTGCTTTTAGCCAAACAGGAGTGCATGGTCCGAGGTGTCCCAGAGTGAAATGCAAGGCAGGCAGAAATAACCAGGGCTGAATGGCCAGGTGGGACAAGGGGAGAGAAGGAGGTTTGGGGGGACATTCTGGGGAGGGAGGATGCAGACACAGTTCTGGGAGGATGCTCTGGATGACATACTGGGCAAGTGGTCCTGTTTCATCCACCTTTCAGCTGCAGGTAGGAGGTGGCAGAAGTGAGTCAAGGCAGTGCCTGCAGTGTTGGGCGGCACACGGGGGCTGCTAGAAATTCCCCCGCCGCCAGCTTCCAGTGCCAGCCACCCCTCAGTGAGGATTTGGTGGCTGTGCTGCTCCAGGGATAGGGGAGAGCTCTGAAAATACAGCACAGGAATGCAGTTGTGGAGCGGGGGGGGGGGGGGATACGCGGGGCC
>VWZN01012607.1:133985-153431 GCA_013396955.1 Regulus satrapa | reverse complement strand
GGGGGGGGGTTATTTGAACCGTGGAGAATGAAGGCTCCTTATCCTCACTACACACCTTGAGCATCCTGCAGTTTTAGGGTGCCCCAGGAATGGGGCAAGCTGTACCTGTGCATGTCGGGGTGTTGGGCAGCTGTAGGGAGCCTTGTGAGGCAGTGCTGTAGACCCAGGCTGTGGAGCAGGCTGCCCACTGAGCGCTGAATCCTGGCCAAAAGATGAAGAAAGTAAGATACAGCTGGCTGGAAACTGTAGGCCTGGAAACTTCTTCTGCAGCAGGAGGGTGGGCCGTGGCTCCTGGGCAGTGCTTCACACTGGTGGGACACTGGAGCATCTCTCATACAGAAAGAGTCTGGGAGAGCTGGGACTATACAGCCTCGAGGAGAGACTGTATCCAAGGGGTCCCAATTTTTGAAAGGGAGTATGCAGCAAAGAGGGAACTAGGTTCTTTTCATTGGTCTCCACCAATGGACAGAGATGAAAAAATAGGAAATTGCACCCCAACACAAGAAAACACTGTCTGAGACCATGGAGGCTGGGCTTGCTCTCATTAATCACCAAGCTAGTGCCTGCAGTGTGAAGATAGTGTCACTATCTGGATGTCACTAGCTGGATGTTTGTGAGGTTTCTCAAGCACTCTGTCCCTCTCCCTGGCCAGCTTTTCCTTATGTGAATGTCACTCTTGCCCATCAGTTCTTGCCTAGCCCTGTTGGGCAGAGTGGGAGGGCTGTGCCCATCAGCATCAGGGCACAAGGGGTAGTGGGGAGCTGGTATGGGTCAGCCTGATCTGGGATGCCTGCCAGCAGGATGCTTGGGGACTGATAGGGCCGTAGATAGGGAAGCATGACCTCATTTCTAAAAAGCAGCTGATGTGTGCTGTAGGGAGGTTGCCTTTCTTCTGGGAGATCCTTTCCTAATTCCTCTCCTCCTGTTAATTCTCTGTCCCCTTTCAATGGTCTTGAGAGCACGATGTGATGGCTTGTCAGGTCTCGTGCTGAAATCTCCTTTCTAGCATTAACCCAGCATGGGGAAGGGATGTTGTGGTTGGTCCTCCCATGGCAGAAAGCTCCATCCTCTGAGACCTGTGGGGCATAGCACCCATCAGGCACTGACACCCTGTCTGCCCAGTCCCGGAAGAGCTCTGCTGTATCACAAAGCCTTATAAGGTTTCCAACTGACTCCAGCTCATGGGGTGCCTAACAGCTGGTGGAAGCTCTGCAGCTAGGCTGTTTGAAGTTTGCCAGCTTTCCTCTGTTGTTCTGGTGCCTGCTGGCTCAGCTGGGGGATAAGCTCTGATGCAACTGGACCCTTGCTTGTGCCCAGTGGGCTGCTGCACTTGGAGGGTGGCTGCCTGGAATGATGCTGGTGCAATGCAGGTTGGTGTGTTGACAGGTTACCCTCTTTCCCTTCTCCTCCTAGCGGGTCATATCACATCGTGTGGTCACAGAGACAAGTATGTCCCTTCAGGAGCAGTGTAGGGTGGCCAGCTGTATGGGCAGACAGTGTGGAGCTCACCAGCCATATGTGATGGGATTCCTGAATAACAACCTTCCTAGGTCTTCTGCAGGTGCTCCTTTGCTGTCCAAGATGATCCCAGCAGGAAAACCCTCCTGCCCCAGCTGTGGTCAGACCTAGCTGCACAATGGGCTCTTCCCAGGAATGGTGGTGGCAGAGCTGGGAGAGTGGGGTGTCAGAACAAAGCAGCATCCTGGGGCTCTGCTTTAGGGCTGGCATTTTGGGTCATAGCCTGACCAGGAAGAATTCCTGCTGGAGGGAGCTGAGCTCCCTTGGGCTGAGGTTCAAGCCCCCTGCTTGTGCTGAGCACACAGCCAACTTGTGGCATGATGGCCTCTGGAAACCAGCCCAGTCCTGGCAGGGCATGTGGCTGGCCATCATCCCAGGGCCATTTCTACCTGCGTGCCCTCTGAGGCTCTGCTGCCACTGCCACTTCAGCTGCATCTGAGTGGGAGGTGGTACTATGTCTGTAGACGTTGTATGGTTTCATTCTTGCCTTTGCCTCTGGAATCCCCCCAGTGCTGGTGCTGAGTCCCCCGGGCTGGAGAGAGCAGGAAAGGACCTCAGGATGGGCCAGGGGAGCTGGCCTCTGGCTGATTGCTTGGTGGGTTGTATGTGGCTCTGGGTGTGCTGCCTCTTGCTGAGATGGGACCAGCACTGGCTTTGCTGAGGCTCTCTGAAGTGTTGCTTGGGGTTCTCCAGATAGAAAAGCTGTGGTTGGGATGAGTGGAGGGACTTGGGTTTGTTTTGGGTGGCACACTGTGCTTACAGCTGTGCAGTTACCGGTGCAGAGCTCCCAGCCCAGTGATCAGGGGCTGCCAATGTCTCTCAAGGAAGAAGAGGCAGTCCCTGTGCTGCAGGTGCTCTTGCAAGCTCTATGGTACATAATGGCCACTTACTATATTATTGTGGTGACCCTCATGCCATGGACAGGGCTTTGGGGAGCCAGCACAGCCGGGATGATGCCACTCTGGCATGGCCTGTCTGCCCTTGCCATCCCTGTTCCTGTTTGCAAAGAGGAAACACTGGGCTCATACAGAAATATAGTGTGGCTTCCCACTGTGTGGCTGGGCCTGCTGCTGGCCTTGGCCATCAGATGCCTCTGAGGTCTCCTCCTGTTGTTCATTCCAAAAACAGGGGTCCAAAATCACAGAGCCACTTGAGAGCTGCTCCCTGCCCCAGCAGCTGGACCAGGTGCTCCTGGTTGAGACCCATGGTCAAGAAGTGAAGTAGGTGGGTGGATTACCATAATGAGATCCCAAAACAGCCCTCTGGCACCCCAGACTTGTGTGTGCCTGCCCAGGCAGCATGGGACAACTAGCCTCCAGGGCTTATTTTGGAAAGGGGACCAGCCGTATTTTCCCCGGGGGGGGGTTGTCTGACCCCATGCTGGTACCAATGGAACCTGTACCACATGGTATCATACACCAGGGATGATGGAGCCTGGATGGGCAGCTGTTGACATGAGGAGTTGTGCAGCACGTGGTGACACAGAGGGCTTGGGCTTTGATGCCCAAAGCAGCCCCCAAGGGTGGGCATGGGGAGAGCTACCCTCCGAGCCTTGCTGCACCAGTTTTGCTTCCCCGTGCTGGGATGGCTATGGATTAGTCTGCACTGGTGGAAAACTGAGTCACACTCTCCCCTGCCATGGTATTGGAAGCATTGTAAAACTCTGATGTGTGCTGTGGTGAAGTTGGGGGACTCTGCCTTTCAGGGCAGCTGCATCCTGTCCCTGGGATGGCCAAGACTGTGATATCTTGGGGCTGGGTGATGACTTCTTGCTTCTGTCAGGAGCTGCTGCTGCTGCTGGGGGTATTTTGGCTCTGACCCTCCTTTGCAGGAGTGGGTGCCAGCCTCCCAGGCAGCCAGTCCTTGCTGTATCCTCTGCTACCCACATGGCCCCCGAGCCAGGCAGAGTGCCCATGCCCAGCTGGATCCAACTTCTCCTGTGATAGCCCGGAGGCACCATCATGGAGCTGCATCTTCTTCCTTCTCCTTGTCATCCTTTTCTCCCACTGGCCTCCCCAGCTGTCACAGCTTCTCACACCACTCCTTGCTGTCACACACTGCCTGTCCTTTGCAGTGACAGCAATGACTGCGGCAAACACAGCACCTATTCCTGACGAGTCAGGAACACCACCAGATGTGGTGTTCAGGGCTGGATCCCACTTGGCTATGGCAGGACCCTGGCTGGACCCTGGGGCACTGGGACAAGGACTACTAGGGTGCATGATTTGTGTGTGGATCTGGGGGTCACAGCTGGACCCCACCGGAAGGATCTCTCTGCGCTCTCACATCAGAGGCCAGGGAAAGGATGCAGTGTGTCCCGGGGTGCTGGCACTGGGAACAACTAGGCTGACATTCATAGGCATCATGGTGACTGAACCCAGCCGAACTCTGCACCAGTCTTGGGCAGTAATAAAGGCTTGAAACAAGCCTCTTCAAACTCCAAGCTGGAACAGAGCAGGGACAATGTGGTGGATGCCCCAGGGAGATTCAGGAGGGTTAGGCATTTGGGGAATTGAGGCTCAGGGACCCAGGTGGGGTTTTGTGACTTTGAAGGCTTCTGCTAGTCATGGTTCTTTGGCCATCTGGTTCAGACCCATGGGGCATTAGATTAAAGCTGAGACCTAGGACTGGTGTGTTTGCAGGCTGGCAGGTACCTGGGTACCACCTTTTGCAGCACATGGGTTGGCACAGGAGCGCGGAGCCCCAGGGCCATGGTTCCTTCTCTGTGCCCTCGTGCCCAGTGTTAATTTGCCGTTAAATGTGGCTTGCCATCATGTGCCTGAATTGGATACACCACTGTGGCAGCTAATTGCAGAGAAGCAGCTGAACGAAGCTGATGGTGGCGTTTAAAGAAGATACAATCAAAGATGAGGCAGTGCCAGAGCATCTCTGCCACCCCACTCAGGCTCATAGCCATGTTACAAACACTAATTAATTGAGTCTTGTAAACACCACTGTGAGAAGCGTAAATATTGGCAGGTGCTGAGTTTTGGGGACGGCAGAGGACTGGTAGCCAGGTTGCAGTGATGCACTGTGCTGCAGGGGATGCTCTGCCTGCTGCAAGCTACCCTCAGTCCCAGGTTTTCCCCTCTAGGGGCTGTGGAGGCAAGGCAGAACTGGCTACACCCTGGCTGTCTGCTCTCCAAACCATCTGGGGCCGCAGTGCCCAGGTAATGCCACTTCCAAGATGCAGTCCTTGTATATCTGGGGCACTGCTGTCCCCTCAAAGGAAGCTCTCCTGGCTCCAGTTCTGTCCTTGGCTTCTAGGGAGCTGCAGCAGGATGAGGATCTCCAGGCACTGCCCTGGGGATGGAGAGGAATTATCAACAGTGGAGGCTCTGCACTGCTGGAGACCTGCATCTTCCAGCCCTGCCATGCCCAGCAGCATCCTTCCAAATCACAGGGAGTGGCCAGTGCCCAGGCAATGATGGGCAGGGAGCATAATTTGCCCTGCTACATGTAGCAGAGAATGAGCCCCAGAATGTCCATCTTTGCTCCTGGGGACCCAGGGACTAGGTGTCACAGGGGAAAATGGTGGCTTTGGTGATCCTGGAGCTACAGGAGCTACAGGAGCTCAGGACACTGTGGTCTCTGCAGAAGAGCGTAAAGGAGGGGCTGTTGCTGAAGCAGACGAGCTCCTTCCAGAGGTGGAAGAGACGATACTTCAAGCTGCGAGGCAGGACACTCTATTATGCTAAGGATGCCAAGGTAGGCTGGGGAACACTTTTAGCATGCTCAGCCTGGGGGGTACCTGAACCTGACAGCCCAGGAGGGCAAAGAGAACTCTGCCTGGTAGACTGGATCTCTGGTTCCTCCCTCACAGTCCCTGATCTTTGACGAGGTGGACCTGTCTGATGCCAGTGTGGCCGAGACCAGCACCAAGAACATCAACAACAGTTTCACGGTGAGGGAGGTGTGGGGCTACCAGCTGCACGCTGTGGAGTTCTCAGCACCTTATGGGGGAGGCACTACAGACCTCCCTGATCTCCCGAGAGCCATGGGGCACTCCACAGCATGGCCTCCTGCTGCTGGAGGTGGCACTGGTGTGCCAGAGATTGCTGGGGTCTGTGCTGGGTTCTTGGTGGCCTGGTGATAGCCTTGCAAGAGAACATGGGGATCGTGGCTGTTGCAGGTGATCACACCATTCCGGAAGCTCATCTTATGCGCGGAGAACCGGAAGGAGATGGAGGACTGGATCACTGCCCTGAAATCTGTCCAGAAGTGGGAGATTAATGAGGTGATGTGGGCAGGGTGCTGCATGGATCTGTATTTCCCTGTGAAGTGTGTGTATCTCCCTGTGTGCCTTGACTGCCAGACAAGAGCTGTTGCCCTTGGCATAGCCACACCAGGACAGGAGTTGGGCTGGGGGACTAGGGAGGGCCAGGAGCGAGGGAAGGAGTGCCAGCTGAGGGTCCCAGGCACTGATGGGGCAGGGCTGTGCCTCTAGGCCACACAATTCAACATGGAGCACTTCTCGGGTATGCACAATTGGTACGCCTGCTCTCATGCCCGCCCCACCTTCTGCAACGTGTGCCGCGAAGCTCTTCCAGGGGTCACATCCCATGGCCTCTCCTGTGAAGGTCAGTTCTGGGGTCCTGCTGGGAGGTGGGCAGGGGTTGGGACGGGGACAGAGCAGGAGTGGTACAGGGTGATGCCCACTGCCACAGATGCAGAGGGGTTTGGGACCAGGGATGTGCGTGCTGTGGGGACCTTCNCACAAACAACTGCAAGTGGACGACTCTGGCCTCCATCGGCATTGAAATCATCGAGGATGAGGATGGGGTAAGCAAGGGAGTCCCTGTTAGGGATCCTGGCAGGACAGATCCTCCAGCAGAACTGGTGTCGCTGTGCCCAAATCAGGAAGCACAAAGAAACTAGCTATCCCCTGCACTGTGTGACCTCTGCGCTTGGCTCTGCAGGGGCATAGCTTTGGGACACCTCCTCTCACACCCTGTATCAGGATCCCTTTTTGCTGTCCAAGTGGGGCCACCTCCAGATATTTTCTGGTGCCATGTCTGCCCTGCCTCACATGCCAATGGCTTCAAGGGGTCAGGCAGGGAGGGATGAGAGGACATGGGAGGGGTTCCAGACCTGCTTTGCTCTGCTCTATGTCACCACCTCCATGGTGCTTTCGGGAAAGAGGTGGCCAGTGACCGTTCTTTCAAGCATGCAGGATGCCATTGGTCACTATTCTCTGCAGGTGGCCATGCCCCATCAGTGGCTGGAGGGGAACTTGCCTGTCAGCGCACGCTGCGCTGTCTGTGACAGGACCTGTGGCAGCGTCCGGAGGCTGCAGGACTGGCGGTGTCTCTGGTGCAAGGCCATCGTAAGGATCCTTGTCCCCACCCCTCTCCCAGCACAGACAGCACTGCCCCTCCTGTGTGCATCTCTGGGAAAACTGATGATGGGGACTTTGGTGCTGCATCCCCCAGCTTTGCTTATACAGGTGTCCCTTTGTTCCCAGGTTCACAGTGCCTGCAAAGAGCTCCTTGGCAAGAGGTGCCCCCTGGGCCAGTACAAAGTGTCCATCATCCCACCAACTGCCTTGAACAGCATAGATTCTGATGGTGAGAGTCACGGAGGGTGCAGGGCTGGTCTGGCAAGGGGGACAGGCTGTTTGGGATAGGGTTCTGAACTCTCTGAGGTCCTCTGGGAGCTTCGACTTCCTGCACTGTGCCTGTTTTGTGGGGCAGCAGGAACACCACCTTCAGTAGGCTCCAGAGTCAGTGCCACTCCCTTGGTTGAAGGCTGCTTGTTGCCTTGCACTCTGCTTCAGGGCTTGGTGGTGTTCTGTGGTTTTTGGGGTGGCACTTGCCTGCATGTGGCTTTAGCTGCTCTTGCCAGGCCACCTCTTGCAGTAGCTTAGGACATGGTCCCTCTGTGCTGTAATTAGCAGTGCCAGCCCTACACCTCTGAAGTGGGCTGTCCTCTGTTGTGCCTCAATGGTTTGGCATCCCTTAAGGCAGGATAAAGCTCTTGGGCTCTCGGTGTCTGAAGCTCAGCTGGTTTTTTGGTAATGCAGGGCGCAGCTTTGCCCTGACATGGAACACTGCAGGGGGGAGCCATGTGGAGCGTGGGGGGACTCCCCTGGCTGTCTCCTTCTCCTGAGGGGGCCAGCTGGCCTCTACTGAGCAAAATCTATTCTTCTCCTCCGGATATTTCGTCCTCCATTCTTTAATGCTTTTCACCACTCAGTTCAGCCAGTGGCTCATTTGCCTCTTGTTACTCATTGGGATGCTGTCAGGTTAACCATCATGCAGCTGCTCCTCAAGCTCCAGAGCCTCGGCTGCTGGTGGCTGATCCCTGGCAGCATCTCTGTCCCTCTCCAGCAGCCCAGTCATGCGTGGCTGTGACAGTTGCCCACCTGTCTGGGAACAGCTTAGCAAGGCTTCAGTCCCCCCTTGTCCTGCCACGCTGTCCTGCTGCAGCATATGGGTACTGTTGGCAGCAAGCTTTTCTGCTGCAGCCCACGCTCTGATTCAGCAGCTCCCACCCAGTGCTTTGTGTTACCAGTGTGCTCCACTTGGCTGGGCTGGGAGTGGAGATGGCTAGGCAAGGAGGGGGTGGGCTGTGGGGATGTTGCCCCCATGCTCCTGCTGTGGTGGGGGTGCTTGGGCTCCTGGTTGCAGCCCACAGGGCTCCTGAGGGCAATGGATGTGGAGCTGGTGCCAGTGGCAGTGACAGCTGATGTGGTCCCTGCTGCAGCATTGCTGGGTCTGCCAAGGGAAGGAGCCTGCAGACACCAGCCAGGGGACTGAGATGGCCAAGATGTGCCTGAGGTGGGTGCGGGCTCTGGGCCAGCTGCCAATCCTGCTCTGCCTTGGGCACATTTCTTTCCCCTCTCATTTCTTTAAAAGCACAGTGCTTCCTCTTCCCTCTGCCCCTCACCAGCCCCTGGACATCCCCATTACTGCCCCTCCTGCACCAGCAATCCCACAGGTTGGGCTCAGCACAGATGGAATGTCCACACTCTGCTCTCCTGAAGGGTGTGTGTGGAGTGAAAGCTGGAGCTCATGTGTTTTGGGCTTACTGTAGGTTTCTGGAAAGCCACCTGCCCCTCCACCTGCTCCAGCCCTCTCCTGGCCTTTGTCAATTCCAAGAGCGGGGACAACCAGGGTGTCAAGTTTCTGCGCAAGTT
Organism: Regulus satrapa; assembly: GCA_013396955.1. Lineage (NCBI taxonomy): Eukaryota > Metazoa > Chordata > Aves > Passeriformes > Regulidae > Regulus > Regulus satrapa. Next base: position 144,775 of record VWZN01012607.1, on the reverse strand, counting down.
CAAGCAGTTCCTCAACCCAGCCCAAGTCTTTGACCTCATGAATGGGGGCCCACATCTGGGGTAAGCACCAGCCTGAGCATCAACCTGGAATTGCCTTGGTGGGATCCCGGTGGGCACCTGGCACAGCACCCAGTCCTTCTCTCCTTGCCCCCCACCCAGGCTCCGCCTCTTCCAGAAGTTCTCCACCTTCAGAATCCTGGTGTGTGGTGGGGATGGCAGCGTGGGTTGGGTGCTCTCTGAGATCGATGCCCTTGGCCTCCACAAGCAGGTGAGTGGGAGTGCCTGGCACTGCTAGTGCAGGCCGGCACCATCCCCAGTGCTGCCACACACTGTGTGCCGCAGGTGCTGCCAAGCAATGGGCACAGTAGGGTTGGGGATATCACAGCTGCCCTCGGGGGCTGCTCTGAGCCCCCCCCGGCCCCACTTTCTCTCCTGCAGTGTCAGTTGGGTGTCCTGCCGCTGGGGACTGGTAATGACCTGGCACGGGTCTTGGGCTGGGGCAGCCTGTGTGACGATGACACTCAACTGCTGCAGATCCTGGAGAAGCTGGAAAGGGCCACCACCAAGATGCTGGACCGGTGAGCAGGGCATACCTGTTCCCCCTACCTTGGCACCTCTTGGGCAGCCTGTCCCAGTTCCTTGCCTGTCCCTTTGCTAGGGGACCAGGAAATGGCAAGCACCCATGGTCTCTGCTTGGCAGGTGGAGCGTGCTGACCTATGAGGCCCCCAAGTGCCCCTCAGCCCTGAAGGAGGAGGAAAATGGGGACTCCAACATCCAGGTGGGAACTGTTGGCATTTAGGGGCTTGAGATGGGGAGAGCAGGCTGGATGGCAGGTTCCTGTTCAACCCAGTTCAGGGACACACAGGGGGGGATGGCACAGGAAGACGTCATACCTAGGGGTCCTGGGGATTTGGACTTCGAGGGGGCTGGCAGTCAGCTGCATGCAATAAAATGAGCCTGGCAGGTGGTCAGCCTGGCATGTGCAGTAGGAAGCAGGCAGAAGGTGAGGTAGAGCTAGCCTGCCACCAGCCAGTTGCTTTGGACTCTTCTGTGTGCTCCCCTTCAGCCCCTTGCCTCAGTTTCCCTCCTGATGTGACTGACCTCTCCTCTGCCCAGCAGCATGGGCACGGTTGCCCTCAGTGGTGAGAAGTAGGCTGAATAAGAGCTGATCATCCCCAGTTCAAGGCTGGCTGGGTAAAGCTCCATCTCTGAGTGGGGCTCAGAGCAGGGTGGCAAGGCTCCAGCTGTCTCCACCTGTGTGTGCCCCCCAGGTCCAGATCTCCCATTACGCTGACTCTGTTGCCTTCCACCTGGCCAAGATCCTGGAGTCAGACAAGCACTCAGTGGTGATCTCCTCTGCAAAGTAAGGAGGGGGCTGTTGATGGGGGGGTATCATAGCCCCTTTGCTGGGCTGGGGCATGTCCCTAGGACCACCCTAGTACCCCCCTCAGCCAGGCTGTCCCAACTGGCCAGCAGCAGCTGCCAGCTGTGCTGGTGCCTGGCAGATAGTCCTGGCACTGCCCCTCTGGAGCAGTAGGTATTATCCCAGCAGCCCCTCTGGCTGGCATCTGTGCCTTGCTGGCCACGCTGTGCCACTCTTGACCTCCAGCCACTTCCCTTGGCAGGTTCCTCTGTGGCACTGTCAATGACTTTGTGACTGAAGTTGGGCGGGCTTACAAGAGGGCAACTGAGAACAAGCAGGAGGCTGAGCTGATGGCACGGAAGGTGTGTTGCAGAATAGCTGGAGGGTTGGGTCAAGCTGGTGGCACAGCCCCCAGGCAGGGGGAGGGGCTGCTCCTAAGGCCTATGCCCTTGTTGTGCATGTGTTGGGGTGTGCCATGCTTGGGGTGTCCAGGTGCTTGGGGGTATCCAGGCACCCAGAGTGCCCAGGGAAGCACCCAGTATGGGTGTGGGGCAGCGGCTTGTGCCAGGTGCTGAGTGGGGTAGGTGTCCACAGTGCGCCATGCTGAACGAAAAGCTGGACTCACTGGTGCGAGAGCTGAATGAGGAGGCTCAGGCCCTCATGGTCCCTGAAGAAATGGCACGGGCCACCCATGCTGATGTCAAGAACCAGGAGAAAGCTGGCAGCTTCAAGCCCAGCCCCATGCCTCGCATCTTCAAATCCAAGGAGCAACTCATGCTGCGGGCAAACAGCCTGAAGAAAGCCCTGCGGCAAATCATTGAGCAGACAGAGAAAGGTGAGGGAGTGGTGGGAGCTGGCAGCTTCCCCGATGCTGCAGCAGCCTGGCAGGGGCTGTGAAGCCACAGTTGGTGCTGGGTTGGTGCTGGACCCATGCCTTTGTTCTCCACTGGGATCCTTGGATAGCAGCCGTGGCCCCACCCTGGGCCCTTCCTGGCATGAGCCCACAGGGCTGACATGAGGGGGGGCCGCAGGACTGCACAGACTCCCTGTCATGTCCCTCTTTGGATCCAGCTGTGGATGAGCAGAACAAGCAGACCCAAGCCTACCAGGGCAGTGAGGACCCCGGCAAGGTCAGCTCGGAGGAGCTCAACAAGGAGGAGGAGAAGCTCAGTAAGATCCCAGCAGGGCACTACAGCATTTTTTGGGGGCATGGGGGTGAGGCATGGGATGGGCTCAGCTTGAGAACCCATGTGGCAGCTACCTTCCTGTCCACCCTGGCCAGGCTCCCGGCAGGTGACGGTGACCTCTGCATCTTCCTCCATCATCCTGGACCGGCCAGTCACCTTTGGCAGCTTGCAGTTCCCTGAGGACCCCAGCACCCTGTGAGTCAGGTGTTCTGCCTGCCCTGGGGACCCTGACCCCCTGTTACTGCCCATCACACAGCAGGAGCAGAGCTGGTACCATGTTGCACCTTTGAGGAGGCTGCTGCAGCAGCAGCCTCTGCCCAGCAGTCTGGCATCCCTGGTACCAGGCCCTCCCTGGCCAAGCCCTCATGCTGGGGGAGCCTGCCTGTGCATGGTGTGGGATCTCTGGCTGATGTTTGGAGCTTTGGCTGTGCCATGGGTGTCCCACCATCATGACTGAGGGAAATGCAGCTATCCCTGCTAGTTTTGGTCAGGCTTCCCAAGTGCCATCTGCTCTTCTCCAGCGGGTGTTACACCACATCCTCTGGTGCCAACCCAGAGTGACCCATGTGCAGCTGCTGCTCAACCTGCTTTCTCTGTTTGCTGCTTTCAGCCACTTCTTGGAGAAATGCGTCATGAATAACTACTTCGGCATTGGCCTGGATGCAAAGATTTCCCTGGAGTTCAACAACAAACGAGATGAACATCCCAAGAAGTGCAGGTTGGCTGGAACCCCCAGTTTTCCCCCAGGGAAAACATGTACCCCTGGCTCTCAGTGCCTGCACCAGGAGAGACCATCAAGATGCTTGGAAGCCATAGGGATGACTCAGTGCTACTGTGCTAGGGATCCTTCCTGCAGCAGATTTTGTACCTGTACCCATTGCTGGGATGAGCACCCCTTGGTGGCAGGCTGCAAACATCCCAGAAAGGGTGAAGACGTGAGGGCTTTGGTGGGATTAACTTGCTCTGCACCTGGAGAGAGAGACATTGCCATGCTGGCATGGAAGGGTCAAAATCTGGGTGCAACATGCTGCACCTTGGCTTTCCTGGGAGGTAGCAGGAACTGAGGAAACTAAGGTGGGGCCAGCAGTCCAGGACTGTTCAGCTCAGTGCCCCAGGAAGCATGGATCCTGGGACAGGCAGTGAGGACCCCACAGCCCCTCATCTTTTCCACTTTGCCCTACAGCAGCCGCACCAAGAACATGATGTGGTATGGAGTACTAGGCACAAAGGAGCTCCTGCAGCGTACCTACAAGAACCTGGAGCAGCGGGTACAGCTGGAGGTACAGGGTTGGGAGAACAGGTTGGTACAGGGTGGGAGGGGCAGCATTACAGCAGCCCCCCAGCCTTAACCCTCTCTTGCAGTGTGATGGGGTGCCAATCTCGCTGCCCAGCTTGCAGGGCATTGCTGTCCTCAACATCCCCAGCTATGCCGGGGGCATCAACTTCTGGGGAGGCACCAAGGAGGACAATGTGAGTGCCAGTACCATGAGCTGAGTTGGGTGGCATTATGTCCTTTCCCCAGTCCTAAAAACCCTGGGGCTGGGGTCTCCCTGCCTTGGACACACATGGGGGGAAAGTTGGATCCCAAAATGAGCCCCTTTTGGAAGTCTCATGTGTAGTGATCCTCTACAGAACTTTGGGGCTCCATCCTTCGATGACAAGAAGCTGGAGGTGGTGGCAGTCTTTGGCAGCATCCAGATGGCTGTCTCACGGGTCATCAACCTCCAGCACCACCGCATTGCACAGGTAGTGGCAAGGGAGCCTGCAGGACCACAGGCAGTGCCAAAAGGCAGCAGGGGAGCCTGTGGCAGTGCGGCTCTGCTCAGCTTGGCAGCTATCAGTGCCATCCCTGGGCTGTCTGCCCCACAGTGCCGCATGGTAAAGATCACCATCCGGGGAGATGAGGGGGTCCCTGTGCAGGTGGATGGAGAAGCCTGGATCCAACCACCTGGCATCATCAAAATCCAGCACAAGAATAGAGCCCAGATGCTGACAAGGGACCGGGTGAGATTGGGGTGTTCAGCATGACCACGCTGGGACAGGGGGAGTATGACTGTCTCAGAGGAGCCATGTCTGTCCTCCTCAGGCATTTGAAAGCACCCTCAAGTCTTGGGAGGACAAGCAGAAAGGGGAGAGCTACCGAGCAGCCACACGGCCACGGCTCAGCTCCCAGCAATCCATGGAGTACCTGACCGAGGAGGAGAGCAGCCTCTTGCAGCAAGTCTCACAGGTCGCCGAGACCCTCATTGCCAGGTCAGACTCTGGGAAGGGGAATGTGGTAGGCACAAGGAAGGGGGAACTGTGCTGTGGCCATGCAAAAGTGCCTGCCCAGCCCAGGGGGGCCTTGGCAGCTCCATCCCCTGTCACCTGCAGGATCCATGAGGCAGCCAAGGCTCACAAAGCTGTAGAGCAGGAGCTGGCGCATGCAGTCAATGCCAGCTCCCTGGCACTGAGTGAAGCCCTTTCCCACAAAGCTGCTGGCAGCTCAGAGGTGAGCGGGGACTGGGAGTGTAAGGCAGTCTTTACCCAGGCCCTGAAGGGCCCTGCTGCTCAAGGGGCCTTCTGTGCCCCAGTTTCTCAGCAGGAATGTGGCTGTGGAGGTGGTGCTGAGCATCAAGGAGCTGTGGGCTGAGACCAGGGCATTCCTGGAAGGGAAGGTGGTGAGTGAGAGGCTAGAGAGCACTCAAACCCCCCCCACAGCTGAGACCTCTGGGGGTGGCAGCAGGGTTGAGTATGGTTCCTGTCCCCCACAGCTGGACTCACCACAGGAGGAGGAGGCACTTCATGGCCCCCTGACTGTGCTGGGCCAGGAGTTGCAGCGGCTGCTGGACATTCACTGGCTGGGCCCTATTGCAAACCCTGCTGAGGAGGTGGGTGCACAAGGACTGGGGTCTGGCACAGCTCACTGTCAGGGCTGTAGCAGGGAGCTGTAGCATTCCACCAAACCTGGCTTCTCATAGGAAGGTGCCAGCAGTGCCAACAAGGGCAGCTTTAAGCTTCGCCTCAACATCCCCAAGCCCAGGAGGGAGAAGGACAAGCTGCAGAAGCAGAAGGCCAGCAGTGCGCTCCCAGGTAAAGTGAGTGGTGTGCCAGGGCAGTCTGTCCTAGAAATGACCCCCCTGTGCTGATCCTTCCCCCAGTCTCCTGACCTGGGCATGCTGGGGAAGAATCCTCAGGAAGGGGGAGCAGGATACCACCTCGCTGTCTGGGGGTGTTACCTTTGTCACCAAGAGCCCCTTACAGCTTTTCCTGACATCAGATATGCAGAACACCCCAACCCCATAACTCCTCAAGGTTAGAGGGAAAAGGGGGCTCTGGTCCAGTTCAGACCTTTGGGTAGGTCCCTTGTCCACAGCTGGGGGTCTGGTGAAGGGGGAGCAGCTCAGGCACTCCATAAGTAAACCAAGGAGAGGAGAGACTTCTGCAGCTTGTGGCCTCTGGCCAGCCCTGCTGGACCCAGGGCTGGGAGGGGGTATGCTGGCTGCTGACAACAGGCTGCCATCACTGCTGCCTGCCCTGCTGTGTCCCACGGCCTCCACAGGCGCCAGCAGCCCAACACTCTGGTTTTCCTCCCTGCTGGCAGACAAGTGGGGCTCCGAGGAGGTGGCAGCTTGGCTGGAAGCACTCGGTTTAGGAGAATACAGAGACATTTTTGTCCGGCATGACATCCAGGGCTCAGAGTTGGTTCTGCTGGAGAGGAGAGACCTTAAGGTACAACCCCCTTGAGCCTCCTGAGGGACCCCCCATCCCTGGGGAGCATGGTGCTCTCCATCCCTCCTCTCCCTATCCCTCCTGGTGGCAGGTTGGCCCTACATCTGGGTCAGGGGAATTGAGCTTGTACAGTTTGTGCACAGGGGTGGGGAAGCAGGGGAGNAGGGAAATGTGTTTTCAAGAGGACAGAGAGCTTCAAGCAAGCACTCTATGCTCCAGCACGGGGAGCTGGGCTGTGCCTCATCCTCCACCCTGTGGCTTGTTCATTAGCAAGAGCCAAGAGCTGCCCCCTGCAAATGCATCACCTCTTTCTTTTTCCTCCAGGACCTGGGGATCACCAAAGTGGGCCATATGAAGAGGATCCTTCAGGCCATTAAGGAGCTCAGCAACTTGCCCTAGGCTGACAGCAGCCCAGTCCAGGTGCTGGTTGGGTGCTGCCCCCAGGGAACAGGGTAGGGGAACAGGTCCCTGCCCCCATATGTATGGAGCCCCCTCTGCTTGCCTTGCTTTAACTGTCTGTCCCCAGTGTCCCTGGAGCCACTGCTTCTCCCCCTGTTCCTCCCTCTGTCCTAGGGCTGGAGACATTGAAGTGGAGGTCTAACCTGATAGGTGATGTGGTCTGACCACCAGTCCAGCCCCATCAGGGTCACTCTAGGAGCTGGGGCCACCTTCTGTGTGCTCAAGCTGAAGCCAAAGTCTCCCCTTTCCCATGTGGGTATTTATGCTGTGTAAATATTTGGAGAGAAGATACTCATTGCTGCTGCTCGCATTAGTGTCATTACTAAGGGGAAGGCAAGGGGTGGGGAGGAGAGAATTGAGAATATTTTTCCAGCCTTCATTCCTGAGCTTCCCACTCCCCCCTGTCACCCTCTGTCTCATCACAATAAGGTGCTGGGACTGGGTGCAGTGCTGGGGCTCATAGTCTCCAGTGCCAGCATGTATGACAAACACATTTTATTAACAGTTACACATGACTTTTTTTTCCCCCTCCCCCCCCACCTCTTCCTCAGTTAAAATTACTATTACTTATGTACACGGTACCACCCTGCTTGAGGGTACCCCATTATTTACAGGCTTATTCACAGAGTAGTGCTAGGAGATAGTGAGTGTCTCCTCGAGCTTGAGCATGTCCATGGGGGTGACTTTGGCAACCTCAAAGAAGACCCTAGAAGGAACACGTCAGCTTAGAGCTCAACCACAGCCCTGACACCTGTCCACCCTCCCAGATCCCTACAGAAGCCCAGGGTGCAATGCTGGCAGGGACAGGCCTGAGACAGAGCCCCGTGATTCTCACCTGTGGGAGTACTTGCTGCGCACAGCATTCAACTTGTCGCGGGGCTGGTACGTGAGCAGGAAATTCAGCCTCTTCACCAGGGGGTGCAGGTCCTGGGCACTGTACCCACTGTAGTACTCCAGTGTAGGGGTCTGCAAGGGGACAGTGGGGCTAAGCTGTGTCCTCTCAATGACAGAACAGCCATCATATTCCCTTTCCAGCATCCAAACCTCATCACAGCCCTAGTGCATCACGCCACTCACTGTTCCATTGCCTCCCACAGCAGTGCCTCGGCAAGGACGGGTACTCTGAACTAGGCAGGCACTCACCCAGCCCCCAAGGTTCTTCATGGTAAGTGCCAGCAGCAGGCAGCTGGCAGCCAGCTTTGAGGGGCTCTCGCGGGCATAGTCGTACTCCTGCAGGGTCATCTCGCAGAGGAAGCGGGCCAGCGTCAGGGTCTCCATGGTGGCATGGGCACACTACAGCAGGTGGGCAGGGAAAGGCTCAGGCTTTTTGAGCAATTGCTGCTCCCCCTTCCCAGCCTTTTTGTCATCTCTAATGCTGCCTCTGGGGCACGGGACAGGGATCCCACACACCCAGCTGATCCCAGACCACCATCCTTACACCCCTCAACCCTCCTGAGGGGCTCTGGCTCCCAACTGGGAGCCTGAAGGCCCATTGATGCAAGTCGCTCTCCCATGGAGCCAACAGAAGGGGTGCCTAGGGGGGGACCCAGCCCACCCTCCAAATGCACTCACCTTGGCAAAGCGCCGCAGGAAGCGGTAGGGAATGGGGATGTTGATGTCAAACTTGAGAGTGCTGAGGATGCTCATCTCCATAGCAATAAGCTCTTCCCGCTTGTAGGCATCATCACAGATATAGAGGAAGTCATCCACACATGGTGGGCACCGCTCCTGCAGGGGCACAACCGCTCAGCACCCCAATGGGGGCTCATCCTGGCTTCACTGGGAGATCCTAGCCATCCCACAGGCCCTCTAAATGTTCACGTGCTGCTGGACTCAGCAAGGACTGTTAACACCCTATGGGACTTTTGTGATATTCATACTCCTTCAGCCCTTGGCTTGAGCTCCATGCCAGCATTATGTAAATTAAGGTATCCATCCGGATGGTCTGTGCAGAACAGAGAGAGGCTGGTTCTCCAGTGACACAGCTTTCAGCCCATCATGACTGCCTTTGTGGCCGTTGGGACAGGAAGGAGGAACATAGAGACATGCTACCCTGGCAGCTCTCAGGGCAGTGGCCTGGCCTTCTCCAAAATGCCACATGGACCAGAGAGGCACAGCCCCTCTCTGCCCCTGCACCCCATGACAGCACACAAAAGAGTCACCTCAAATTTGGAGGCAATGAGGATGGCAGTGGAGCCGATAAGCTGCAGCTTCTCCCTCATGCTCACCACCTCCACCAGGTAGTGGTCCACCAGCTTCACAGCCAGGTACAATGTCTCATGGTTCAGCTCAAAGTTCTCCTGCAAGAATGAGAACAAGGGTCAGAACAGATGTGTTAGGCCTGCCCAGCACCACCCAGCTCTCACAGAGGCCAGGGGTGCCCATGGGCCAGGCTCAGAGAAAGGGATGTAGGCTCATCCCTTAGCCCACACTGGGGGAGGATCAGCTCTGCACTGGGAATGCTTGCTGGAGCCTCTAGCAGCACACTGAGATCACATGTGCCAAGGCAGCATGGGGGCTGCTCTGCAGAAAGCTGTGCCCTCTCACCTGCACCTCCACCATCCAGTCCACAAGGATGGCACGCATATCTCCACTGATGTCTGTCTGCTTCTCCATGTAGTCAGGAAGCATGAATTTCTCCTGCCAAAGAGCCAGCTGTCAGGGACAGGGCAGACATTGCCACCTTCAAACAAGCCCCTTCTCACTCTGTGCAGGGCCCTGCCAGGTGGTCAGAGTATCTGGGCAGTCAATGGCCCTGCCTGCAGTCACCTCTTCCCCGGACAGGGAAGAGCTGTCACCCCCATGACAGGCATCACCCACCTCTCTTTCCCGCATGTATTCAAAGATCTCCTTGGCATACTCTGCATTGGCATAGGGGTCACCCAGCTGCTCCTTGTCAATGTCCTCCACTGTCGCGACCTGGTGGCATGGAAGAGGCAGCAATAAGGGGGAGGCCGCCCTGTGAGTGTCAGTCACCCTGTTGGGGCAAGGTTGCTGCCCCTCTGTACCCCCCTTTTCCTACCTGCCCTCATCACCCTGCAGTCCCTACCCCTGGGAATCTTTCCCAGGGTAGGATTCTTGAAGGAAGACAGTGGTGCACTTTGCCCCCCTCCCCAGGTTTCCATCATGCTGGCTGAAGTCTCTCAAAGGCCCAGAGCACTGCCTGGTGCCCCAAGTACCACCAGTGGCAGCCACAGACCAGTGTTGTGATCGGCCTGAGGCAATGCTGCAGCCCGGGGTCCCTACCCTCTCCTGAGGAGGCTTCAGTTCCTGCACAGACACCAGCTTCTCTGGCACAGGATTCACTTTGGGCTCTGCAGGAGCTGTTGGGGGAGTTTTCTTCATTGATCTAGGAAGGACAAGAGCATAAATCATTGCTGGGAGAAGATAAATTTCTTGGCTGAAAGGGGCCTTCCAGAGACTCTTGCTGCTTCAGGAAGGGGCAAAATCATCCCTAAAATATCCCCACACACTCTTAGAATCACTTCGGTTGGAAAAGACCTTTAAAGATATTGCGGACAACAGTTCCCCCAGCACTGCCATTCCCAACACACCACTAAACTATGTCCCCAAGAGCCATTATCCACATGACTTTTAAATCCTTCCATGGAAGGTGACTCTACAACTATCCTGGGCAGCCTGTGTCAGGGCTGGACAGCTCTTTTGGGGAAGAAATTTTTCCTAATATCCAAGCTAACCCTCCCCTGCTACAACCTGATGCCATTTATAGTAGAACATTTATACTAGTTCCCTCCTGTATCTGGGTCAGCCTCCATCACCCAAGGGTAGCCCCTACTACTCGTCCCCATGGGACGAGTTTGCAACAAACCCTTGCCCCCAGCTACTCACTTTTTTAGGTTGATCTCATTGTTCTTGGCCACCCCCAAGGCATTATGTGCCTTCTGTGCCTTGGGTGGAGCAACTTTCACAGCCTCCTTCTTCCCTGCCACCACCTGGTTCTTGTGAGCCTGTTTGGGTCAGAAAAAGGGGCATACAGGAGCTGCACACTGGAAAGCAAGATATGCCCTGCAGGGAGACCTCTCCTCTTCCCAAAGGCACAGGGCATTCC
>VWZN01012607.1:90892-133946 GCA_013396955.1 Regulus satrapa | reverse complement strand
CCATGGGGGGCTCACAGGGGCACCAGAGCCCCTACCCTCAGAAAAGCACTCACATTGGTAATATCTCCGAATGCTGATCTTTTCTTGGGCCCGCCCTGGGGTGAGGACGAAGACCTCTTGGCATGACAGCTCTCCTCCTGCGACAGAGGCTGTTAGAAGATGGTGGTCAGCTGTCCCACAGGAGCACTCCCTCCCTAAAGCCCTCGCCTGGCTGGGTGCTCACCTTCTCAGGGTCGATGTTTTCTGCAGCAAGGCCTACCTTGCTTGCTCGGGACTGCTTGGTGGTCAGCATCTTGGCGTTGCGTGGTAAGGGCATCCTCTCCCTTGGTCTCTGCGAGCAAGCTGCAGGCAAACCATGATGTGATGCGGGCTGCTGCTGGCCTGCCTCCAGGGACACTCTCCCAGCTTGGGGCAGAACAGGGGGGTGCTTGTCCCTCCTGGAGGTTAGCACAGCAGGACTGACCCGTTCCCTGAACATGGCTTGGTACTGCAAGACAAGCCCAAGCAAGGGACAAATCTGGCTAGGCGTGCTCCCACGGAGGGAGGAACACGAAGACCACCACCAAGAGCCCCTTGCTGGGCGAGGTGGGGAGAAGGGAGGGAACACAGACAATTCCCAGATTCCTGCACCCTAGAAAAGGATGCAAGGGCTTGTACTTCCTCAGAGAACCGGAGCTCTTGGAGACCCCCACTCCCCTACAACCCTTAGGGCCCCCTGGGGAAGTCGGGACTCACAAAGCTCCCTCCTCCCCTCAGAGTATCCAGGGGAGCCAGGGATCTTGGAAGCCCTATCTCCTTGCACCCTCCAGGGTGCCCACGCCTCCCACCAACTAAGAGTCCCAGCGCTACCCATTCCCCAGAGGCCCTCGAGAGACCCCACTTGCCCATCGCGAGGGCGCACCGCCCAGTCACTGCTGCCCGGAGTGTACCCTCCGCAGCCACCCACGCCCCGCTCCCTACGCCCGGCTCCCCACGCTCGCCCATATCCCGCTCCCCACGCTCACCCATGCCCGCTGCGCTGTGCCCGCAGCCCCGGCGCTTTTGAAAGTAGCAGTTCGGTAGCGGCCGGCCAGCACTGGCCGAGCCTCGCCCAATCAGAGTGCGAGGCGGTGAAAGAGCGCGGCCAATCGTCGGGCGCAGAGGGATGCTGTTGCTAAGGGGCAGGGCGGCAGGGTTTAAAATTCAACGCCGGCGACCAATGGCAGGGCGAACATGCGGCAGGGGCGGGGCGAGCCGGGGCCAGGCGGGCGGTGATTGGTGGCAGCGGGCGCCGTTTAAATCCGTTCTGCGGCTCCGCAGGGCCCGTGGTGGTGGCTGGGCCTGCGTGAGGGGAGCGGTGCGGGGGCGGCCACGGCCTGGCGGCCACAGCCTGGCTGTCCTTCGGCGCGGGTGGAGTGGCCTCCACCGCTAGGCCCACTGCCCCTGCCGCCTTCGCCCGCGTCTGTGGATCCCAGACCTCGGAGCTGCCCTTTCCCACTGGGCTGGGGAACTCTTGGTTTGGGGATCAGGGCGTAGTGGCCGTGCGCCTTCCTTAACCCGGGCGTCGGGAGCAGAGGGTTTGGAGCGCTTGGAGAATCACAGAACGGTTTGAGTGGGAAGGGACCTTAAGCTCATCCCGTTCCACCCCCTGCCATAGGCAGAGACACACCTTCCGTGAGCACAGGTGGCTTCAAGCCCCATCCAGCCTGGCCCCGGACATTTCCAGGGATCCAGGGGCAGCCACAGTGGCGCCCTTTGCCAGGACCTCCTCACCCGTACAGGGAAGATCTTTTTCTCAGATTTAGTCTAGCCCTATTTTCACTGTCTGAGGTTCCACAGCAGCAGTGTTCGTGTGGTGTCCTACAGGCATGACTGACTAAGTCCAGGATGAGGCTCACTGGGACTGCCTCCTCATCCACAGTGACCAGGACAGGGTCAAAGTTTCCCAGGCACACGTCGCAGTCACTTTGCTATGGGGTTGTAGGAGATACCAGCCACTTATCAAACATCCACTGAGGGTAATAGCACTCTATGTGCATTAAGGACCATCCTCGAGGGCACTGTAGTTCTTGGGGAGACCCCTGACATGTAGGGGAGAACTCAGAGAAGGCTCACTCAGGCTGTTAGTGGGCTTGAAGTCAATTTCCATGTATCAGGAAAGGAATGCATGATGCTCCTGACACCCACAGCTTGCTTTGTTCCTTGATAAACTAATCTTGGAAAAGCCACCCACTTTTCATATGTCAGACACATGATCCATGTTCATATACTTGATGCTCACTGTGTCACTCTGCTCCTTTGTGAGTTTCCAGTGAAGTTCTTTGCTGTCATACCACCACCATGTAGTGGTCCTGTGCCCTCAGCAACTCTTGGGGGCTTTAGCACTACACCCAGCTCTGGCGCAAGTGAAGCCCCTGTTGGAGGTAAACTCATCAGAGCTCAACACTGCAGAAGAGAGCTTTCCCCAGCCACTAGATTCCCAGAAAAACCTTTCAAATTCCTAAGTTTAACCCAAGAAAATCCTTACAGATAATCACATACCCATGGGCGCTGCTGTTGCGCGTGGAGCTGGTGAAGCCTTGGTGAACCCCTGGCTAGGGAAACACAGCAGTGCCAGCATCTGAGGGGATTTAAACCTGCTGCTCAAGGGCCACATGGCTTGGGCTGTATGTGGGCAGCTCTGCTGCATCACCAGCAGAAAGACCTGGGTCATGGACACAATTCTGCTCACAGGTTCAGTGGAGGTTTAAACTTGGGTCCCACAGATCTTGGGTCCCTTCAGTCCCCAAAACTGGTCAGGGCTGCTGACCTCCAGCCCACCTTGTTCCCTCCTTGGCCACTTGTCCTCTCCAGCCCCAGCTCACGCCATGTCACTGCTTCTGTCCTTGGCCTGGGGGCTCCATGAGGCTTGCTTGCTGTTGGTTTGGGATTCTGTGGGATCCCAGGGCCGGCCTTTCCCCATTAATATTAAGGCATTGCATGGCCCAGCCAAAATACAAGGTGGGTGCATACTAGCCAGGCAGAGCCAGGACACATCCCAGTGCCAGTGAAAACATAGTTATTCTGTGGGATAAGATCCTCAGCTAAAACTCCCATCCAAGTCTGCCCACAGCTCTGTGGAGGCTGGGATGAGCTACCTGCTTTGGGACAGGTTCATGTCTGCCTTTCTTGCCCAGGCTTGGCACTGAGAAGCTGGCTTTTCCAGTCTCCAAACACTGCCATACTGGTGCTCCCGGCGAGGCTCTTGGGAATCCCAGCAGTGCTTCAGGGGTGTGACTCACACTACACAAGCTGATATTGCCCCTGGACATGGGGTGTGTGGGAGAAAAGATGAGGAGAGCAAGAAGTGCAAGGTGAAGCCATGGGTACGCAGCAGGAGCTGAGCCAGCTGTCCAAACACTGGGGCAAGGCTGTCGTCTCAGTCCTGCCCACAGTCTAAGGATGCTGGGGGCCAGCTGGAGGTGAGAGCTCCGCAAGCTCTCCTTGGGCTCTTACATTCCCTCACCAAACCCCCAAATCCGGTAGAATGCAGGTCCTTGGCTCCTCCCATTAGACTCTGCTATGTGCTGTCTCAAGAGCATTTGTGTCTGGCACGTTCCTTTCTTGAGCAGAGCTCAGTTGCTGCTTCCATCCAGCCTCTTCCCACAGGACTAAAAAAGCCTGCACTGCCTTTTTGAGTCAGAGCAGACCCCAGTCCTAGTCTGGCTTCCCGGCACAGCAGGACTACCGAAAAGCCCCTCTGCATGGTATCTGTGGACCTTTGCTCCAGGATTGCTTAGCAGATGGGAACCCTCAAGCTCAAGAAGAGCAGCAAGGACAGGGAAACATCATTCCTGGGAGCCAGATGGACTGCTTTCCCCCCTTTCCCTTTCCCTGTGGTAAAACAGGCCAAACTTGTTGCTTCCCATGGCCCAGTGCCAGAAGGGAGGCAAGGTGCTTCTCTGCACAGGGAGGGGTGAGTTTTGCCTCTTCCTTTCCCCCCTTTTCATTACTAATGACCAAGGCCAACGGAGAGATGCTGTGCCTGAGAGCTGTTGCATTTATTCACTGGAAAAAAAAACACAGCAAGGTAAAACTTTGGGCTCTCCTGCCACTGGGGAAAGTAGAGAGGAAAGAAGAGCTTTCAGGGTGACAGAACTTCTGAATGCCTTCAGGGAGGTGAGAAGCAAGTGTTGTGCTGAGCTGCCAGTGGTCCCAGCCTGGGGAGCAGCTCCCTTGGCACAGTAGGGCTGAATGGCATGCACTGTAGTGGGACTGTGCTGGTGATGTCTGCTGTGCTTGCACACCTATTCCATCTGCCTGTCCCTGTATCCTGGCCATTCCTGCCTCTCTGCTTCTGGCACAGTGCCTGAGTGCAGGGTGTGTTGGCAGCAGCAGGAGTGGAAACTAGTACCCAAGAAGAAATAGGAGCAAACAGCCTCAAAGGGCTCAGAGTGGGCTCGGCACAGTTGATCAGGGTTAAACTCTAGAGTCAGACAATGCAAGCTGATAACAGGGAGGTTAGGTTAGGGTTAGTGGTGTCTGTGGCAAAGCAGCCCGTGACCCACAGAACCATTACACAGCCCCTTATCACACCAAGGGACTGCATGCCATCCCCAGGTTAGAGGTTTCCATGCTGGTGGAGCAGTGGCTTGATGTACACACTGGAGCTGTCATGACCCTGCGGCTGCTTGGGATGTCCAGTCACCCCAAGGAGCCCAAACTCTTTAGTCTCTCTGATGTTGAATCCTACTAAGCCTGTACCCCTCTGCTGCCCTCCAGCCATTTTCTTCCAGTTCTTATTTGGTGGCCGATTTGATCTTGTGTATGGCATATGGGCTTGACTCCTTGGGCATCCAGATCTCCTCCCCACTGCGGCTCTGGTGCTCCACTGCTCCTTCCATAGCTGCTGTCAGCTCAGGGCCAAAGATGCTATCAGTGGCCCGGTAGGTGTGAGTGAGGCGGCGGAAGGAGGAGTCTGAGGAGCTGTCATCAGGGACGTCTTCTTCCTGCTCATCCTGCAGCTTGGTCCTGCCCAGCTCCAAGCTGTTCTCCAGTTCTGGGTCTTTGAGGGCCTCCCCCACTTCCTGGAGAAAGGTAGTTTTGGGGCTGATGATGCACAGCAGCAGGATGAGGCCTCCTGAGACGCCACAAAGAAAGTAGAGGGCAACTCTCTCTGGGACACCTGAGGGGAAAAGGAAAGAAAGACACCAGGCTACAACGTGCTCTGCAGTCTGTGCCTGCAAAGCCCCTCTGCCAGGCATATGGGAGTAAGAGGAGGAGAGCAGGGATGCCCTCACCACTCAGGCTCCAGAGGGAGGACAGACTGTGCCCCAGTGATCATGAAGTGTCACCTAGAGCCTCATAAGTGCCCACCAGTCCTAAAATGTGTCTTTCCCCAAAGTAAACCTTCACTGGGGTGTGGGGTAGGCAGAGCAGGGGAAAGAACAATCCTCTGGGGGATTAACTGAGTAATTTCCTCTGGCAAGGGAAATTTTTGCCTACAAGAGAGGTGGTCTCCATTAGTGCCTGCACACAGGGCAGGAAGGAAAAGACCCAGTGGGTAATCTGGCCTGCTGGAAAAGGAAGATCCACAGGAAGGACTGTAGCCACACGGTGACTCTTGATGCTATGGGACTTTGGAGCTTGTTCAACCTCTGAGCTTCCGCCCTGCCTGTCCACCCCAAATCCAGCATGGGCACTTGGTGCCCTGCTCCTTTGTTCACCTGTTGACACTGATGCAGAGGTTTGGGGTCCGGCTGCTTCTGAGATGAGCCCTGGATTGAGCCGGGGCCATCTGGCATGTCAGCCACCCCCCAGCCTGTTCTGTTTTCACGGGTGCTGTGTGAGACCCAGGAAGGGCACGTACCCCAAAGGTAGGCAAAAGTTGCCAGAGAGCTAGTAAAAATCATGCAGTCTTCCTGGAGCCTGGAGAACCTGGGCCCTTTGTACCAGCCACCTGCAGTGACAAGGAAGTTCAGGCTGAGACATGAGGTGCTGTTGATGCCTCATGTCTCGGCTGCCTTCTCCTGCCTGTCCTTCCCCATACCACACTCCATCCTTCCTGCGCAAGTGTTCTGCTGTCTGCAGGAATGACTCTGTGTATCCTCCTCTCCCCTGCTCTCAGCAGATGCCACCTCCATCCCCTCAGAATGGGTACTGACCAAGGGATGGCTTCCACCATGGGACAGAGATGCTAGGCTGGAGCTGGTACCAGGGATGCAGACAAACAGGGGCTGGTTCAGCTGAGCACGGACACGGTGCCACACTGCTTGTGGTGTAACCTTCCTCCCCCACACATTACCATGCATGTAGTCCGAGAGCAGGAAGGGGTCCGAGGTGTCAGGGCCCACCTCCTCCAGCAGCTGCTTGGGCACTGCAAGGAGAGCACACACCAAACATCACTACCGTGCTCCTGCCTACCTGGGGAGCCCCATGCCCCTGCCTGCCAGGCAGGGGGTGGGCACAGCAGACACTCTACCAGTGGCCCCTGTGCCCTGGGCTCCGTGGGGAGTTCTCACCACAGGTATAAGAGACTCGCAGCTGCTTCTTCGTGCCAGGGAGGCATGGGTCCCCAAAGGTGGCCTTGTCAGCAGCTACGGTACAGTTCCCCTTGCGGTGGCACTTCCTGGACACCCTGCGCAGAGCATCTGGAGCCACGCACTCTGCAGAGACATGAGGCATGGACCCATGGGCAGAGCTGCCTGCCCTCCTTGCTGGGCATCAGCCAGCAGAAGCCAAGGGACACAGGTACAGCCCAGATGTAGACTCGTGACATACTCTCGGCATGGTTCCTGCTCCATTTCTGTCTCAAACCATTCTGGCATACCTATATGGGGTCCTCTAGTGTTCAAGGCATCACACTCTGGTTTGCCCCGCAGGAATCGCCCATAACTTGCAGAATAAATGGCCAGGATGGATTTTGGTCGACACTGCAGTCTGAGCTTGTCATTCTCGCACACAGTCTTGACCCGATGATTCCCTAGGGAGTGACATTGCTGAGTACCCAATGCATCCTGAATCACCTGCAGTTTCTCTTAGGTCGAGGGGAGGGTTGAAAGAGGGCTGCAAGGTACAAGAGCAGCCATGCACTCCTTCCTGCCCCTTTCTGAGCAGCTGAGGTCAGGGTTAGCCTGACCAACATGTAGTGTTGCCCACACCGTGCTCCACCTCACCTGGCTGGCACTTGTAGGAAGCGATGAGATACTTGTGTGTCCCAGGGCATGGGTCTGGCCCAAAGACCTGGCTGTGCACTGAGAACTGGCACCACTGCTGGTCCTGGCACTCAGCCAGCAGCTTCTGGAGAGCAGAGTGGAACAGTGTGAGCTGGGTGAGAAGTCTTGAGGCTGTTTTCACCTCCTGTCTGACAGTGCCATCACCAGGCTCAGGGAAGTGGCCTCTCACCCCACAGAAGTATCCCACAGCTGCTCCCACCCACGCCTGACACAGACATCCCAATTCCAGTGCCCGTTCCTGAACCAGTTCCTGCACCCATACTGAGCTGTGTGTCAGCGCAGGTCCGCCGGTGTTGGCATCCCAGTGCCATCCCACGCCACGCGTCTCTGACACCTGTGCAGGTGTGCACTGACTCTGCCCCGCAGCCCGTGCAATGTCCCCGCTCGGCCACGGGGTGGGGAGCAGGGCTTGCCCACGCTCCGCTCGGCCCCGCTGGGCTGGCCGCGGTCTCTCTGCCCTCCTCCAGCCCTCGAGTAGCCGGGCCGCGGCCTCGGCTCTGCCAAGAGTCTCTGGGTAGCCCGGCCTTGGGTGACTATGGGACTCCCTGCCCCTGTGTTCCCCACTTTGTCCCCGCAAATCCCACAGCAGTGGCTCCGCAGCAGAGCAGAGGCTGCTGGCAGCAGGGAGAGGTTTATTCCCTTGCTGCCGCCTTGTTACTCAGGCCCAGGAATCCCAGCACCCAAAATGGAGACCGTTCTCATCTCTCCTTCCCCTCCCCTATCCTTGTCCCTCCCACCTTCTGCTTGGTCTTCACTGGCTGCCAGAAAGGAAATTCACTAAGGAAACAGAAGCAGTCTCTCTTTTCAGTTGCTGCCTAAACAGAGCTGAGCCTTGGCAGCAGCTCTACTTTCTGCCCTCCAGACATTCCTGCTCCTTAAAACAGCAGCGGGCATCCCAGCCCTGTGTCAGCATGGCTGTTGCCTACAACATGGGCCAAGCACTTGTCCCCGAGATTGTTTTGAGAACACTGGGAGAATTCTTCATAACATCCATTGATGTTTACAGAGGTTAGCCAGTCTATGCTTGGTACAGGATTCTGCCTTATCAATGTACTCTGGATGTTTTGGACAGACGGAAATTGCTTGTCTGGCTTGCTTGCATGTATGCTGCTTGCTGCTTCTCTGCTCTTGCATATAGATCTTAATAAATAATCATATTTACCCTTCTGATTCATGGAGTCCATGTAGCTCTATTGCCCCAGTCAGGGGCCAAATTCTCCTACACATGGCCTTCCGACTGTTCATGCACTATGAACCTGAACTACACAGACCAGCTGCTCTCAGACCTGTCCTTCAGTTTCCAAGCACCTCTGTCAGGCCATACTCTCCATCCCGAAGAGAGTGGGACCCTGGCCTATGTTTTTGGGGTGGCTTATAGGGCCAGCCAGGTGCTGTGCCAGTGTGGCCTGGCTTAGTGCTTGCAGAGCTCCTGGAACATGCAGGATCCCAGGAGGGGATGTATGGCTGGAGCAGGACCAGGCAGGAAAGCCCTGTGAGCTCCTAAGCAGGGCACTGGCTCCTCAGGTCTTTTTCATTTTCACCGGGATGAAGTTCCCTTTTCTTACAGGCAGCTGCAGTCACTGGCTTTGCTGCAAGTTTGCCCCAGCAAACGATGCAACATTTTTGCATTGCCTGCAGCCCCCCCCAGCCCAAGCAGGCAGCTCAGTGGATATGGAGACAGAGGCTTGTGCAGCCTGGCCCATGGGATCCCTCCCTTACCAGGTGGGCAGTGGCAGATGCGCATTCGATGCTCTCCTGGGAGGCATTGTCGGGGCTGGGGCAGAGGTTGATGCTGGGCACTCGACGCCCATAGAACGCCCCAAGGATGCTGATGGTGGTTTTGCGAGGGCAGACGATGAGGAGCTGCTCTCCATCACAGGTGTGGGCAGTGTGGTTCCTCAGCACCTTGCGCAGATATCCTGGAGGGGGAAAGCAGGGCTGGCATTGTCCAGAGGAGACACCAGGGCCACGGCAGTGGTGGCACTTGGGCACCCAAGTGCTGGTGGCAGTTAGGAGATTTTGAGATAAGGTACTTATGGGATGAACAAGATCAGAGCAGGACAACAGCAGAGAAGATGGGCTCGTAGCAAACTTTGCATACAGCATTGCTGCCAGGAGCCTGGAAAGCAGCATGGAATAGCTGAGCTGGTTAGCAACAGGAAAGGAAAACAGGAGGTAATATGGCAGATCAGAGAAGATAGGGAAATCCCATAAGGAACTGTCAAGGGTTTAGAGAAAATCAGGCTTGTTATGGAGCCATGATGGGGAAAGAACAAGAGTGAGCCACAGATGGTCCCCCAGTGATGATCCCTAGAGTCAGGGTTAGGAAGATGAGCTCTGTCACAAACTGAGCCATGAGCTGGATGATGGAAGAGTCCAGGGGCTGCTGCAAGCTCCCACAGCTGGCTGTGTCATTATGGATGAGTATGAGCCCAGCTGGTCTCAGGTCTCTGTTGAAGAAGCCCAGTGTGTTGGTGCAAACTATTCTTGGCCCACAACCCTTTCAATGGGCACTGGCCCTTCCCTCCTTGAATTCCCATCACAGAATGCTTCATTCTTTCAATCCTGCCTAGTTTGTGTCCCAAACTACTGCCCCCCGTTGTTTTCCCTACAGGGGACAACAAAGTGGGACTGTCCTGCCCAGCCTCTCCATGGGCTTAACATGCAGCATTGGCTCCAGGTGGCACTGGCTGTACTGGGTGGAAAAAGAAGCTGGTTTAGTAACAGCTCTTCAAGCTGCCAGGTACTCTGAGTTTCCAGCAACTACCAGTTGCTGGAAAAGGCTGAGGAAGCAAGAAAAGTTGATAAAATGTGATGTGTACACCGTGAATGAAGCACTTTGCATCACTGAATAAAATAAAAGCAAAGAGGAAGCGTCATTTTGAGGCTTGGGAGATGGGAACAGGGTAGCATGGGGCTTCTGAGCAGATCACAGACCCCAAACCCTAGCTGTGGGGTCTTTGGAGGAACTTGCACCTCAGCCCCAGGCCAGTTCTGGGGCTCAGGGTAGGACATGCATCCTGTCCCCCAAACTCCAGTGTATCAAACTCTCCCAAACCAAGAGAAGAAGGGGAGAGCACCAGCCCCTGACCCACCGCCCCCTCCCCCCCAAACTGGTGCCAGGCTCAGCAGCACAAAGGGCCCTTTTCACCTTCAGTGCTGCTACTAACCCTTTGGCATCTGCAGTCAGCATCCCTCCCTAGGATGTCAGTGGGTGCAGCTGGAAGCTGCCTCCAGCCCAGAGTTAATCTCTCCCTTTGCACTATCCTTCACAAGCTTGCTGGGATGAGTAATGGCCACAGCATCCCAGAAGCAAGCCCTTGATTGCTTTTCTGCACGCTGGAAGAGAGAGGAAAAGAGAGGTACAGGAGGGTAGATAGCAGTAGACAAGGTGTTCTAGCCAGGTAGAAGCTCCAGTGTGATGCAAAGATACTCATTGAATGGCACAGAGCTGGATCAGACCCTTGGGGTGCAGTACTCACAAAGAGGGGGCAGGACAAACCCTGTCCTGTCCCTCTCCTCTGGTTGCCCCATGGATGTTGGGGGCTGTGAGTGGCACAGGACCTTGCCCAGGCTTCCAGCCTCCATCCCCTTCCTCTGCATCCCCTGCAGCAACAGCCCCACACCTGGCAGCCGTCAGGCTCTCCTGAAGGTTTCAGAGCCACCTTGGCCTTGACCTCTGCCTAGCACTGACTCCAAACCCACCTGCCCAGACCTAACACTGCTGGATGTAGGGCTGCCTAAACCCCCTGCTGCTGGACAGCCTTGGATGCAGAGGGCTCAGCGAAATCCTAGGGATGGCAAGGACCTCAGGGGAGAAATATGACAAGAAATGTGTTTCCCCAAATCTAGCCTTGAGGCAGACACCCCGTTCTGCTGTCATGCTGGCTGAAGCACCAGTGGTTTGTATTTTAAAACTGGGGCTTGAACACTGCCATGGGAGCAGAGGTTTCTCCATCCCACTATTTTGGGCCAGTGAACAGTTGTGATGTTTTTTTGGGCGGAGCCATGTCATAGAAGCTGTGGGCAGACTTTGTGAGTGATTTGTGTCAGTACAGCTGACTCAGTCTCCGGTGCTGTGGTTGTACCGTTAGCTCTAGCCAGATGAAATCACATCCTCCTCACCACAGCTCGCCCTGTAGCATCAGACTTTCACCCACCTGGGCTCAGCTGAGCAGATGGAAGGTGTGCCTGGCTGTTTCCAGATAATCCCTGGGGAATACGTGGTACCCAGCCTGCCTGCACCTTTCCTGACTGTTCAAAAACCTGGGGCAGAAGGGATCCCAAATTTCTGCCTTGTCTACATCTATAAAGCTCACCAGCATGGCCCTGGGGAGAGCTTCTGGCCTATGCTGTGTCGCATGGCATGACACCCTGCAGCACCCCTACTCACGAGTGGCTCTAGCTGGGGCATAGCCACCATCTTCATCTAGGAACCAGGTACAGCTTCAACCCAACTCTTCCCTCCCCTTCTTAGAGCAGAGAAAGCTGGCAGGGCAGCCCTGGGTGCTCCTTCAGCTCTACACACTGCCCAGCACCGAGGATGTGAGCATCGTGGCTGAGAAGATGCTCAGCAAAGTTCAGGGACTGGCTTGATATTTTGCATTTCTGCCTGCAAACTATCCAATAGAACACAGAAGAGCTAGGGAGCCACTCTCGTGCACACCAGGGGCTGTAGGATGTGTGCAGTGTGTTTCCAGAGAACGGGGAATAAAGAAATCCCACCATTTTTGGGAAATTCACTCTGGCCTGCCATACACCTCACTTGTCCCTATCCCACCAACCTGCTGTCGCTTTGCCCTCCCATCATACCAGCGCAGTTCTCAGCATCCCCCTCCTCCCCGCCTTCACCCTGACTCACCGGACAGCTCCGGGCTGGCCTCCAGAAGCACAGCAAAGCAGAGGAGGACCACGGTTACTGCTGGCCAGACCAGTCCAGCCATGGCACAACCACTGTGTCCCGCCCAACAGCCAGTACCAGCCGGAGCCTCTGTGCAGGGACAATGGCTTGCTTCTCTGCCCTGACGATGTCCCAAGGCTGGGCGGGCACATGTGCACTCACTCCTAGCCTGCTGCCCAGGACCAGAGGCTGCTCAGGACAGCTGGATCACTCTCAGCACAGGAACACTTACTTCCCCCAGAGCACCCTGTTACAGGGTGCCTTGGCATCCCATTGCTGGCAGAGAAATTCACAGTCCCCTCCCTCCCACCTCTGTTCCCCCTGAGCAGAGGAACAGGGCTTGGCAAGGTTTCCAAAGTGCCCCCAGCTTTCTCCCAGACACAGTGAGACAGAAATCCAGATACATGTGTGCTGTAATCTCAATCTCAGCAAATGTCCGGCCATTCACCCTGTGAGGAGGAAAGGAAAGGCTCCCTGAACTGCCTCCCAGGCAGCTGTTCCTGCAGAAAAGACAAACACCCTTCCTGCACCCAACAGTGTGGGAAGGGACCTCTTTGCTGCCATGTTTCTGCCCCACAGCCTCTGTGGGGCCAGGTACTGGGCATTCCAGCACCTTGTGAGGAGGGCACCATGTCATACTGTGCCTCCCACCTGCAGGACTTAAATCCCTGCTTGCTGCTTCAGCTGGAGGAAAATGCCATGGACTGGAGCTGCTGGCTCTGTACCCGACTGAGATCATCTGAGAGAGCAGCAGTTGGCAGTGCCAGGAGCCACCACAGCTCCCAGATGCTCAGCATTGCCCAGGCAGGGGCACCTGGGGAGGCTGTGGCAGCAGCTGGAACTGGCACACATCACCTGCTGTCCACAGCAGGAGCTGGGTGGTGGTGTCAAGCTTGTGATGAGAGTGATGCCATGGCCCTGTGGGGCAATAACAGTGCCATCAAAACGTACCTCTTGATCATGAGAGTGTGAATCGGTGTCTTGTTCCATTGAGTAGGATTCCAAGTTCTCACAAAGTTTGGATGGGGCAGAAAAAAAAATGCTGCCCCATCTCCCCACCCTTGCAAACCCCAGTGTTAGCACCACTTTGGGCTGTGTAGCAGGACAAGGGGAAACATCTTTGTTGGGGAGCCTCTTCCAGGGGTCTGCAAAATAATTTCCCATCCTAATTGCCTGGAGGGAGATTGCTGTCTGATCAGAGTTTGATTATTTGGGGAAAGTTGGAGCTTATCCAAGCTGAGGGGCCAAGCTGAGTCAAGCATTGGGGATCCCCGTTTTGTGTAATGGCATTAGCTATGTGGTCTGGGGATGCAAGACAGGTCTTGCCTAAGAGTTAAGCCTGTGTGTGCTGGGAAGCTATCTCTGCAGGCAGAGTGATCTGACAGTAAACAGCTCCCTCCCATCCTGGGGAGGAGAGCAAGCTGTTCATCCTTCCTGTGAAACAGCCCATTTCCAGGAATGGGGCCCCGCTGAAGGTCAGCCCTAAAGACATCACATCCCACCATCCTGCCAAACACCATGTAAGTGCTGCTGCTGCCAGGGACACTCCGGGGTTCCCCACTGCTCCCTGGCATGCTTCAACATCTTTTATCTCCTGCCCTAGCTTAGGATTTTGCAATCCTTTCCACCCAAGGGCTGTGCCCCAGCTTCAAAAAGTCAGTAACATGTGTCCAGACTGCTCCACTCAGCTCCCTTGAGCACTGGCCCTGTGCAGCCCAGCCCCTTGCAGTGAGGAGTGCTCAAATGAGCCCACTCAGGGGTCCCTGAGGGTGGTGGGTGGCGAGAGGAGCTGAACCCCCCCTCCAGGCAGCTGTCTGTCATAATGCACCCGCAGGAGGCAGCAAAAAGGTCAGCCAGGCTCACCCCAGTTGATAAAGAAGCCCTGGGGCACTGGACACCAGCATGAGGTGGGAGAGTGGAGCAGCAGGAGGAGCAACAGTCAAGACACTTCCTCTCTAAAGCCCTGCTCCCATTTGGGAAGAGATAGCAGCAGTGCTGTGGACACCAGAGGTGGTGGGGATGCCAGCCCACTGCTCAGAGGTACTGGAGGAGCGGCTGGGTGGGTGTGATAGACTCTGAATGTGACCAGATAGACCCGTGCTGAGTCACGTCTGAGAGGCCCTGCCGCTTCCTCCCCTTGTTGGCGGGTCCTGGCGCACACCCCATTGCTCCTCCCTTCTTCAAAAGGAAGGAAAGTGTGAGCTCCAGCCCTCTTCGGAGTAAGAGCAGCCAAGAGGCCCGAAGCACCAGCCCTCTGGAAAGCCCTCTGCCATCAGAGCTCTGCAGAGAGACAGATCAACTCACCACAACAGTGAGCAGTCAGCGGTCCCTCCCCACACCACTGGGATGGACAGTCGGCAGCACAACACCACCAAGGAGCCTGAGATCGAGCTGTTTGTGAAGGTCAGTCTCGGGATAGGGGCGGGGGGGATGACATATTGACTCATTGGCTCACCCTGATCATACCAAGATCCAGCTGGGTGCAGGTGGTGGAACTTCATGGGTGTCTTCAAGTTCTGTGAAGCTGGAGATGGATACAAATTTCACTGTCACTCACCACAAAGGCTGGTTAAAGGGTTGCCCAAACAGGGCAACCACAGAGTGGTGTGGGGATTGTGGGGTGTCACCCCTAGCAGTCTGAAAGGTGCCCTGGTCTTGTGATGGGTGTGGACGCTGGAGAAGGGGCGCTGCTGGCAGCAGCATGATGAAGGAGCGGGAACATGCATGCCTCTCAAAACCCAGAAAAGACAAGCCCCAGCCTGGGAACAGTGAGCAGGAGGGCTGAAAGCAGCCACTTCAGCTTCTTCTGAGAGCAGGGTTATGAAACAAGCATAGATGGCTTGGGGAACGGGTAAGGAAGTCCGTATGTTGGCGAGATGGGGCAGCATCACAGGGGGGTATTTGCTGGAAAGGATTTCTGGTTTTTTTTCCCTGTTAAACAAATTTCTGAACCCTTTCCTTGAAATATTTGAACACTCAAATTCAAAATATCTGCAGTGGGGGCCATGGGCAGTGCAGAAAGAGAGGAGCGAAAGCTGGTGGCTGGTAACTGTCTCTGCCCACAGCAAAGCTAGGGGGTCCCCTAGACATGCTGTCAAGTAACAATGACTAGGGGGCAATGCTTCTCTGTGCCACTTCGTCCAGAATCTAAGGGTGGTTTCTCTGTAGCCACTCAGGTCCATGGGCTTCACTGCTCTTCTCCTGAGGCAGTTCAGTGCCCAAAAGGACTGGGTTAGAGGCACTGGCTTCGCTGGCACAGGCACCCAGCAGTTCTAGGCACTGAATGGTCCTTGGGCAGTAGTTAGACACACTTGCTAGAAAGGAAGCCTTATCTGGGCCTTCCCAGGAAAGATCTCCCTCATCCCCTTGCCAAAATTGTAGCCTCAGCCCTTCTTGCTGGACATGGAGCTTGGCTGAGCTGAATCCGGGCAAGTGTATTCTTGGTAAAAGTAATCTGAGTATTGAATTCTCTGCCTAACGCTTCTCCTGGGGATGGCTGGAAAAGAAAACAGTACATGTGGTGACTGCAATGGCAGCATCACATTCTAGGGGGTTTTCAGAGAGAAGTGAAAAAGAAAACCAGCAGCATTGTCAGGACATTCCCTGTGCTGTAATTTAGCATGAAAAAACTGTCCTGGCTTGTCTGTTCACAGAAAAGTTGATGCTGTGCCTCACCATCTCTGTACTCAGTACCCAGTTTACCAAAGACACGGTGGCTGTAGGTGCTGACAGGCACCGTCCTGTGCCATTAGCACCTCCCTAGGCTGGAAACGTCCTAGACACGGCTGTTGCTGTAACTAGTGACAGCTGTAGATTGTGGGGGAAGCTGGTGCTCCCATAGGTGCCTACTGGCATGGCATGGCATGGCACCCTGCCATGCTATTTGGCTTGGGCAAATACCATGTTATGGATGGACCAGGTTCAGAGCAACTCCTGCTTTACCCTGAGGTTGGGGTGGCTCCCAAGGGGCTGGCAGTTTCTCACCCTGCCACATCCCTGGCAAGAGCATTGTCTTTCTTGCTGGGAGGCTCTCCCTGCCTGGGAGGAGGCTCTGCTGTGCAGCTCCACCAGGCATTTAGCTGCTTCCTGGCTCTCAGGATGGCTGTAGAAGCTGTGGCCGGTCACATGGGGGCTGAATATTTAGCAGTGCCCCAAGCACGCAAAGCTGTTCCCTCCTCCCACTGCATTTAAGGTTGTTTCACCACGGGGAAACCACAGGAACTGCCAAGTTTCTTTGGGGTTTCAATGCCTTGTGCAGCCTAGTGATGCTTCAGAAAGTTGGGGCTAAAAGCCTGCAACCCTCCTAGAGATTCTGTGCTAGTCCACACTGGGTTTATCTATCATCTGAGGACAAAAGATTGAGGAACATCAGTCTGTGTTCCCACGCCAGTTCCTGCTGCATCGGGAGGAGCAGCAGAGACACTTGGAGGAAGTGAAGAGCAATGACTCCCCCCACTCCGTGCTGCTCTGTGTTTGCCAGGGAGGGAAAGCACACGGCTGCAAGTCTCCCCTGAGGGCTCTCTGAGGCTCCCCCCATGGCCAGTGGTTGCCAGCAAGGCCCTTCCAGAGCCTGATGCTCCCCCAGCAATACCCAGGTGCTGGTGGAGCTCCCCTCCAGTTCCTCCAGATAAAGGTTTTGGCTCTGAGCATCCTGGTATGGGCTTGATTCTTTCTTCCTGCAGAGGCCACCTTGATTTTATTTTCAGTCTAGTCCAAAATTTCCCACCTCTCTATTTTTAGAAGATAAGGGGGAAGACCAGCCTGAACAGCTCAGGGACGGAAGGTATCAGACAAGCATGGAAAAACCTGAAGCAGGCGATCAGAATCTATGGCTAGAGCAGCCTGAGTGAGGGGCACCACTCTCCTCACTGACCTCCCACCCCACTGCTGTCCTGATATGGGCTCCACCAGAGTGCCTCCATGGCTCAGCACAACAGCTCCTGGTGGGACAACAGGACAAATTAGGCCTTCTCATTCCCAGCCTTGTGCCAGGCCAGGGAAGTCAAAGAGAGTGCAGCTGGCAGGGAGAGCAGGGAGGAAAACACTGGTCCTCATGCTAGGCAGCCACAAAAGCACTTGCTGAGCTGTCTATTCTGGAGATGCTGCAAAAAATGGCCATAGTTTGGGGTCATAGGTGGCAGGGGTACCGGGGAGGGGGAGCAGATATGCCCTCAAGGCTGTTCCCTGACTCTCCCCTCCAGGTCCTTCAAAAGGAAATCTAAGACCCAGTTTCACCCTTTTCCAAAGAAGCCCAATTTGCTATTAATGACAGAGGATGTTCCTGAGCTGTAGCCCCTCTGGGAGTATTTGCTTTTAACAGATGCTGACCAGCCTCACATGTAGATTCAGCTTCACTATGGGACACATTTTACAGAATTAATGTCTCTCAGTTCCCATTTCTTTCCTCAGATTTAATGACATAATTCAATGGCAGCTGAGCATAAAAAATACTTGTTAAAAGTAATTTTCTTTCCTCTGGAAGGACTAAAAGGTCTTGGCATGATGGAAAAACAGACCCCAGCTGCTCCAGCTTACTACTTGGAGTATTGGGGGTTGTTTTGATCCTTTTACAGTCCCACTTAAGGTGAGTATGATGTCAGTGTTCTCTTCCCGGAGAAGCTGAGCATTCCAGACTCCACAGGTTTTTGGGCATCTGTGGTGACTTGTAGCACCTACCTCCAGCCCAGGAGAACCAGGCACAGGTTTCTGCCTCCTCAGCCACCCTGTCTTTGGGTCCCAAAAGAGGTGTGAGCTCTGGAGCCACGTCCAGCTGCTCACCCTGGAAGTGGGTGATGCTACTTGACTCTACCAGATCCTCATAAATCTCATCACCCTCCTGCTTAGCTTCAGGACTTGAGCTCACTGTCAGATAAGGCTTAGCACCGAGCTGTCCATCAAGGCTCCTATCCCACCACTCACTGCTCCATGGTAGCAGCATTCCTCTGTGACGGTGCTGGCATGAGCTGTGCTGCTCCTGTCTGCCAGGGCAGGGTGGCCACATGAGTGGTAGCAGCATGGTTCATGTGCAGCTTAGGAAACTGGTAATTCTCTTCAAGAAGCTGAGTTTCCTGTGAGCCATTTTATCTCTTACCACAGCACAACTTCCCTCTCATAGCAGTATCTCAGCCAGTTTTTGTGAATGGGGGGAACCTGCCATATCCTCTTGCCAAACTCCTCATAAGATGTTTCAGTCGTTTTTGCAAAGGATATTTCCAGCTGCTACATAGCAAGGAAATGTGCTTCACTCTGCCTGTGGCTGTGCTCATGCAGAGGGGCTGAAAGGGGTTCCTTTGGCAGCTGAAAGTCATCTCTTTCCTCCCAGTGCTGTGTGGGATGCCAGCACAAATTCTCTTTGGTACAGCTCTCCTGCGCCCAGCCTGGGGCAGACTGCTGGGTGGCTTAGCCTGGGGACATCGTGTCTGGGTTTGTGAAACACACGTGAGACCAGAGGCAGACATGAACAGCACATGAAAACTCTTTTCCTGGCAAACATGAGCTCATTTCCCTTCTCCCACCCTCTCCAGCCTGGCCTCCTGGCCAAGCGGACGCTCCCTTCCTCCCCATCCATTTAAAATCACCCTCCACCTTCTCCCCCTACCTCCTTCTCCACTTCCTCCTGGCTTTATCTCACATTTCTGGGAAGGATCCGACCCCTGGCATCCTGAGCATGATCTTATGTTCTTTCCAGTGGCCCTCAGGGCCATGGTTCAGGGTGGGTCCTACAGCTGAGCCTGTCTGGAGTCAGGAGGGGTTCCCTGCAGCATGCTGTGCCCAGTGGCTCTTCAGCTCTAGGCATCCTGTCTGTAGAAGGATTAAATCCTCATTTTTCTGCTTTCCTGGCAGGCTGGTCTGGATGGAGAAAACATCGGAAACTGCCCCTTCTGCCAGCGCCTCTTCATGGTGCTCTGGCTGAAAGGGGTCAAGTTCAATGTCACCACAGTGGATATGACCAGGTGAGGTTGCACTAAAGCCCCGGGGCTGCAATGGGGTGAGACATGCCCTGCTCAGCTCCCCATCAGCACTTCTTCCTCCTGCTTGCTCTGTAGCCAGTGTGTCACTGCACAGGGACAATTGCTGTGCACAAACTGCCCACCTCACTTGGGGTGCATGTGTGGGCCAGCATGGACTTCGGCCATCTGCCAATGTGCATGGCCCACGGACTCCCTGTCCTGCTGGATGTGAGGATGACTTAAAGACACCACTGGGAAGATCCAGAGGCTGGGGAGCACTTGTCAGCACCTCAAAGCCAGCAAAGCTGGGAATGTTTCTGGTCCTGTGGCCCTTTGTAGCCCCCACCTCTGCCAGGGCTGGTAGAGGCAGATGTGCTACAGGCTCTGAGCCAGCTTGTTTTCTCTGCTCCAGGAAACCTGAAGAGTTGAAAGATTTAGCACCCGGCACCAACCCACCCTTCTTGCTGTTCAACAAGGAGCTGAAAACAGATTTCATCAAGATTGAGGAATTCCTGGAGCAGACCCTGGGTCCACCCACGTAACTGCAAACTCACTCCTTTCCCATTTCATGGCCTGTCACAGTGTTGTCCAGGGCTTGGCAGATTGGGAAACCAAGGCAGGGTGTTAGGAGGTGATGCAGGGCAGCCCAGGCAGGAGGATTCTCCCCCAGCCCCTGAACCTACTCTGCAGGGCAGGGCCTTCCATGCTGGGGGGCTGGATCCACTAGGGAGGGCATGGGGACAACAGGAATGGAAAACAAATGTGAGGAAATGCACTAGCCATTGTCCCCACACTCTGGGGGCAGAGGGGGAACATGGGGAGGTCCCTGCAGGGACCCTGGCTCTGGTGGGTTTGCCACTGGCTGCAGCAGCTGGTGTTGAGGTAGAGGGGATTGTGAGACCCCTTTGCTTTTTTATATACAGTGCACTCAGATGAGTGAAAGCAAATGCCCTTGCTTGACAGCAGCAATGCAGGTGGCCCACAGGGCAGCTGGGGAGAGCAGGGTGATCTTCCCTGAGCTCACTGGGGAATCCCCCAAACCAGTCTCCCCCATGCCCTGGGTGGCTGCAGCCCCACCTGCTGCAAAAGAGGAAGCTCAAATGCATTTGTCTCCTGTCTCCTTGAATGTGTCTGCCCTTGCAGCACACCCTGGGACATGTCAGCAAACAGAAGACAGTTCCTGAGGAAGTCATGGGAGCTTCTGGCTTCCTGAAACCCCTCTGTGCCAGCGTGCATCCTCTGGGCTGGGCCAGAACTGCCTGCAGGCAGAGCTCTGCTCTGAGGCTCCATTGCTACCAGTGTCCCCAAACTGTGGAGTATCTGCCCCGAGATGAGTTCCTGGCAAACACCCAGAATAGAAGACAGGTCACAGGGCAGGGCAGCTGTAGTAATTCATCATGATTCTCCCACGGCCAGCTGAACATCCTCTGCATCTTCCAGTATCAGCCCTGGGCTCTAGGGCCCAGGAACTGAGAGTGCTGCATCCCTACTCCATTCCTGCCTGCACTGACATAAGTGTATTTTTCAAGGTATCCACACCTGAGCCCCAAGTACAAGGAGTCTTTTGATGTGGGCAGTGACATCTTTGCCAAGTTCTCGGCATACATCAAGAACCCACGCAAAGAAGCAAATATCAGTAAGAACTGCGGGTGGTTGGGCTCTAGTCAACCTCATTGCAGCAGGAGAAATGCTTTTGTCTGCTGGCAAGTCCTGCCATCAGGTTAAAGTTCCTGCTGCTTGCCTCACCAGATCCTCCTTGGGAAGTGGAGGGACAGAGGGGACAGATCAAGGTAGTTTTCTGCTCCCTCCACAGGGATAGCAGCAGAGCATGGGGGGATGTTGCTGTAGTCTCCTGGGAACAGAGCCTGGCCAGGATCAATGTTGTGTCCTGATGGAGTGGCCCTGGGGGCTTTTTCCCTCTCTGTAAAACCTGTGGGAGGCTCAGCCAGCCCAACACAGCCTAAAGCTTGCCTGGGAGCCCAGGGCACACACTCACTATGCTCGGTTTCCTGCCCTCACAGATTTTGAGAAGGCCCTGCTGCGGGAGTTTCAGCGCCTGGATGTCTACCTGAACACTCCTCTCCCAGAGGAGATTGACCAGGACAGTGTGGAGGACATCACCATCTCCAAGAGGAAATTCCTGGATGGAGACCATCTGACTCTGGCTGATTGCAACCTCCTGCCGAAATTGCATATCATCAAGGTAATGGCAATGGTCCCCCAGGGCCAGGCTAGGAGGGTACCTGCTCCAAGAGGAGTGGACAGAGAGACCCCTGCCAAAGCCAGAGTGAGTCTTCCCCAGGTTGTAGAAGTTTCAGCCTCCTCCTTCACTCTCCTCTAGATTGCAGCCAAAAAGTACCGTGACTTCGAGATCCCAGAGGACATGACGGGTGTCTGGCGCTACCTCAACAATGCCTATGCCTGCGATGAGTTCAATCACACCTGTCCTGCAGATGAGGAGATCGAGCACACGTACGCCAGTGTTGCCAGGAAGATGATCTAATCATAGGGTGGGGTGGGCTGGCAGCATTGCCCTGGCCAAGCCCTCCAACTCTGCAATCCTGACACAACCAAAACCAGACGATGGAGAGACTGGAGAGGGTTTAAAGCATTGCTATCTCCTGCCTTTCAGAAACAGCACCTTGCTTCACAGCCTTCCTTTCCACTGCCCCTTCCTTCTGTGCCTCTGGCTGCAACCCCTGGGCACCAGCAGTGCTGACCACATTGCATACACTGCTCCTATCTGGATGTAGTTGCATCCCTACTCCCCAAATGTGTTTCTCAGAGCCTCTGACTATGTGTCATAGGAAAAGCTGAGCACTAGCCTCCTCCAGCAATGGAAGAGATGAGACCCCCAAATGGATAATGTCCTCAGCACTAGCCTCCTCTAGACTCCTCAGCCCAGCCTTCCCACCCCATCTGTCAGCTCTGTATGGTCCCAGCCATTCTGTGCTGGGATCCCAGGGCTGGTGCTGTTTGCATTTGCCTGTTGCCAACCTGTTTAGCACCTGGCTGGCATGTGGGCAACCCTCTCTTCCAAGACATCAACTCCCTCTGAAGATACGGAAGGGCTCTGCCCTGGCAGCTCATTGCAGTGAAAAGTTGTGCTCACTGTTGAGGGCTGTGACGTGGGTTTGACTCCCCATAGGACATTGGGGGTAGGTGGGTGCTGGGGGTAATGCCTGGTGCCACAGTGCCAGGACCAGGTATGGGAGGAAACAAAGGGTCAGTGGACCTGCAGAGGGCCTGAGAATCACGGGCTGAGGATCATGGCATCCCTCCCACGATTGCCAGTGCCGAGGGCCACGTGCCGCCTGGCTCCTCCCAGCTCAGAAGCCTCTGTGCCTTGCAGAACGCTGCAGAGGATGCAGCCATGCTCTAGCTCTATACCCCCCTAGTTTCCACCAACACTTTTGGCACCTGAGGCTGGGAGCAGCCAGCTCAGGGTAGGGCACACGTTTCCTTTCCATACTGGAAAGCCCAGGAGAAGAGAGAGCACCTGTTTGGCAAAGCGCTGTGTCTGTGGAAAGCTGTAGACAGTGCCTCTCGGCTCAGTGTGCCTTCACATCCTGTCTTGCTGATGCAAGGTGTCAAAGCTGCTCTGCACAGCCACGACATCCTGTGCTGCTCCTCTGACACCTCCAGCTCCCCCAGGACTCCCACCAGAGCTTGAGAATTTGGCCAGCCCTCCCCCATCAGTCCCAGGGCAAATCGATACTGTACAGTGGGTGTGGTGGGTTCTGTGGGAACTGAAGCGAGCAGAGGCCCCTCAGTCCTCACTGCCACCTTCCTCTTTGCACTAAAGGTCTGTCCTCATAAGCCTGCCTCAGATAATGCTGGGTTAGGGGACTGGGTTTGTTACTAATGGGTTTTGGTTTGTTGGTTTTTATAAACTAGGAACGGCAATAAACTGTGTTTTAATATGCCTTTCTGGTGTGCGATCAGCCAGGCACCAAGGCTGCTGGCATAGAGGGTGCTGTGGAGTGCAGGGGACTTTCCTGCAGTGGAAACTCCTCTGAGATTTAGCAAAGTCAGCCACGGTCTCTGCTGGCCCGGATCACTGGCTCATAGTGAGCCAAATGCATCCTGGTGCCTGGGACAGCCCCTCCCTGGAGGCAGGACTTGGCACTTCTCCTTGCTGACCAGCACAAGGTTTGGCTTTTCAGGGGCTCTGCTGTTCACTGTGGCTGTGCTGTGTCAGGGAGAAGTGCTGTGGAAAGCTGGGCAGCTTAACCCTGCCCTCGATGGGGTTTGGAGGTTGATCAGAAGAGACCATTAGGCCAATGTTTGGACAAAACACATGGATCCATGCTTCCTTTTTTGCATGATCTTCCTCCCTGAGGGCTTCCACATGTCTTTGCTCCTTTCACATCTCATAGCAGCAAAAGGGCAGTGGCAAAGCCTTTGGGCATCTGGGCATCCTGAGCTGATTCTCAGTGCATGCTCCAATCCCTGGAGACAGGACCCGGCCAGTGACAAGGCTGATCCTCTGCTGCTGAGAGCTTCCTTGCTGGAGCAGTATTTGACCTTGCTGCCATTCGGAGGAGCCTCTCTCCTTCATCCTAGAAGCTGGCCACACAACTGCCCCTTCTGGAAGAGGTGTCTGGGAGCTCCAGGTGAGCATTGGCTGGGATCATCCAGGGGACACTCCTGGGGGCATCCAGGCCAGCAAGCCCCTGTAGACTGGAGAGATCAGTCTGGGCTTCACAGCAACAGGAAAGTGGTACAATTCAGAGCAAGTGCTGGGGTCTGGGGAGTTTTGGAGAGGGAAATACCCATCCTTGCTCTCTGGAAAAAAGGCAGACAGTGATAGAGGCCGGTCCACCAGTCTCCCAAAGCACCATCCATGAGACAGGTTCATGCTTTTCTTAGAGAACAGCACTGAGACAGTGCACTGACTCTTCCCAAATCTGCAGTTGCAGAGGCAGCCCCCAGCCACTGGCTGTATCAGCTGGGACCTGGCCCAGCTCTCCTGTGTTGAGGTTTTTCCAGTTCTCATTAGAGACCTTGATTTTTTTCCCCTGACTTCAGTTTCAAATTACCATGCTATCAGCCAACTGGAATTGCTTCTAATAACTTCTATTCCCCTGGAAGTCTTTAATTCAGAGAAATCCAGCTGGAATGGGTCCCTCCGGTGACCTTAGCCAGGCCCTTCTTGCTGTGACTGCAGCTCATGCCCTACCTCACCAAGCACCATGTTTCCTGAGGGCAGTGGGAAAGTGATGACAGGCACAAGAAGATTTTAAGCTTTCAGGAGATTCAAATCCTGAAGTGTTATTCATGTAGGAGAGGAGACAGGACAACTTGCTCTGTGCCTTTCCTTCCCTGAACCAAGACTGGGGCTCAGACAGGTTGAACACTGTTTGCTTCCTAGGTGCCACATGGAAAGTCCCTCTGAAGTCTTGGCATGAGATCCATGTTTCTATTGTGTCCTCTCATCTTGTCGGGTGGGACATCACACTAGGACTTTATTGAAGAAGATGTGACATCTTGAGGATGCTGAGCAGGCCAAGCATCTATTGTTTAATCATGAGGCTTACCATGACCCCGCTGACCACAGAACAGAGGCTCTAATTTCTCATGGAGTGGATGAAGGTGCATTATCCAGAGATCATTGATCACCTCTGTTTGCCAGTCCCCATCTGTCAGGCATGGATTTGACTGTGAAACAGCTGAGATGAAGCTGCCAATCCATTTCAAGGGGACACACCACCCAGCTGGGACTTTTCTCCTAACAAAAAATCTGTATCTAGCCTGTTTTCCATCCTCTAGAAAATAGAGGATGAAAAAAACCAGAATGCTACCAGTTTTCAATGAAAAATCCTGGAGACGGGCTCATCACATTTGCTGTGGTGCCATGAGGAGGAAGCATAGAACCCACTCCAAAATCAGAGTGCATAGTGAGCTAATATGCACCCAACTCAGAGGGCAGCTTGCTGGTCCTGTCTGTCACCAGGAGCTTGAATGATCCTAGGGGGTAGAGAGCTACTGGAGGAGCGCCAGGAAGTGAAAAAGTGTTGAACTGAGCTGCTGTTCCCATAGGCTACAGGACCAGAAATTCCCTGACCTGCATCTGAAGGATGGGAAGCAC
Organism: Regulus satrapa; assembly: GCA_013396955.1. Lineage (NCBI taxonomy): Eukaryota > Metazoa > Chordata > Aves > Passeriformes > Regulidae > Regulus > Regulus satrapa. The sequence continues at coordinate 108,812 of VWZN01012607.1, read as the reverse complement.
AAGAGCTGGCTCTGTATCACCGACCCTGGGAAGAGCAGTGGGGAGCAGTAAGGACAACACAAGGGAGGTTGTCCTGTGGAGTAAGAGGATCTGGTGACTAAGCTAGGTAGTATATGACTCTGTCAGGATGCCCATGGTGCCTTCTGAGTGCAGACACTCATCCCCAGGTGAGGGCATTGCTAGACCAGCACGTGAAGTAGGATCACTTTTGCTCTACAGACCCCTGGGGCAACCTGAACATCCCAATCACCCTGCTTGGGTCCTGATCCACTGAATTGCAGGAAAACTTGCCTGGAGAAAAACCACACAGGTCTAAGCCACCAAATTTACTTCTCTGCAGCCTTCTTCATGCACACCCTCCAAAACCACCACACTCAGGCTCCAGATTTTGGACTCTCACAGTCCCCCACCCACATGCTGGTGGGTTTCCTGACCAAGCTAAGTAGCTAAGACCACTAAGAGAGAAGTGCAACAGGAGTCAGTGGCCTGGATGTTGCAGTTCAGACCTGTCAACCCACAAATCCTTTTTGGGCTGAAGGATGGGGTCCAGGGTCCTATGTAGAGCTACAGACCCATCACAAAGACAACTTGTACAGGGAGGCTGAGTGACGGGGCCTCAGTGAGGTCCCAGGTCTTTGCCATATACATAGATGTGCTGGACAGCACTTGAGGGGGCTCTGAGGATTGGGGGTGGCTCCGGGCTGTTCCAGGTGAGAGGTAACTGCATTGACAGGCAGGAGAGAGAGAGCAGACAGAGCAGGGTGGGCACAGGGTCAGAGCAGACCCTGCTGTTTGCAGTTCTGCCTCCCATGGTTTTCAGAGGCAAATGGGGATGATCCTGAGTACTGGCAGCCTGCAAAATATAAGAGCTTGATTTCCCCCCATCATTTCAGAGGCCACCACATCTCTCAAGATAATCAGGCACAGGCGCATGAGTTGCCAGTCAGTGCCTGTGAAAATCCCATTATCCCCCAAAGAGCAATTTTCCACTGTGCACCACTTTCACAGGCTGGCAGCTCCACTCTCTGAGAATTAGTAATAAGAAATATGCTCTTGCACAGTCCTAAACCCACTGTTTCTAATAAAGAGCTGTTTGCAGCAGCATCCCTCTTGTTGCTTTGATCTGGCACCAGCAGAATCTGAGAGTACCACAGAGAGAAGGCAGGAACAGCCAATAGGTGGTGGTGAGTCAGAGCTTCCACCAGCGCCCACACCAGTACCCGCAGGCACAGCACTGTGCCATGGGCCTGAGGCTAGCACCAGAGATGGCATCTCTGATGATGGGGTTGTAGGGTGGACTGGGGGCCTAAGGGCTAGTCACTGGGTCAGTCCTTTCCAGGCTGTAGAGAGAGCATGGAATGATGAGGGAGGACCCTGCTGTATACACGTGACTAAGGCTGCAGTGGTGATGGAAGCACTGGTCTGGTGTCCAGCAGAGATCTGCCTGGGGCTGGGGGCTTACCCCTGACCCAGGTCCATCCTCCAGCACAGTCCAGTCCTGTTCAGCACATAACAACCTGCCAGGTAGACCAAAGTGGGATTTAATTCAGACACTCCGTCCAGGCCTCATGCTGCACATAGGGGTGACAGGTCTCTCTTGGAACATACTGGGACCTCACTCTGCAGCAAATGTTGACTCTGCAGAAACCTCCCTGCTGTTCTCACCTCTGAGGCAAAGCAGAAACCCTCTCTCACATCCACTCAGAAACTTCAGCTGCTAAATGGCATCTTGAAATGTCACGAGCCTTGTGTCTTTTTCCACTCCCCATGAACAGTTCTTTCATCTGAGTGGGAACATTGGAGCTGTTCAACCACCTCTGGGCCAGGGCAAGCCCCTGCTGCCAGTGAGTAACTGCCTGGATCACCCATGGGGACCCCAGAACCTTTGCCCGGCCACAGGCTTGGGAAAGAGCTGCTTCTCTTCTGATCTCAGACCTGCCCAGCTGTGATCAGAGCACAGAGTGTGCCTCTGTGCAAGCCCAGCTCCCACAGCACAGCAGCTGTGGGAACCAGTCTGGTCCCATTGCACCAGTCCCAAGTCCTGGCAAACTAACCAGGACTGGGCTGGATGGACACTCTGCTGGGCCTGGACAAACTCCTGCCTAGGATGTGGCTCCTGCCCAGAACCTGTGGCAAAAACAGCAGCTCTGACTGATGCTCCTGCTGACATGTGCCTTGCAAGTGCCTGGGACAACCCAGAGACCTTCCAGATTGGCATGGGATTGGAAGCCCTGTGGGCTATGAGGATGAGACAATTGATCAAAACGGGCTGCAGGCATGTAGGGCTTGACCATGACCTTGAGGCTGATAAGAGACTGTGAGGGACAAAGGAGATGGCAACTGGACACCAACTTCAAAGGTAGCAAAAAGCATATGGGTAATACATGTGTTCCTCAAGCAAGCAAGCAGCTCTTGGGAGTTTTTTTTGTTTTTTGGGGGTTTTTGCGTGTGTGTGTGTTTTAGTTCAGGTCAATTTTTTCAATACACCACATGTCCTCACATCGTTTGTGCGCAATTCACCTGGGCCAGATGCCAGACACATCCTAAAGCTGCTCCATCGTTCTCCCTACAAGGTCCCAATTCCTGTTAGCAAACCTCTTTCAGCTTGGGCTCCTCTCTCCATGGGGCCACAGGTGCTGCGGGCCAGGAGCTTGCACCAGCCGTGATCTTCCCGTGGAGTCATGGACTCATTTGGGCACCTGGTACGGGATCCTCCCTAAACTGCAGGCGGATCTCTGCTCCCTCATGGACCCCTGAGGGCTACAGGGGTCAGCTTGCAGTACGAGGCAGGGTTGGAACGTGGCCCTGCACAGCCCCAAAGGCTCCTCAAGCACTGTACCTCCATCCCCTCCTGCAGCTGTCTGGACACTAGATACCAGTTTCTCACCTCCTCCCAGAACCAGAGTAATTCTTGTGAGTCCAAGAGCCTGGATTTGTGACCGTATGTCGACTCCACTGATCCCAAGGAGGTTTTCCCCTCCCTCTGTGGCTTCAGGCAGAGCCTCAATACACATCCCAAGGGACAACTGCAGGGCAGAGCTTCTCAGCCATTAATCACTCCAGTGCTGGCAGCGGGAATAATAAATGGTGCTAAAAATACAGTCTTTTCCCACAGGAGAGTAAAACAGATTATGGGTGCAATTTTATGCCAGGAAAACCCCAAGTTTCCCCAGTGCCTTTCCTGACTGCTGCAAAGGGAAGGGCCCTGCTGGGTCTGTAACACAGAAACAATGAAAAGAGAAGCCAGTTTTCTATAATATATTAATGATATTAAAAAAAAAAAAAAACCCAAAACGACTCCAGCACACAATCAGCATTTCCACAGAAGTAAAAATCCTAATATTTTACATTAAAAGAGCTTTATAAATATATATGTATTTATATATATTAGATATGTGTATTTATATATATATATAATATATATGTGTGTATATATATGTATTTATATATATATAGATTTATATATATCTGACATTAGTATAAGACACTGTATCATACATGCACGCACACAGACAGATAAATAGCTAAGAGTTTTGGGAGTTCAGCTTTGGTCCGTGCTCCTTATGCTGTGTATCAGGAGCTCCAAATCCCCAGAGGACAGCTCTGGATCCCACCCATCCTTGGCGGCCGTGCCCAGAAGATGCCTGTGTCTGCCCGCGGGAGCCTGCCTCAGTCCTATGGCAGCCCGGCACCAGCAGGTCGAGACAGGCAGCTGTGATGACTGGGGAGCTCCAGGAGGCGCCTCGGGCTGTGCCGGGAGCTGGAGGCTGCCAGGGTGCCCCTCTCGCTAGGGCTCACTGGCAGAGGGGGCACGGGGTTCGTAGCCACAGAAGGCAACTGGAACGCTGCGGGGCGAGGAGGGCAGCAGGCAGGGGCTGGAGCCACACGCTTCTGCCTGCCCCGAGTAGTCTCGCTGCACACTGCTGTCACCTTGCCCTGGTTTAGTTCCACCGCCATGCAGGGGTTGGGGTGCACAGAGAAGCTGCCTTCCTTCCTCCTCCACACTGGCTGGGAGCTTCACAGAGCTGAGGCAGATCCAGTGCTCAGCCCTGCCGAGACTCTCCTGGCTGCAGCTTCTGTTTGGCACGGGCAGAGGAAGGTGGTCGCTTGCTCCCAGGACTAGGCACTGGCATTTAGAATAAAGCTGGAAGTGCAGGGGGTGCCATATCTCAGGTCTCTGGCTGTCCCTGTCACCTAGGTAGCTGTTTCCAGTCAGTCCCACTACCACCAGCTGCTCTGGCAAATCATCCCCACCAACTGCCTCCCCATCCTTCTCCAGCTGTGAGGGGACCTGGGAACCCAAGGCATGCTCCAGCTGGCTATGGTTGCAAGATGGGTCCGTTACCACAGGGCAGTCTGGGCCAAACCCATTGGCACGGTATCCACTCACGTCCTGGGCAAAGCCTCGGAGGAGCTGTGGGACTGTGACTGGTGCCTGCCCAACTGTGGATAGCCCATGGGAGGGGAGCACAGTCTGCAGGAGCAGGGCCAGGGGGTCCTCCTCAAGCTGGAGGGGAGGCACCTGTATGGCCATACTCAGCTCGCTGTTCTGGAGAGCCTGCAAAGACACAAGCAGAAGCATGGCTAGCCTCAGTCGGCCAAAGCCCTGCCAGCTCAGGGGTGACAAACTATGCTGGATACCAAGAGCTGTACTTCCTGAGACCCTATCCTCTGCTGTGACCCATGGCTGGCTAATGCCCTCCACCAGTACCTTCTCCTTGGGGGGACAGTGATTCAGACAGCAGGGGAGGCACCTGGGTACCAAAATGGGCTTGGTGGTCTGAGAGTAGGAGGAAAGGAGGTGCTGAGCCCCTGAAAATGCAGGGAACCCTGGCCCACCTATGGCTACACACAAGGTGGAGGCTGGAGAAGGATGGTCACTCACCAGTGCTTTTGGGAGGCGTGTCTCCAGAGGATTGGGAAAGACATGCGGCTGCATGCAGTAGAACACAGCTACGCTTAGTAGCAGAAGCAGGAAGAAGGCACTCAGCATGGCAAGGACCCATGGAAAGCCTGCCAGGAGGTCACAGTGGGCTGAGGGGTCCCTCAGGCACATCCCTCCCACCCCACCCCACCCCACCCCACCATCTCAGTGTTTCCCATCCTTGTCAGGCTGGAATGTTTCAGGAGGCAAGCCCAAGGCAGATGACAAGAAAGCATCATCATGAGAGGTCCCCACTGGGCCATAACCCTGACCACAGTGGCTGGGGGTGAGGGACCCACACCTCCTCACAAGTTTGAGCATGGCCTGAGATGCAACCTTGCTAGCTGAGCTGGTGAGTTCTCCCACCTGCAGGACCTGCTGGAGTCACCAGGCACTGATCAACCTCCTGGCTCCTCTCCCTGGCAATGTCTGCAGCCACTGTCCGGACACAGTACTGTGTGCTGGGCTTCAGGTGCCCAAAGGTGCAGGGCACTTCCTCACTGCTCCGTTTGCAGGGCACCTGAAAGCAGATGGGACAGGAGACCAAAGAGACTGGAGGTGGGGTTTGTGCATGGCTCTACTGCTCTGTGCAGCCTCAACATCCCACTTGCCCCATGATCCCTCCACCTGGGCACCTCCAACACTCAGTTCTTTGCTCCAGCAGGTGTTCAGGTCCCAGAGCATCTCCTGAAACACCTGTGGAATCACCTTTCACCTGAATAAAACCAGTCCAATTCTTCTTAACCAGGGGAGCAAAGGGGTCTCCTGCCTCGCTGAGGTGGGAGCCCCAGGTTGGGGATGCAGACCACCTCACACATGCTTGTACAGCCAGGTGTGGGCAGGGCTGCAGCACAGGCACCCCCACACCACTGCAATCTGAGACAGTGGCTTTGCTGCACCAGGAAAGCTTGTGCAAGCCCTGCACCTCTGGGCCCTGCCCAGCTATCACACACCTGCTGGACAAGCAGGTCCCCCTCATACAGGTGCAGCCAATACCACAACTTCAGCAGCACTTGGTCAACTGGCTTGTAGGAACCAGTTCTTCTCTGATAGGGAGTGAGTGGTGTGATGATGTTTACGATGAGGATTTGATCCTGGAAGAGCCAAGACAACTTGGGGGGGCCAACAATTGCTATAGGGAAGGAGAAAAAAAAATAGAAAATTAAGGCCTTCAAAGGAAGGCAGACATCTTGTTTATTTAGAAATGGTATTTTTCTCTCTGACATTTCCCTCCCAGAACACAGAAGCTCCTTGGGTCTTGCCTGATGGCATTTTGTGCTCTGAAACCAGCTCTAAGAATGGTAGCCACTATGTCTTCATGACAGCTAGCACTGCTTCTGCCTCCTCTTCACACTGACAGACCTGCTACCACTAGCTCCCACTGCTGAGACCTTCACTCCTGAGCCATCCATCAGGGCCTGGAGACCCACTGCCGAGGCCAGCAATTACTTTCTAATTGAACATTCCCACTTCCATGTCAGTTGGATGCAGAGGGAATGAACAAAGGAACACAAACTGCCAACCTAGAACCCATTTAGTTGCTCACACATTCAGTTTATTGCAACAACCCCTGTGATGGAGGCCAGAGGAGGGTTCTGAAAGTTTTCTAGCTCCAAGAGACCTCCAGGTTTTTTGGACGGAACAGCCAGTCTGTGACTGAGAAGAGGGACATTCCCACACCTGGCAAACAGAATAGTCAGGGTGAATGGATCACCAGAGGATCTGCCCCTGACTGCACCAGCTTCATCTTGCTGGGGCAAAAATTCCCAGACCATGACAGGGGAGGAAGGTGAGCCTTTCAAAAGCCAAACCCAGAAGCATATCCTCTTTCCTGCCCCATCTTCCTGCATTCCCCAGAGACCCAAATTCTTACAGTACCTTGCTGGCCTGGGGCCTCTGATCCATCACCTCACTGTGTCTACTCTGTCCTTCTGCTCTTCACCCAGCCCTCCTCCAGCAGCTCTGCCTCATCCCTTTTCCCTGGTTAGGGCTCTTGGCAATTTTCCTTCCAGCATCCTAATATGCTTTCCCACTGTATCCCACCAGATCTCTCCAAGGACCCCTCTCTCCATTGCCCCCCCAGGAACAGCCCAGCTGCAGAAGCTCCCCAGTCCTTACTATCTCTGTACAGTTGCAGCTCACTGGAACTGGCCCACTCGGACTGCTGACCTTCGGCCACCACTCTCACCCGTGCCCAGTAGATATCATGAATCCTGTCAAAATACAGCTCACACGCCCACGAGCTTCTGCTGTTCCCCCCACAGGCACCTGCCTTGGTCCAGTTAGAGGTTCTGCCCAGGGAGAAAGCACAGGGATTACTTCTTTTCAGCATCTTCCCAGCCCAAAGGGAGGGCTGTCCAGCCACCATCATCCTGCCCAAGTGGAAAGCGCAGGAAAGCCCAGGTATCAGCCAGCAATGTCCTGGGATGCATGAGGAGGTGGGTCACCAGCTTGACTCCCTCCTGGGGACAGATGGCACCTGGCGCTGCACCCTGACCTATGCTCTCCACAATAAGAAAACACATCCATGGCAGGGAGAGCCCACCAAGGAGTTGAGGCTGTTGAGGCTTTGTGATACAAGGGAAACTGACTGAGTGGTGACAGCTTGGGCCTCAGAGAAAGGTGACTTTGGATGGGGGACCCTTATCAACATGAGAAGGAGATAGAGCCTTCCTCTCAGTGGCACCTGGCAAAAGGACAAGAGGTAGCAGGCACAGGTTGAAATACAGGAAATCCCATTTAGCATCATGGGAGAAAATCCAAATCCAAAACCCCAGTCCAAAAGCAACCTCTTAGTTTGTTACTGGGAGAGTGACCAGGAAAGGGACCAAGCTGTCCACGGAGGTTGTCCTAAAGTTGTTCAAAACCCACCAGGACAAAGCTCTGAGCTGACCTTGCATGTGCAGGGGTGGGAGAAGCCAATGCCTGCCAAGTCCACTGCTCTGTTACTTTGTGGCATTTACTGCCAGATAACAATCCTCTGGCTGCCAGGGGTCCCCAACAGCCTCTGCCAGGGTGTAAGAGGACCGGACCCCTTCACCCCCTCCCTGCTACCTACCTGCTCCTCCACTCCACTTCGTAGGTGGCATAGCTGGGTAAGCTGGGGTCTGGTTCCCAGCGCAGCCAGACGTGGAAGTTTTGTGCCTCCAGCCTCACGTGCCGTGGCCTCAGTAGTGCTCCTGGGGAGGGAGCAGAGGGGTATGAGGCAGCATCCTGCAGGGTCCCCTTGTGGCTGGGTGCACAACTTCCCCAACTTCAGCCTGGCATGGGCAGACACTGATCTCAAAGCCGGCTCTCAGCATGTGCATCCCCCCCAGTCCATCACACACTGAGAACACCCTCTCCACACTTCTGCCAAAGCTGACAAAACAGAAGAGACAACACCCTGACACACCTGCTGCTGACCCTGGGGTTTTCTTTCTCATCACACCTGGATGAGCTCTTGGGCCCCTCCTCTTCACAGGTATCTTCAGTAGGTCTGAGAGGTGTCCCCTCCTGCCCTGCAGCCAGCACCCCCTCTCCCAGACTGTGGTGACAGCTTCACCACTGACTTACCCTGGAAAAGGGAGCAGCTGGCCAGGGAGAGCAGAAAGAGCAGGGCAGGGCTCATCATACCACAGCCCATCCATCTGCCCTCATACTACACTGCTGTGCCGAGGGCCATGGAAATGGATGGGTGTGCTGGAGCTGTTCCACCACCTGCAAACATGACAGGTTGCTAGGACCTGGGATTAAAAACAGGGTATTATTCCCAGAAGCTTCAGCCATTGAAGTGCTGCCCCATGGAGTCCGCACGCCTATTGCGGCACAGAGGTGTCCACTGTGGAGGGGCAGAGGACCTTCTGCTGCACCCTGGGGGCAGGACAGGTACCTTCAGGGCTATGGTGACCCACAGGGACAGTGGGCACTGCTATAGCACTGTGCACGTAATGCAGCGACCTTCTGTTGCACTCACCTCTGGCACCCTGTGGTAAGAAGCCACGCTGCCTCTACCAGGATGTGGATCTGAGAAAGCTCCTCACCAGATGCTCACGCCACTGGGGAGGTGACTCAGCCCAGCTCTGGGCATGACTCACAGTGGCACAAGCTGTGACACCAATGCCAGGACACGCCCAGCCATCCCACAGCCTTCCTGGTATGGGGAGGGCACCCACAAAGCAAAATGCAGTACAATGAGGGACCCTCTTGGGCTGTAAGCAAAGACCTTAGATTGTGAATCACAGAAGAGGCTGGTCCTATTGGACACCTGCAGCTGACACCTGGCCAGGCCCTTCTTACCTTGGCCTTACCCCACCATTAAGCTACCAGGAATCTTGCTGCTCTTGCTGGTCATGGAGGTAACCTTCCTCTCCTGAAACAGACATGCAGGAGCTCTGAGGTCCCCAGCACTAACCTTCAGGTTGGGGGGACACATTCCCCTGTGAAGGTGGGGGGGGGGCCCAGGGCCACCTCTAGAGGCAGAGGGATGGGGGCACCTCTGGCCAGAGAGGACACCCGTGGGGCTGGCTCACCACTGCTTCTCTGTTCCCATCTCACAATGAGTCCGCACTGTAACAAGTGCAACCACCTTGGCAGATGGGTAAAAAACATTTCCCCTGTGTTTTCTCTGTCCCTTGCACCATTAAGAGCTTGAGACAAGGAGGAACAGTCAACAAGCAGGGACACGTAGCTGCAAACTGTGGGTGAGGGCTGAGGTGAGACCTCTGAAACACCGGAGCAGAACCACAGGCAGTTGGTCTAGGGATTCCCCCCGCCCTGAGACCAGCAAGAGTACTCCTGGCTTTGCAACAGAGCCCACTGAAGGAGGCAGCATTTCTGTCTGGAGGGAGAAAGAGCCTCCAGGATTGTTCCTGGGGCTTGTGCTGGGGAACTGATGGAGAGCCTAGGACCGGCTGCCTGTGCAGGCAGGGACAGAGTTGCTCCCACTGCAGAAGGAAGCACAAGAGGGGCAATGCTTCCCTGAAGCAGTGAGAGTGACTGCAGGCCGGTCCCTGCCAGCTCCCCCTGTTGAACCCCAGCACATCCATTCCTCTTCTGCCATGGTCAGAGGAAAAAAATCCCAGCAACTCTCCCCACAGATTGTGGGGATTAACCTGCTCTGCACATCCTTTCCTTTATCTGCATCCCCATCATACCACCCTGAAGCACCAGTGCTCCCCCCTACCTTGATCCAGCGTTTCCTCTCTGCCCTTCTGCTGTATCAGGAACCCACCTCGCCCACCACACTGTTAAAAGCAACACCCTCAGCTCAGCAACCTCATGTTTGACTCTTAAGTGGTCACAGGAAGCATTACCATGGTCTGCTCACCTGCCATGCTTCCTCCAGGTGGGAGGCAGTCCGTGTTGTCTCATGCTGGGAGACGTGATTTGACTCAGGTGGTTTGTACTTCCTTTGCTGAGCCAGGATTTGTCTTTTTTTCCTTCCTTGCTTCCTCATTAGCAATGTCTCAGCTGGGCATGGGCGCTCAGCAGTGCCCTCTGCACACCAGAGTGGAGGCACAGCCCGTCCCAGCACACCATCCCAGGATCCTGCAATACCCCTGCAGGGCCCGTCAGTGGGCTTGGGGACGGAGAGCAACATAGGGCCTAGGCAAGCAGTGACACATGGCAGAGCACACTTGGACATCCCAGCAAAACCAGCAGTGTATTTTATCCTTGCCAAGACCCGTGCTGCAGGCTGGGCATGCAGGTCTGGGACACATCATTTTGCCCTGGAGACCACAAGATACCTGCACATCTCAAGAGCTCCAGCCTACTGAGACAAAACACAGCTGGACTTGTGTTTCCCAAGAACTATATAACCATTACAAGGCTAACAGACATTAACAGCAGCATGTGGGGCTCATAAGCACCCTTCAGCTCTGTCCAGAGCCCAGCAGTCACTGTAAGCCTGGAAAACAAGAGCCATGGAATGGCCAAGTGCCAACCCAAGGGCCAATGTCAGCATCTCCACTGTTGTCACTGCCCCACTCCAATGGCCAGCAGTGCTGGGTAGCCCCAACACATCCCTGGTAGAGCTGGGGCCTGGTGGGAGCTGGAATAGAGACAGACATGAGGAAAAGGACACACACAGCCACAGCAGACTGAACAGGCTCTTTAATACCCCCCTCAAAGAGAACACCTTGCACTTGCTGCCTGCTCAGATGAACCACTCACACTGCTGCCCACATCTGCTCCTGGGGCAGAGGCCAGGCAGGTCAGCAGGACAGACAGCAGGGGACACCAGTCAGACAGGATAATCCCCCCAGAGAGAAGGGGAAGAGACACTAGGAGGAGATGCTTTAGCTCTCAGCTGTGCCTGATAGCTGCACACACTGCAGACCCCAGAACCCACCACCCCACAAAGTGCTGCTGGTGAGGCAGGCCTATGGCTCTTCCAGCCCCCTCAACCCCTTTCCTTTTGGTCAGAGGGTGGGGGCAAGCCTGCAGGAGCTTGGGAGGACTGTGGGGGCTGGCAAGCCTGGGTGCAGAAGGCACGTCCAGCCCTCTGGATAGGGTCAGGCCAAGGAGGAGCTCCAAGGGCCCAGTTAGCCCTGAGGAGTGCTGCAGTCTGGAAGCATGTCCTCTGTCCAGCTCTCACTCAGCGTTTTGAAAGCAGAAGGGCTACAGAGCTGGCCAATGCCACGGTCTGGAAAAAGTGGGTGGGTACCCACTGCAGGCAGGATATCCACAGACTGTGGCACTGGGACTCCTGTGGGGTTCAGGAAAGACAGGTCTCTCCCTGACAGAGGGTGCCACAGGGATGAGAACTCCAGTGGCAGTGGCCCAACTTCCAGTTGTTCCTGGGCTGGAAGCACCACCAGCCACTCCCAGCAGGGTGCAGAGGGATGCAGAAGGAGCAGACGGTGCCATAATGGAATCAAGCATCAGCACTCGTCACCACCTCTGTCCCTGCCTCCCAAGGTTAAACTTTCCCTGGTAAAACCCATCCTCCAAAGGCTTTCTCCAGGTATCGGGCCACTGCCAGCGTCAAGTGGTCATTGTAGGCGGCTGCCACCAGCTGGATGCCCAGGGGCAGCCCCTCGCTGCCCAGCCCCAGGGGGCACTGTGTCACAGGCAGGCCCAGGACATTGAAGATGGCTGCAAGAGAAAAGGTTGGATGGATCAGAGTGAGCACAATTACTGGAATAAATCACTGTCTGGCTCTCCCACTCTGGGCAGGCAGCTCTACCATACACAGCACCAAGATCCTGGGAGCTGGTGCTTCATGCAGCAGTGCAGAGACATGGTGACAAGGGACATCACTGGCCAGAGTTTCCTAGTGCCCACATCACGTGTATAAACGGCACCCATGAGGGAGAGCACACACTGTGGCATGGCCAATTTGGGACATTCCTGCCCCAGATACCAGCCCTCCATCACTCCAAAGCCAGGCAGCACTGACACGGGCACCAAGGTGCTCAGACCATATGGGATCCGCACAGGGAGCCCCAGGCCTGTGGTTCAGAGATGGCATGTATCGGGTTCCTGCTAAACTGCAGTGGCAGCTGTAATCCCTCTGGGGCACGAAGGCCCTCAGTATCACAAAAGTCAGACCTGCTGTGCTGTGGACAGGCACCTTTGGCAAAAGATAAAAGATGCCACATAGTACAAAGCATGACAACTCTCACTCCGCTCTCTGGAGACACCTCTCTCTGCTGTACAGCCAGCGATGCAAACATTCTGGGTACAACACGCAGGCTGCCAGCCCACACTGCTGCCACGGGGAGACCATCGCAGCAGCTCTATCTGCAACCCCACAGGAGCCAGGGCTGCTCACCTGTGTAGGCAAAATTGAAGGGCATGCAGATGGGAGAGTGGTGCTTGGGGGCAATGGTGGGGTGCGAGGGGTAGAGGAGCACCCCATCGGGCCCCAGTAGTGCCTCCATCTCCTCCTGCAGGCTCTTCCCCATGCTCACCAGCTTGGCCTTCCCACTGAGGTTGAGGTTCACCAGCTTCTCTGTCAGTCCCAGGGCTGCAGCAAAAGGTAGAAATGGGAACAAGAGCGAGTGAGAGGATTGTAGGGGCACAAACATGTTGCCCAACGAAACGCAACATCCCCTGCTTCTGGGATGGCATCCCAAGTACCCCTTTCTGCCAGTAGCCACAGCAGATTACCCCAGCACAGCCCTGTGGACAGCAGCCCCCCAGCTCTGTCAAGGGAAACACATTCACCCTGTCCCTTCCTTCCAGCTTTTCCAGCCAGTGGGGTTGCACAGAGCTGGCAGAACAACCCCAGCACTCAGTAGACAGCAGCATGACTGCACTAATAGGGTTGTCTAGTACCTGCTGCTATGAAACAGGATCAGTGCAGACCCTGACTGTTCCCTCTGAGCCCCTAGCAGTTCTGGCAAGGCTCACAACAAGAATGAACCCTGCCCCCCAAGCTCCATCGTCCTCACTTCTTCCCCCAAGATGTGCACTCCCATTTACCCAAGATCCACTCTCTTGAGCTTGCATACAGCTCAAAGACATGGACTGTCATTACAAAACTAGGCTGAAGCTGCTCAGGGCAAACCCCAAGTCCCTTCACTGGGCATTCAAGGGTAATAGCTGCATTTAACAACTTGCCCACCCCACCACTGCCTCTGCACTTCCCGAGGCTCCTGCCAGCATTACCAATAGCTGGGAGAGTGTGAGAAGACATCCCCACGAGCCACTTCATCAGCTCCCACAGCGGCCACACTGGCTTCCCGTGGTCCCCCAGCAGATCCGTGAATCTTTGTGCCTCCTGTAACACACCCACTTCCTCCGTCAGCACAGCAAACACGCAGCAGGGAGCCATAGGCACTAAAGGGACACTAAAATTCCGGGGCCATTATTCCAATATGAGGCTTTCAGGTTTTCATACAGCAGATGCCCATCAGGAGTGCTCCAGAGCTCTGACATTGATCCAGGGCAGCAGCAGGAGTATCTTTCCCTGCCAGAGATAGTAAGGAGAAGGGAGAGCCCCCCAGAGCAGCACCCAATGACATGATGCAAAGGATAATGTCCCAGAGGCATTTCCTCTTATGATATGACCATGGGACCTGGAGGAAGGAGGCAGAAGAGCCAGGCAAGCCCTTCTTAGTGTGGTGGAGCTGAGCTGTTTCATCACTGCCTCTGTACCAGGAATGCACAGGTTATGACACTCCTAGAAGTTTATTCTATTACAAAATACTTTCTTGCACACACAGAGCATAGCACAGCAGCTGCAATTTCAGGGAAAAATAACACAAGCAGGCCTCCTGCTGGAAAGCTGCTAGTCCCCTGCCTGTCCTGACATCCCAAAGGGTGTTAATCCCAGCCTACAAGTCAGAAGACACAGCATGGGGCAAAGAGCAAGGCTTGCCTTCATTGCTTGGCTGACTCAGCAACCTGCATGGAAAAGGTGAGTGTGCCAACACAACTTCCCTCTCCCTATTACCACACTGCTCCTCTGCTGAGACCCATGGCCTCAAATCACAGGACAGGAAGGGAGAAGGGGCTCTGCAACTTCAGGAAGAAACGGGGCAGCAGATGGAGCAGGGAAAGCCCACAGGCAGGTTTGGGAAGCCTACAGCGCTCCACAGCTGGCCTGGAACAGCTGGTTCTTCCCTAACACCTCCAAAGTTTGTGCCTTTGCCAACTCTATGTGACACACCTGCCCCTCACTGTCCTTGGATGACATCATGGCTGACCAGATCTGGAAAGAATACTTCATCTTGTGGATTGCCACACGCTGAACCTGGACCCCGAGGTCGCTTTCAAGGTGCTCCACCACCTGAAGGGAAGAGCAAGGATGTGTTCGTTTCCACAAACATGTGATGCACTGCCATCAGCCCGTGGAAACTACAGAGGCAAGAGGGTAAGGGACCTACTCGCAAGGTCTTCCTCTTATGTCTTCTTTAGCCCTGAAGAAGAAAAAAGTTCTTTCTGCTTTTTAACCCCTGAAAGCACAGGACTTGGATGCAAGGCTGCCTCCCCAGCCCTTCATCCTGCCAGCCCCTGCAGGAGCCAAACACAAAGCAGCTCTTCCCCCTTCCCAGGTTCTGTCTTCAGGCTCACCCCAGCCTCTGCTGTTTCCTACCTTCTTTTGGGCCTGCAAGATCTCCTTGTCCACAGGTGATACAAAAATAGACCCGCCGTCATGATCCATGCAATGGAATTTGATTTTCTCCAGCGATACTTTTTCATTCAATCTCAGCCTGGGAAAGTAATGGTGTTTTGTCACAGATCCATCCCCAGCTCCTCTGCAGCTGCTAGAGGTTCTCACATGCTTGTTATGTGTCCTCTGGAGACGCTGCTCTATTCCCCAAAGTGGCAAGACCCCGAAGACACAGAGACACCCAGTGCACACAACGCATCCAACTGCCCCCTCAGTCCCAGCAAGGCTCTGTTGGGAAAGTTCTCATCTCTCCAGAAGCACCTTGTGATTACAAACCCTGGCTGCAGCCAAGCCTGGCATTGCACAAGAGCCAGGGGAAAAGTGAAGGTAATGGAGAGAGCAGCTGTGTGCACACTGTGGCAAAAAGGAAGGCTGTCCCATGTGCCCCATCTCCGCTCTGCTCCTCACTGGCACACAGCACGGTTGGTTGCACAGACCAATAACTGAAGGATTTGAACTGGCCATGGTGTGGGATGGAAAACTCCTCATTCAATAACAGGAAAAAGGCCCTATGATAGCCAGGAGCAAGGCCAGCCCTGGGAGGGGAGGGGAGAGGTGTGTGGGACAGAGCCAGGAAGCAGCTCACTGGTGAAATGGGACCTATCAATCTGCCCACGGCTGCCAGATCCTCGGAGCACATGGGTGGTGGGACGGGCAGTTCCAGCAGCCAAGGTCCTGCTGAAGCCAGCAGCAGAGGAAGGAAATCAGTAACAAGCGAACTGGGTGGGGTGCAGACCTGTCTCACACAAAGGACTAACAATGTGAGCGCCAGACAGCTGCTGACTCCAGCTCAGCAGCTGGGAGCAGTAGGAACAACTCACTTGCTGACTCCAGGACCGGCCATGACTCTCAACACAGGCTCCAGGTCCTCGGCATAGCGGCACATGGGCCCCGTGCACAGGTAGCTGGTCCGCACCCCGCGAGCATTTGGAAACTGGCCGTCATTGGGCACCACCCCTGAGAGCAGACATGTCAGACACTACCCTGGGAATCACCTCCAGGTGGGACAGCCCTGCTGGGGGCCGTTGGGTGCAGGCAGGTATGGTTCCCCAGGGATTGCATACCCCACAAGTGTCGACGGCAAGGTGCGTGGGGTGGGGAAGTGAGAAAAAGCAGCCCCAGTGAGGACATTGAAAGCCAGAGAAATATCCCAGCAGATCCCAACCTTGTGAAAACATCCCACATTGAAGATGCAATACTGGGTAAACACCTGCCTGTCTCCCACGTGCCTGGCCTTCTGCCACCAAAGCTTCCTAACCGCCAACCCCAGCCGTGCTCCCTCAACAGGCTTGTCCCACACAAAGGGTTACCTGACTCCCTACAGCAATCCCAACAGTGACCAGCACAGGGGTGTCCTTAAGGGGTTCCTCCCACAGCCCCCATTCCACCTCATGGTATTTCTGCTGCTGGGGATGAGGAGGAGACCCCAACACCCACCTTACCTGTTGTGGGTTTGTGGCCAAAGACTCCATTGAAGAAGGCAGGCATCCGGATGCTGCCGCCAATGTCAGAGCCCACACCTATGACAGAGCAGGCAGCTGCCAGGACACTGCCCTCCCCACCTGCACAGGAGAAAACATAGCAAAACCCCACAGATTTATGGTGCAAATCATCCGGCAAAGCAGGAGCACCTCACAGNTTTAGTGATGGCTGGGGGACAGCTGGGGAATGTGAGCCAAAGGATTTTCCTGCTGAAGTACAACAAAGCAAACTGAAGCCATGCCAGATCAAACACGCAGAAGAGGCAAAGCAGCTGGACCTCCCAATAGCCTACAGCAGTGCCCAGGAAAGAGGCCTGTAAGCTCTGCAAGACAATCTGCTCAGGGACAAATTAATAGTTGCGTGCAGAGGCTTGGAACTCTTCCCTTGCTGTATTTTAACTCGCTACTCATACAGGACTGTGCCAAGGTTCACCTGAGCTGCCGCCCACAATCCTCTGCAGGTCGTAGGGGTTGTTGGTCCGCCCGTAGACCCTGTTGCTGGACTCGTACCACATGCAGAGCTCACTGCAGTTGGTGACACCCAGCGGGATTGCACCCGCCTGCTTCAGCCGTGACACCACGGTGGCATCCGAGGTGGCGATCACGTTGCGGCGGTTGACCAAGCCAGAGGTGTTGGGCATCCCTGTGGTGCCAAGGTCAAGAGGAGGGAGGCATCAGGGCCAGTGCCCCAAGATGACCTAGGGCTGAAGCAGGTTCCCAGTGACAGCTGCTCCTCTGAGGCAGCACAAACTCTGCAGCACCTATGTGCTCCAAATGAACACACAGAAGCCCAGACGGAGCTTGGTGCAAACCAGGGAAGACTACTTCGCTCCAAGCACCTGCCAGAGCCACTCACCACTCTGGGGTGCACATCAAGAACTTGAGAAGCACAAAGATAAACTCACCGTAGAGAGAAAAGGCCTCCTTAACAGTGATGGGAACCCCCAACAAGGGAAACTTCTCCAGGTAGTCATTGCTAGGGCCCTCCGAAAGCAGCTTATCGACCTGCTGGGCTTCCTGCAGGGCCTCCTCAAACCTGCAACAAAGCACCTGGCGATGTTCTCGCTTTAGAACTGAGAGAAGCAGGGTCACTGCAGGGCGGGCAGACCCCAAGTGCGGCAGGAGACTGTGAGGGGAAGTGGGACGGCCTAGTCTTTGCTGGAGCCGGGAGCGGCATCCCGGCCAGGCCGCCCCCGGGCGCTCCGCTCGCTGCTGCTGCTGCGGTGGCGGTGCGGGGATCCCCATGCCTGGGCCCCGAAGGGAGCCAGGCAGAGAGCCACGGTCTCCTCGAGCGTGCCCTCTGCCTCCAACTCACCTGTCCTTAACCACGGCATTGATGAGGGGATTCACCTCCTTGATCCTCTCCACGTACGCTTCCACCACCTCGATGCACGTCACCTGGGCACGGGG
>VWZN01012607.1:62620-74712 GCA_013396955.1 Regulus satrapa | reverse complement strand
GGGGGGGTGTTGCAGGTGGGAGGGGGAGCAGGGAAGGGGTGGAGAGCTCTGTTACACAGTGTCCTTCAGCCTTCCTTCCTGTGGCCACTGGCTGAGGGTATATAAACAGTGGAGCTATAATTATCTGAGGTGGCAAGCAGCGTACCCAAGTGCTGGCTGCTCTGGGCACAGCTGGAGACAGCAGTGCGTAGCTCCCGGGGCTGGCACTGCTGCCCATCACAGCTCCTCCAGGAGATTTTTGTCTTAGGGCAACTGCTCTCCATTGTGTTAAGGAGATCTGGGATGCTCAGTGTTTCAATGGGCAAAATGGACGCCTGAGAGTTTTACTGGACCTTATCTTAAGGAAATTTGAGCCAGAGGCACTCCAGGATGCCCTTTGAAGGCATCAGTGCCCATATGAGTGCCCTGCATCTCTGGGTGCCGGCAGACCGTTCCCCTGAGCACACCAGTGCATGTTCACCGTGGGTGCAGGGAGAGAAGAAGCAGCAGAAAAGGGCCCGGGCAATGCTGGGAGCTGCTGGGGGGAGCTAGGAAGGGCGAGAGAGGATTTTGGCAGGTCCTTGTTTTGGAAAAGTGCTAGTGCAGTGACAGACAGGGAAGGACCAGAGAGAGTTTGGAAGGTTGTTCCCAGGAGCAGAGAGAGGCCTGGGGTGGAGGTGGCTGTGTCCTTCTGGGGCATACTTCACCTGCTCCCTTGCATGGCTTACATCATCCAGGTCAGGCTGAGGTAGCTCCAGTTTGGGCCATGATTTCTGGAACTTAAGGGAAATGGTGAGCAGGGAGTGAGGAACTAAGTCACTGTGTGAAGACACCTGGTTATTGTGAAAAGTTCAGTCCAGGCCTGGCTGAATGGCATAGAAAGTGTTTGGGGTTAGTTTGTGCTTAAAATTTACAGCTTCTCCAGACTCTTCACCCTCAGCTGAACACAGTGTTTGCTTTTTCTTCCCTGCCTGGGTTCCAAGACTGACAAGTGCTGGGAACATTCTATGTCCAATAAACACCCCCCCCCCAAAAGACATCCAAGAGAAAACAGTGTTCACATTTGGAAGTAAAGAAGGATTCCATAATTTCAATACCAATTCACACTTGGCAGGGAGCTGGGAATGGAAACAGCCACCTGAGCCAGATGAATTGATCACCAAAGAGGTTCTGGTGGCCCAGCTGGGTTGCCTGGTTTGGGGCAAGTGGTCTTGCTGGTCATCCTGGGAAACTGAGGGAGAGGTTTCGGGGTATTTTAGGGCAATTTGGAGCAGGCCATCAGCTCTTGAAGAGCTCAGTGTTGGTGGACACAGGGTAGAAAGTATCAGGCAGTGGCTTCAGTGTCAGTAGTGACTTGTCACAAAGACTGGGTCAGGCACATTCCTGCCATGGAGGGTGAGCTCCATGCCACAGACTGGGTTGGTTTGGGCTGGCTCTGCCACCCTTGAATCACATCCTCTGTCCTGTAGCTGTGGATTCCTGGCTCCAGTGCTGGCTCGACCCATTCACATCTCCTAGGGATCTCAGCCCCAGCACAGTACACTGTACAGGAGCTTCTGGATGAGTCCCAGGAGCTTGGGAGGGCTGTCAGGTCTCATCTCCTGCTTGCCCCATTTCTCTCCCTGCCAAGCACTGGCTGAGAACAGCCTTCAGCCAGGGACAGACTGGGGATCCAGAGTGCTTCATCACAGATACACACAGCAGGGACACGTCCAATGACAAACCAGTAGTTTGGCAGAGACTCTGTTCCCTTGCAAGGGAAAAGGGGACAAAGGATCATGTGCAAACTCCAGTAGCGATGGCTGTAGGCACAGATATGGTCCCTGCAGAAGGTCTGCAGGGTGAGGAGGAATCCCTGCTCAGTGCAGTGGCTGCACTGCTGCTGGGAGGACAGCCCGTGCTTCTGCTAAGCAGCTTGGGAAGCCAGCCAGCACCTGCAGCCCCATCTCACCTGCCCTGCTCCTCCTCTCCTGCAGGGAAGGACAAACCTGGGATTAGCTGTTCCTAACACATTCCAAATACTTACCTCCCAAGATTCCCACTCTGAAGGACTTTGTTGATGAAAGACACAAACCTGGAACACACCGTTTGGCTGATGAAAGACACAGTGGAAGTTGCCAGCAGAGCAAGCTCCCCATCTGCTTGCATCAGGCTCCCAGGTTTCACTGGGGTGAGGCACGGCCAGCACCCTGTGCCTAGCTATGGTCCTGTTTGTCTCATGGACCTCCTGTCCCAAAAGGGGAGGAGGAAGAAGCTGCTGCCATTTTGTCTATCTGGGGAGACTGGCAGGGGAGCTGGAGAGTACAGCTGCATTCCATGGGTACCCTGAGAACAGGTTGTTCCCCTCAGCTGTCCTGGAGACAGTGGGAGCAGAGAGAGAGTTTGGCTGTGCTGGATCTGTGGCTGGAGGGGAAGGTTTGAGGAGGGTGATGAAGCTGGGGTGGCAGCTGATGTGGCTCTGAGGGTACTGTGCTGCAGGCAGAGGCATCACCCTGCAGCAGGAACACTAGTTCATCTGTCCAGGTAGACATCTGTCCACTCAGGCTGGCCAAGGACTTCTCCATGAGCACAAGCAGAGGGTGAACCTCTCCCACTGCAGTGATGCAATCCTGGAATCACCCGTGAATATGTTCATCCAGACTCCACTTTCTGAGTTGACTCACAGTCTGCTTTCATCTTGGAACATCCTGTGCCTGTGCGGTGCCTTTCCTAAGCAGCTGTGGGGGTGAGGGTTTCTTGTCATCAAGCCCTACAGGTATTATACATCCTATAGGGCCTGGATGAGCTGCTGGGGCACCTTGGTGTGCAGGCTGGGCTTGTAACCCAGAGCATCAGCAAAACACTTGTCCTTTCTCTGCCCTGTGGAGAGGATGGGTCCCCAGGGCAGAGGTGACCTTCGGTTTGTGTGAGCAGCATGCCACTGGGGATGGGGACACGTAGGTGGTCTTGGCAGAGGGGATCCCAGCAGGCATTTCACATTTGACTGCCTTAGGCTTGGCTTAAAGGTGGATTGTCTCCAGCTCAGTGAGAAGAGCTTCCCTGCTGAGATACCATCTCTTCCTTGGTGGGAGGACTTTGAAGATCATTGTGGGTCACTTCCAGCTCAGGATGTTCTATAATTCTACTCCTTAAGCACTTCTCTGTCCTCAAGGACCTGCCCCTATCACTCTCAGCTGAAGCTGTCCCAGAGAGAGGTGTGCAGTGAGCCTCTCCATGCCTCTCTTTTACTCATGGGTTGTTTTTCCCCAGCACAAATATGTCTGGGCTGGCTCACAGGCTCTGTTTTCTTCCCTGGGCAGAGAGTTGTGCCAATAAAGCAAAGTTTCTTCCTTATCCCTCCCCTTTCTAATTGTTTCCGTATGGATCCAATTTCACCATGTCCTGGAGCAGGCTTGGGTTCCCTGCTTACATAAAGTTGAAAACAAGGGCTGAGGCACCAGCTGCTGGCAGCAGAGCATGTCCTCCCTGCGTTGTCCTTGGAGCACAGTGCGGCTTCCAGGCTCGGCTCTGCCAGCTACCTGAGACCTGCGGTCCTTCCTCAGTAAGGAAAGCTGTAGGAGCACCCACGTTGGTGCAGCAAGTCCCCAGGCAGGACTGTGAAGCCATGGCTGGGCACTGTGATGGCTCCTGGTCTCATTAACTGAGCACCACACCGCTGTCACTCCTCCCACCCCCTTCCCCTTCACCCCGTGTGGCTTCTCCTGGGACAGTCCCTGCCTGGGGTCCCTGCGGTGCCAGCTGTCTTCACTGCAAGCCCTGGCTCTGCCCTACCACAGAGCTCAGATGGCCTGGCCATGCAATGGCCTTGGCAGCTTACCACATCCCCAAAGATAAATATGGAATAGCCTTGAGGCTTTTGAGGCTTTTTGTGTCTGGTTCCTTTTCTGTCTTCGCCTCCTCCTGGCACATGCTGGGAGGCCCCGAAGGGCGTCTTTGCAGAGGAGCAGCGTCACCTGGCTGGGGGAACTGAGAGACACATAGGGGAGATCAAGAATTAAGAGGGTGCAGCAGCCCCTTGACTGCATCTCAGGCCAGTCTGGCAGTGTCAGTGGCAAAGATGGTCCCTACCACCCATGGCTACACCCTGATGCTCACCCTCTTGTTGGAAGGAGCCAGCTGAGATATGGTGAAGGTAAGAACAGTCTGGCTCTGGGAGGTGGCATATCATATGCCATAGCTTCACTGGTGTCCGAGCTGCTGTCCAAGCTCGCCTGTTCCTCACCTGCCCAGCGTGACCATGGAGAGATTGTCATTCATCAGTCTTAGAAGCATCTGCTTGTGTTTGCTTGTGTTTAGGGAGACACTGTGGTCTTCCCCAAATCCCATCTCCAGAGAGGGGGATTGCCTGCACTAGCCCTCTGCATCCTGACTCTGAATGCACAGCAAGAGCAAGCTACTGTCTCACCTTATTGATGGCTTTGTGCCCTGTTTGGCCAGTTCAGATATGACTGATACTGGAAGAGTGATGCTGGGTGGGTAGCACCCCACATGGCATCTCCCAGTAGTCCAGGGTACCTGGGTTGCTCTGTGCCAGGGAGCCCAACAAGTCTGGAACTGGCTGCTGCTGGTGTGACTCAGTGGTGCTGCCTCTCCTGCTTGCCCACAGCACTCAAAGGCACTGGGATGGCTGTGGGGTGCTGAGGCCCTTCCAATGTGTAACTTGAAGGGCCACATTACATAAGTCACATCAAAGGGAGATGGAGCAGAGAAGGGCTTTTAGGATAGAGCAGAGATTTGGTGATCAGGCAGAACTGCAGAAAGCAGCTAGCTCCTATCTTCCTGGCTGCCTGGGTGCCATCTAGCCTCAACAGAGTTCAGCCAGTGCTCCCAACACTTCTCATACACTCTGCCATCACACAGGCTGTGTCTGGTGTGGTTCTGGCATGACCTGGCTCCAGGGAAGCCCAGCCCTGTGGCTTGGGCTATGCTTGGTCACCAATGGTGTCTGAAGAGCTGGGGATGCTCCAGACTCACAAAGGCCTTTCTGTCTGAGGAGGGTTCACACCGTGATTGTCCCTGTCCCAGATTCAATGCCATTGCCCACACTGCTCATCTTTTCAGGGCAGTAAAGGGGCCTTTGTGTGCCAGCACAGTGGCTCTGTCCCCATGCAGAGCCTGTCCCTCACTCCTTGGATCACACTGCTTTGTTTACACTGGGTTTGACTGGACCATGAAGTATCTTCTCATGTTCATCTATCCTCCTGGCAGAGCTGTCTAGCCTGGCACTGCCAGGCAGGGAGAAACATTTACTGGCTGTCACCTCTGCTGCTAGGGCCTCTGTGTGCAGCCCTGCAGCAGTGTGTCCCCTGTGTCCCCACAGCACCATGTGACAGTGCCACTGCCTCTGTCCATGCAGTGATGTGGGTTGGGGCACGATGGCTGTGCTCAGGGGTGCACACCTTGGGAGGGGTGATGTTTGAGCAGCTTGAGTGTCCCCTAAGGACTGTGGTAGGTTAGGAAGGGCAGTGTGAGTTCTCAGGCTCTTGGGCTTTCTGGGCATGGAGCAGTGGTGGAACGACTGTGCCTCTGAACCCAGGAAAGCTTCATCAGCCCAGAGGTGAGATGGGGCAGGGGCCATGGGTGGTGGCTGTTTCAGACCCCAGCGGCCCAGAGACCATCTGCAGGATGTCCCTGGAGAAGCCAGAGAGTGCCAGCCCTGGGTGTTTTTGAAGTCAGGCCTTGGTTTTCCCAAGGAAGGATTTGCCCTGAACCGGGAGTTGCAGAAGCACCCACCCAGCAGCATCACGGGGCTGGGACTGTCCCTAGTGTGTCTACAGGGTGTGTGGAGAAGCCAGCAAGTCAGTGCAGATGCAGCCAGCGATGATGGCAAGGGAGGGCTGGAGCACGAGGCACAACAGGAGAGCAGGCTTGGGAGAAGGCCAAGGCACAGGTTTGTGCTAGTAGCAGAGGCTCTGAGCAAGGAAATCTCCTTTAATTGCTTGGTTTGTTCTGGCTGGGCTCAAGGACAAGGATCTGAAGGTTTCCCTTGAGCACCACCATTGGCTCCAGTACATGGCATCCACCTGGGGCAGAGCCCTGTGGGGCTGGAGCCAAGTGGGACTGCAGTGGGTGCAAAGCTGTGTCTGGACACCCTGAGCCCACACAGACATGCTGCCTGTAGATGGGTAGATCCCAGGGATCACACACCCCTGTGAGGGGCGTGCATGCACACGTGTGTGTGCACACATGCCTTGTGCACATAGCTCGATCCCACAGAATCTGAATGCCAGCATGAGAGTGGGTGTGGGTGTTTGTGAAAACACACTTCTGTGCATGGCTCCACCCTGTGCAGCTCGCAGCCATTGCTGCAAGGCTGTTCTCTCTTCTCTTATTCCTTGACTGGTTTTTTTTCTCCTCAAACCCCAGCATTTAGAAGTTTCACACCCTGGGAAGTTCACTGCTTTTTTACTGGCAGCCATACTGGTGCCGTGTGTGGGATGTGTGGAGCTGCAGGCACGTGGTCTCAGTGTTGTCCCCTCAGCATATGACTCCCATTGCTGAGGCGATGTGACACGATGTGCTGGTTTGAAAATGTCCATCTGATGGAGCTGTATGCCAAGACCTGGGCCAGGGGGACACTGTGTTGTGGGCACCATGGCTTTGCTGCGTTAGGGGGTGGAGCCCTGGGTCCTAGTGCAACCCCCCTGCCCACTGTCAGGATAACAGAGCTGGGATGCCAGTCTTCTTCTTTTGGGCATCTTTTGGACACTGCACCAAACAGGAGAAGAGTCTATTTCCTGATATCAGCCACATGCTCATGTTTTCTAATGGGAGAAAACCACTGGCTGCACACATGCATGCCAGCACATGCCTCAGCCCTGCTCATTCCGTAACCCTGATCCTCCCACGACCCCAGGCTGCAGCAGGCTTGCAGGTCACCTCAGCCACCAGAATGTGTCCAGCTGCAACACCGTGACTGAGGTGACACAGACAGGGACCCTGCTCATCCCGACGGCCTCTGTCTGGGGGCCTCCTGTCACCTGCAGCTGCAGCACCTGTTTGCTCTCACCCCCCTGCCTCTTTCTTAAGGTCTCACCCTTATTTCAACAGGCAAAAGCATCCACTTACCCTGCACCTCCCCTCCCTCTCCAAATCCAAGCTATTCTTCCTCTTGTTTTCAGCCAGCTACTATCCTGGAGTTAAAAATAACAAGGAATTTACAGCCCTTGACCTTGAACTTGGCCAAGCACTTCCACTTTGTGCAGTGTCAGCAAAGCACTTGATGGCTCATCCTGGATTTTCCTCCATCTCCTCCAGTCTTTTCCCCAGCGCACAGCACTGGGATGCTGTCCAGACTGGCACCGGCTGAGGGATGCTGTGAGCTGGTCACGTAAGAAGAGGAAGGGTGGGGCTTGCCACAGGCACGGGAGCTGAGCAGGGTGTGATTCTGGGAGTTCAAATCCCCAAGGTGTGATGGGATCTGGGACTTTTGTCACATCCTTTCACATTCTGTCCAACGACATTTCCTTTGCTAATGATATTGACGTGGATTTAGAAAGGTTCCCAGATTTTCTCCTCTATAATTGGGAAGGTAGGAAATTCAAAGGAAACTCATTTCACTGTCATTGTGTTTAAAAGGAAAACTGGGATTGTCCCCCAACGCTGGGACTCCTGCAGCCACACCCCTTGACATGGACCCCCAGCCCGTGTTTGCAGGTTATTGCTGTTTCAGGGACACAATGAGTGTCCACATTGCTGTGACCCTTCATGCGCCTCTTATGTGGGGCAGACATGCTCTGAGTGGGGCAGGACGCTGTCACAAGGGGGTTGTGATGGAAACAGGGAGGTGCTACAGCTCCACCACACCTGTACACATATGCAACTGCTCATTCACCAGTTGGTGTGAGACATCCAGACCCCCTACTCTGCCCTTTCTCCCCCAAAAAGAGGTTGTGGACCATGGGCTGTGTACCCAGCCCAGGAGGAGATGGAGAGGGCTGATGACCCACCCACATCAGCACAGACCTGAGCAGGCAGCAGTGCTGCTGCATGGCTGGACCAGTCTTTGGGAGCACCAGCCTCTTGCCAGTGGTAGGGCAGGGACCATTGCCTGAATGGGAACATCCTGCACTGTTCCTGGTGCTGCTGACACCAGTGTCAGCTGCGACATTAAACTAGGTGGATATGTTCATCCATCTGGATGGATAGAGTGGAGTGTGACTCAGCCTTCCGCTTCTCATGATAATCCCAGTCCTGATTAAGGGTTCTGCCAGGTCCCCCATGATCCTGTTCCTGCTGTAGAATAGGAGTGACTCCTGTTATACAAGGGAAAGCATGCAAAGCTGCGCCATCCTCTCCCTGCTCCAAATTAGCACACAGCCCTCTTGATTGCTTCCTTGTGGAACAAGATTGGAGAGTGTCCATCATTTGAAGAAGGAACTCACTGATGTCACTCCCGGTAAGGAGAAACAGGCCGATGGCACAATCCTTGCTGTGACAGGGAAGCACAGAGCCCCTTGGCAGCTTGGTGTGGTCTAGGCCAGCACAGCCTGCCATGCTCTGCCCGGAGAGAGGAGCACAAAGCTCTTGTCTGCAGGTGCTGCTTGTGGCTGTCCTGCTGTTCACCATTTGGCTGCCAGTGTCCCAGCAGCTCATGCTGGTGTCAGCCGTGCACTGAGTCCATTACTGTGGCCTTGGGTGCCAAGAAAGCTGGGACTGCTCTCACCTGGTTTAAACCAACAGTAGCTGGCATCCCAAGGGGTGGCTGCTAAATTGTCCCTGCATCTTTTCCCTGCATTGTGGCTGCTTCCAGTGGCTGCTGTCTTCCCCACTTGGCCTGGGGAGGCCAGGACAGGAGAGCTGGAGCTGTCTGGCTGCTCTGTCTGTGGAATGCCATGGAGCCTGGGGATGTGGCACCAAGGTGTCAAGAAGCTCCCAACATTCTGCAGAAAGGCCAGGTGTGCTGGGCAGGGCAGAGGGCTGTGGGGAGACAGCAGGCAGTGCTGCTGGTGTTGCTCAGGGGATACTGCCTGGGTACTTTTTGCCTGTGCTGTTTCCCAGAGCAGGGCTAGTAAGGTTTGGCTCATGGGAAAGGAGCCCACAGGGAGCGGGAATGATTCATCAACTGAATTAAGGAGATTTATGAGATTATTTCTCTAACTTGTGTGTCATGCCATCCTGGCTTGGCTGCACAACAAGCACTGCTTCCAGGCCAAAACCTGCCAGACCACAGCCCTTCCAGCAAAACAACTCTAGTGGACAATAAAACTGGGATAAACACAGCAGCACTGGCTTGGTCTGAACGGGGGGCCACACATCCACACTTCCCAGAGCCAGGCTGCTGCTATTCACAGTCACTGAGGAGCTCTGGGCAGGGGCTGGGAGCAGGGATACAACAGGGCCCAAGGAGTTTGAGCTGTGGTTGGGGATTTCAAGCTGGAGAGTAACTTGCTGGGGAAAAGGTGCAGTTTCTCCTTGTTCCCTTGTCTTGCAATGTCTGAGTTGCCCTACCAGGAGCTGGGGGCCACTGTTCTGCAGAATGGGTGTCCCATAGGACACTGGATGTCATTGAGGCCACAGATCATCCAGGAAGGATGCACCGCTAGTGCTGTGGCATCTGTGAGAGGTTTGAGACTGACTGTGGGATCATGCCAGTCCATGACGCCAGTGGGGACAGTGGGAAGAACTCAAGAGGTCCAGTGCCTGTACTCAGAAAAGGGCTAGGGTTAGGGAACCCACAGCTGGGATTTTGCTTCGATTATTCCAAGGAGTGTCCATGCCTGAGTAAATGACACTGTTTGAGGATGGTCCAAAGGAAAACCTCATCCATTCCTTTGGATGCTCCAAAGGAGACCCCAGGCAATGTTTCTCAGGTTCAGTTTGCTACCGGCACTACCTCTTAGCTATGAGGGTTAAAGTCGGGTGTGCAGCCTGTCTCTCCTTTCCCATCACCAATGAGCTCCCCTAGAAAACAACACCCTTCCACTTGGGTGGAACTTTGGTGTCCTCCCTGTGCTGCCCACCACACCCCAGGGCCACCACAGCCAGCTCTGTGAACAGCACTCTGAAACCAGGGACAAGCCTGTCTTGCTAAATTAGTAGAAAATGAGTCCTGGGACATTCCTGCCTGAGAGTAATTTTAAATCTACTAAAAGAGTTTACAACCTTCCAAGAAATTTGTCTCTGGGAAGCTTCCCAGTGGTAAAGAAGACAGATCCAGAATATCCCAGCAGTGAGGGAAGATTGAAAACAAGCTAGGAATAAAAAAAATACTATATATATAAACAGACCAGGCAGAAAAACCAGTGCCTCAGCCTGTGCTCTTTGGTTGTTGTTGTTGTTTCTAAAGCTTTGATTTGGAAACTTGTTGCTATTTATAGCACTCCCCTTTCCCTGCAGTGGTTGCTGTGCTGATCCCTTCCAGATGCTGTTTCCTCACAGACCTGTGCTGGGGGAGCCATCAGGAGCTGGGGATAATTTTGCAGCTTTGCAAAACCGAGGATATGAAGGGGAGGGGTGAACAGCCTCAGCACACATGTGAGGGTGGGTTCGCAAAGCATATGTCAGGAGTGAACCAACACAGAGGGACTACAGCTGCTCATCTGCAAGAGCAGCTGCTGTGGAAAGATTTCTCCTGAATCCATTCTCCAAAAGGATGAAGGAATCCCCTATCATACAGCCCCAAGTAATCCCAACATTCCTGCAAAGCTGGATGTGTTCTTGGTAGCTTCTGGCGTAGACAGCCCTGGTCTCTGGGATATCCCTGTGATGTCAACATCTTTGTCCACCTATGTCAACATCTCTCTCCACCCCAGAAGGTTGAATGAGTTGTAGGAATCCCATGGAAAATATGAATCTGGACTTTCCTGCCAATGAGGTTTCATGGTGACTCAGTGGCCAGTAACCAGGGCAGCAGCATACAAACAGGCAGTGTGGAGGATGAGGTGGGCAAGGGGATCCTGGACGGAGTAGGAGCTGTGCTGGAGACTCAGGGGAACTGGAATTCATCCCTGGCTCCTTGGCTGGTGATAAGGAGGCTCAGGATATATGCACTGCTCCGTGATGGAGTGGGGGGTTCAGAACCTGCTTGAGAACCACCAAGGAGAAGGTACTCTGTGTCTCAGGGGAGCAAGAGGAAGGTTTCTGTGAACCTGATGCTGCTGTGTCCTGGTATGGGCACAATGGAGCTTCCCTAGGACACTTCAGGCCTTCCCAGTTGAGATGTTGCAGCCCAGGGGAGAGCCAGGGGGTCTTGGAGCAGCCATTCCTTTGTTAGGGTGCACTCAATGTGTGGCAAGGTGCAGCATTAGGGCAGCTGTGATTTTGGGCCTTTTCTGAAAAACTGTTCCTGAAAAGCATCACAGTACAGCTCCGTTCTTACGTCCCCCAGGATTCCCCTGTTCACGAACAGATGAGTTTTAAAACACCTTCAGCAAGTTCTGTGTCTGTGTGTTGAGACGAGCAGAGAGACCCTGGGGTGCCTGGCCATGGGGGAGACTCTCCCAGGAGAGCTCCTTTGCATCCAGCTCTGAAAAGAAGGTATGGGGACAGCCCAGCCAGGAGACTGGCCTGGTGCTGGAGCTAGGGGAGCTGGGGGGTCCTCCAGCGGAGCAGACCTGAGGAGAGAGAACTGGAAACAAGGAGTTTTATGTAATCTGAGTTTAATAGAAGCTGATTAACATTCTCTGGAGATACTGTGAGCATTTCAGGATGGCTGATCCTTGGGAGGCATTGTTTGTACCTAACTTCCCCCAAACCCTGTCTCTTGATCCCTCCCCTGGCTTGTGAACTCTAGATGACTCCAGCTTGGCATCTCCCCTGCATGGCTTGGAAGGATTCAGAATTAACCTGAGAGCACTAGGAAGCATTTCATTTGTGAATAGGATGCTTCAGGGCACCAGCATCTTGGTCCTTGCTGCATGCCCTGGTGTGCCCAGAGTGGAAAGGAAAAGAGGCAGAGGGAGCCTGTGCAGAGGTGGCTCTGCCTGAGTTCCTGAGCACAGCGGAGACACACACGGTGGGGAGGTGTTGTCTAATCCAGAACCGGGCTGGCGAGCTGGGGACACCCCATCTCCGAGCCTGAACGTGCTAATTGCAACCCAGGCTCTACATCCAGCTGCCTGATGGGTGCTCTAGCAAAGCCAGAGATGGGCAGGCACTGAGAGAAGGATTGA
>VWZN01012607.1:47920-62590 GCA_013396955.1 Regulus satrapa | reverse complement strand
GGGGGGGTCGGGGACCAGCTGGTGGCCAGCTCTGAGTCATGGCGCTGGCCACGCTCACTCTCAGCCAGCTGATGATGTCGTGCCACCCGATTTTGTGGGAAGAAGCAGCAAGCGCTGAGCTGTCGCCACAGCAACAGCTGTTTTTCTGCATGGCAGGGAAAAAGATGATCCCATGGGAAGTACGTTTTCAGGCTGGTCCCTCTGCTTGCTCACCCCTAACCTTACACACACTCCTACATCTTCCTCAGGGTAGTAGCTAGGCTGAGTGGGCAGCGATATTTTAGGGTTTTTGGAGCTATTTTTGTGCTGTGAGACACCGTGGGCAAGCAGAAGTGACATGTTTTGGTTCCTGCTTCTGGAGCAACTGTTGGATTGGGGATGGGGGGCCGGGGAGGGGTACAGTGGAGGGAGGCCCTGGAATGTCTGCAGGAAGCAGCCAAAGGAAAACCCGGGAGCTGTCGTGGCCATGAGGGCTGGGAAGATACCTATGGCTGTGCAACATGGTGGGGAGCTGGAGGGGATGTTAAGGAGGCTCCCCAGTCACACAGGAATACCCACCTGATGCAGGGGCTGTGGGATCAGCTGCTGGAGAGCAGTAACTTGTTGCTCAGCCCTAGGGATTTTTGCAGTGTGTTTTCTGAGCTGCTATTTCAGGCAGGCCAACAAGTGGGTTGTTTTCCTAGAAACCCCCTGGCTCCACCAGACAGGAGGGTGCCATCTGCCAGCTGGGAGAGCCAGCAGTGGGGCAGGGGCACAGCAATGGCACTGGCAAGGGGTTTCATAGCTTCAGCATTAAGTAAGGACAAAAGGAACTCTGCTGGGCTGATCCTGTAAGGAGGGGGCAAAACAGCCTGGAACAATCCGCTTTGGAGCAGCACACCCCGGTCTGTTTCTGCCTCTCCGTGTGCACATCCCTGCCCAGCACTCCCTGCGCTTGCTGGGGGCCAGCTACCTCCCATCCGGAAAGCAGAAGTTGTCCCTGAGCATGCCCGGCATGAGGACAGGAGCGGGTGGCAGAGGCGGCCGCACATGGGGGACACCGGGGCAGCGCATGGCTGCCACGCCGTCAGCCTCCTGCTCCCACTGCTCCCACCCATCTCAGTAAACAAATCCCGGGAACAGAGATATGAGTCATCCACCAGCTCAAAAACACCCAAACATGGTCATGGCCAAGCAGCAGCTCCTCCATGGGCCAGAGGTCAGTGGACCAGGCATGGAAAGGGCTGCAGCAGTGGTGTGCTGCCTGGGCACACTGGGGTTCTCCAGTACCCTGCAATAAGGATACAGCAGCCCTTCCTGGGACAGAGTCATCAGTGGGACAGCCAGAGGCTTGACTCTCTCTATCATCCCCTGGTCATGGCATGCCCAGCTGGGCACAAGCGGGGATGACCGAATCCTGCCAGTGTTGCTGCCACACACAGCGTGACTGCATTAATCAGCAGCGTTAACACTGCTGGGGACAGTGTGGACAGAAGCTTTTTGGGGGTTCCAATGCACCTTGACCTGGAGACCCAGAGTTCACAAGGTCAGAGCAAGGTAGGAATGGGTCTGCACTGGCATTCATCTGGCTGTCTCCAGCTTCTAAAAATACTGGGCACAGCATATCTCAGCTTTCAGCCCAGGGGCCCTGCCCACCAGACTGTCCATGCCAATGAGGCATCACCTGTGAGACCTGAGATTGGGAGATTCCCAAAAGAAACAGTTTGCAGAAGCCTCTGCCTCTTTCCATGTTTATAGTTAATTAAAAATAATCAGTTCTGCCTGATGGAAAAAAAATTTAGCATCAAACAGGAAGAAAATATTTTATATTTGACATGTCTGGGAGATGATCCTTCCTGGAAGTGGTTTGGGCTGGAAAACCCCTTCAACTTCTTCCAAGCCCCAGTGCCTTGGTTAGTACATGTGGGGACGTGTTCCCCACTTGCACATGGTCCCTCACCAATGGGTGGATGGGAGGAGGGGGATTCAGGTGAGGGGGTTTAGAGGGTTGCAGACCCAGCTCTAGCAAATACCCTGGAGTAGGTTACTCTATGCTGCTCACAGCTGGAGGCAGAAGGTGTGAGAGCTGGTGAGCAGAGCCAGGCTTGCAACTTGCAAGCTCATGGGAGGAGGAGGAGGAGGAGGAGGAGGAGGAGGAGGAGGCTGAAGGCTGAGCCCTGGCAGCATAACCTGCCACTGATGGGACCAATCCAGGATTGGGATGCAGTGAGATAGGCTGGAAGCA
This sequence comes from Regulus satrapa, assembly GCA_013396955.1. Classification (NCBI taxonomy): domain Eukaryota; kingdom Metazoa; phylum Chordata; class Aves; order Passeriformes; family Regulidae; genus Regulus; species Regulus satrapa. Next base: position 60,366 of record VWZN01012607.1, on the reverse strand, counting down.
GGGGTATCAGGCCAGCCTCAGGTTTGGTTCTTTACCACAACCTTCCCCATGAGCTTTCCACCTCCATCTGTCGTGCTGCCATGTGGAGGTAGGAAATGAAAAAGCATTTTTGGCCTGGTGTCCACTTGTCACTGCAATGGGAGCAGCAGGCAGATGTACTTAGAGCACTGTCACCTGGCTCCTGAATGCCACAGGGCTGAGCACACTGCGATGACTGGCCTGGGGCTGTGATGGGGATCAGATGGCCACAGACCTCCAAACTCTCTCTTCTTCTCATGAAGCCCTGTCAGCTTTCTACCCCCAGCTGCTGGCCACTCTTGGATATGGGGGTTGAGCTGAAATGTCTGCAGGGTGCCAGGGGAGAAGGGTTGGTTATTCCAGAAGTTGGTGACCCGAAGCCATGGGACACAGATGCAGGAAGGGCGGGCACACTGACTGCCAGATCCAGGCCCTGGTTAGACACTCACCTTCTGGAGGAGCATTTTGTCTTCCTGCCTGAGTTCCTGCAGCCCTGGAAGGTCTATCCTGGCCCCAAGCCAGTGCCTGAATTAATTAGTACCGTGGCGTTCCCAGGCTGCAGCAGTGCTGTTCACAGCAGCCTCTGGCTGGCTAATTGCACCCAGCGTGTGTGCAGAGTGACCCCTGCCCCTGCCCCAGGCCTGCTCTGCCATCGTGCCTGTGGGTTGCCTGCCAGCAGAGCTTTTGTGGGGAGCAGACAGAGGGGAGCTGAGCCAGGTCAGAGCTGTTAAAATGACACGTTCCTTCTGTTTCCACAATATAGGAATTCTGAGAGGTCGCAGCCTGAAGTGGTTCAGGTACTGCTGGGATGCCCCACACAACCAAGGCACAGGATCTCTGTATGTGCTCACATGTTCCCACACATGTGCTCCTTCTCCTAGGCAGGACTGTGGGCAGACCTGCTGCTGCCACAAACACCTTAGTGTGATCCAGGCCTGACTTGGAGCAGGGATTTGCTCCTGGACTGAGAAGGACCTTCCTCCACTCTGTGCAGTGATATGATGGCATTCGACAGGAGCTCTGTTACAGCTGCATTGGCAGCTGAGGCTGCTACAAATGCTGCAGGGTGCTCCCAGCGTGCTCAACTCTGCGAGAAACAGGAGTGCTCTTTCTCCCCCATGGTATCCTGAAGGAAGCAGGGAGCTGGGAGCAAAGCAGGAGGGATGGGTGCAGGTTGTTGGTGCTGGGTGTCCATGGATGCTGGGTGCTTCTCTAAGTGTGAAATTATAGAAGAGTGAGCAGTTACAGGAAGCTGGGTAGTCTTTCCCTTTGTCCAGGACAGCTGGTAAGCTTTTGGGTGGGAGCTTTCAGCTCCCAGGCACTGCTCCACCACCCTGAGGGTTTTGGCACAGCTGTTTCACTACCTAGTAGAGCTGGGAGCTCCAGGTGTGCAGCAGAACCCCTGCAGGACCTGGAGGCTGAGAATGATCAGGTGAAATGGAGGGAGAGAGGTGGGCAGCATCCCTGCTCCCACCTCCTGAAGGAGCAAAGCCTGGGCTCTGCCAGTGGGCTGGGTTCCAGCACTTTTGGCTTATCTCTCCAGCAGCACCAGCTCTGGCTGGAGAGGTGCTGGCACTAGACTCCAGGTCTCCCTTACTCCCAGGGTAATCTCTGGCCCTCTGCAGCCCACAGGCCAGACCTGCTTGCTGTTCCAACCCTTAATTCTCTACCAATCCCTCCATTAATAGTAGCCTTTTCTGGGGTGGGAGGAGAGCTGGAAAGCTATGTGGACCTGAACCATGAGCAGGGGAGGCAGTGGCAGAGTTTTGAGCAGTGACACCCACTCTGTACCCCAAATGACAACACACCAGGCCCTGGGGACAGAGTGAGCCAATCCCTGGCAGGGACTGACCAGGGGAAGAGGTACATCCCTGGGATCAGCAGGGAGGTTTGAAGCTGTCAGCTTGTCTCCAGACTCATCTGTCCTCTTCAGTCCAGACTCCTGCAGGCAACAGCGTACAGTCCCGGGCTGTGGGCCCCTGGAGGGAGGGGCAGACTGCTGTGAATGCCCTCACAGAGGAACAGACTGCATAGGCATTGGCTAAGGTGCCTCCTGCCCTGGGGTCCTACTTTTCCACTGCAATGACAATGGTGATGATGCCAACAGGTGATGCAATGGTAGCCAGCTGTAGCTGATGCTGTTAATTTAATTACAATAATAACAATAAAAATAATTACCCAGCTAAGGAGCCTGAAGCCTCTGCTGCTCAGTGCTTTGCCATTCAGGCTCTTTGTCGGGGTCCTGGCCCCGCTCCTCTTGGTCCCTGAGCCCCTGTGCTGTAGAGGGGCCAGAGCTCTCGGTGGTATCAGCACCAAGGGTTTCCACCCTATGCCACTGGACCCAAACTCCCAAAGTGCAGTTAGAGCAGCCAAACTGCTCACACTCTGCTCCCTGCAGCAGGGTCTCACCTGCACCTCATGAGCCCTCAGCCTCCCCAAAGCTGCCTGGGGGACCATGAGGCTCTGGTCCCACTGAGCATGGAGCCAGGCATGTGCCTTAAAGGCTGCAGGGCTGAGTGCGTGTCCCTGTGTGAGTGCAGTGTCCCACAGTGCTGGTGATACCAGGGCCAGCAGCAGCACCACCACTTTCATTGCCATAGAGACTCTCTCTGCCAGGTGGCCCAAGCCCATATCTCATGTATCCCCAGAGCTGCCCCTGCACCACTGGCAGTGACAGGGACCCCGGTGTGTTTGTCTTAGCACTCTCCCACCCAGCCCAGGACACCTTCGGGTCTGTATCCCTGGAGTCACACACCAGAAGTTTTCTGCATCCTCCTTGTTAGACCACACAGCTCCCTGCTACCATGCTACAAGCCTTTTGGGCTTGTAGGAGTGCAGCTTCTCTGTCCTGCAGTGACTGGCTCAAAGTGCTCAAGGCTCCCTTCATTCCTGGCAATGAGTGCTGTCTGTGCTTTTGAGCCTTGCTTTGGCCCCTACAGTTTCTGTCCCCGCTCCACCCCAGCCACTCTGAGTACTTGTAATATGCTGGAACTGACCTCTGGCGAGAGGAAGGGGGTGCTTAGAGAGGGAAGGCACCTGACTCCCTGGCCCCAGCCCCATGGCTGCCCTGGTCCTGCCTCCCTCTCCTCTCGGCCACTCCCTGATTTGTACCTGGCCGGGGTGGTGGGGACCTTAGGCAAGAAACGCTTTGATGTGCTGCTCTGCTTGGTGCCACAGCTTCTGGGCACAGCGGGCTGGCACCAGGCCAGGCAGCAGCTTCAGAGGCACCTCTGGCTCACATCCCAGCATGGCACTGCCTTGTTTGTGCCTGGTGAGGCTGGGACAGTCCCCAGCACTTGGCTCCTGCTGGGATATGTTCCCAATAAGGTTTATAGGCAGCAGCAGGACCAGTGGAGGCACTGCCCTGTGAGATCAGGCCACGTGTTACACAAGAGAGCAGGCACTGCCCAGGGGATGGGGAGGGCGTCGGGGGGACAGGGAGACCCTGGGGGTGGCCCAAGAGGCTGCACAACTACAAAGCCTCCAATTCCTGAATTGCTGAAGCCATCCAAGAAATTGCTTTAATTGGGAGCTGCCATGGGAGGAAGCTGGTCCCAGCTGGAAGCCATGGTGGCTGACATGCAGACATGGTGCCCACAGTCCCTTGTCCTGCTGCCAAGCACAGGGCAGGGGCTGCTGCCATGGCTGTGTGAGCACAGTGCAGGCTGCAGGGACTGGTGCACTGCTGTGGGGTTGGTGCTGGGATGGAGACAGCCTGCAGAGACCCAGGGCAAGCTCTCCTGCTCCCTCCTCTCTCCGTAGCTGTGGCTAGGCTGATGGAGCCCCTTCACCCCAAGATGGGATTGCACTGCAGCTTGGACCTTACCGGGACAGAGACAAGGCCCTGCATGCCCTGTGCTCACACCCACTCACCCTACACAAGCCCCTGTGCAGTGCATTCACCCCTGGGTGTTCCCAGCCTGGCAGTCACCTTGCTGAGGGAGGCCAGACAGACAGAGGCCAGCCTGGACTCTGTCCCTGCCTTCCCTGAGCCTCGAATCTTCCACAGTCCAAAGGTTCCCTCCTGGAGAATGAATAACAGTGTACTGGCAAAGCTGCAGCCACCAGCCCCACACCTGGGAGTGGCCACCCCCTGCCTGCTCTCTCACCGTGGGATCATCTCCCCAGGGTACCAACGCAGCTGCAATGTCCCTTCCATCACATCACCTTTGTCACTCATGGTCAGCCCATGCTGTGGGGGGCTGAAGAGGATGCCAGGGCAGCTAAAGGCCTCCAGACCCACAGACAAACATGCCTGCATCACCCTGCCTCAAGCACCCTTGAGAGCTTCTCTCAAGCACACAGGGCTGTTCAGGAACAGCAGCAGCTCTGCTGTGATGATGCTTCTGTCAGAGTTTGCTCCTTAAAAATGGGGCCATGCTAATGTGCCATATTTCAGAGCACCAGAATGCTCCCAGCAGGTAATTTCATGCCTCTAGGACCTTTGGGACAGGAAGTTTAGCTATGTTTGGCTCAGAGGTGGCCAAGGACTATCTTTAATTTTGTCAGTTTTTCCTCTGCTGTAGGCACGAAAGAATTACTGAATTGACTGAGAGGAGAGTGCAGGAAGGTTGAGGGGGAAATTTCTTCAGGGGTGGAGGGGAAAGACTGGAAGTGTTTGCACTATGCAAGTACAAACAGAGCCCATCCATCCTCCAGGAGAGTGGTGGCTTTTTGCAGCCCACCTCTTGCTATATCTTCCAAGCCCTGGGTATCCCTGGTGCCAGCTGCAGTGAGTCCTTCACCTGAGGTTCCTGTCTCTGAAATGCCAGAGCAGCTCCACAGCAAAAAGCAAAGACCAAAAAATCACTCTGGCTCGTGATTTCAGAGCTGAGAGATCTCTTGCCATGAAGCCAAGCCCTAGCCCTGCTGGTGTTACAGCTGCTGGCTGCTGCAGGCCAGGCTCAGGCGAGGAGGCACAGGGCAGAGGAGGGCTCAGACACAACAAATACACTTGACCACGGTGTGGCACAACCAGCTGGAGTGATCTCTTTCCAGGGGCCTGATCTCCAGTGGCAGGGGCCCACGTCTCCAGTGGGAACAGAGGGATCATCACAGCTGACCCACAGTGACAATGAGATCTTGATTTTGCAGGGGCAGAGAGGGGGGTTGGGGCCTTCTGGGGTTCTGATTTGTCCCACTGCAACAGACCAGCAGCTGGCAGTGGGGTGGCCCCACATGCCTTGTCTGTGTCAGCAAAAAAGCTGTGCAGAAGCTGAACTGGCATCCTGTCCTGGCCAGCACAGCCAGTGTTTGCTTGGGGATGACATTCCTGCTCTGTTACTGTCCTGGTGGCTCTTGGGTAACCTCCACCCTGGGTAATCATTGACTGGGCTGGGAAGGCTGGCAGGAGAGACCTCAAATACCAGGGAGACCTGAGTGCTGAGCTCAGGGGGAAATGTCCATGTAAGTGTCTGGAAACAGTGTAAACCTGGCACCAGTCTGCTACCGCCAATGTCACCTACACCAAGATCACTAGCTGCCTGTCCCTGTGTCAGCACAGCCTGCAGGCTACTCTGGGCTTGAGTGGCAGTGGGATGTGGAGGAACAGGGCGCAGAAGTCCTCCTTACCCAGGGTGCAGGTCAATCCTTGTCCCTCTGTTCTGCTCTCTTGTCTGCGAGCCAGGCAGCGTAGGCAGCTGCTCCTACAGCTAGGGCACCAGGCCGGCAGCTGGATACTGAGACAGGCCATGGGCAGCCCCCAGAGAGTCAGGAACAAGACAAGCCACTCATTTACAAAGCCTCCAATGGAGGCAACCCTGTTGTGACTTGTGTCCTCTCATAAGTTCTGGCAAAGTCCGGAGCCCGGTGCCCGGATTTCCCACACTGATTTTCCTGGGGATTATGCTGTTTCTAATGATCAATTAAAGTAAATTGGCCAGGTCCCCCAGGCCCCTAAATCCCAGTTAATCCCTGGCACCTTCTTTAACTCCAAGTGCTCATTCATTAAGTGGCAGTCCCACAGGGAGTTGTTTGCTCTAAGCGTGGCTCTTCCCACATGAAACCTTCCAGGTCTGGGTTGTTTGCCTGGGTTCAAGAACTTGCTGTTTCTAATTGAGTTGTTTATCCTGGTGCTGTTTGCTCTAAACCAATCTCCCTTTCTTGTCTGGAATGAGGAAGTTCACTTTCTCAGGAACATTTTACTGCTTAGCTGCCTCCTTATCGCCACTAATGATCCCATTAACCTCCTAAGAGCTGTCACGATGGCTCTGGCACACAGAGGCAGGAGGCATCTCAGGTTGTGTCTTTTGCACTCTTGTTACCCTCCTGCATGACCCACCTGTTTTCCACCTGCCTCAGCAACTTTTGTCTTTAGTGCTGTCATTTGACAGTATCTCCTGCTTTTCCCTAACACAATCTTACACACTCCATCCCCTTCTCTCCTCTAAGCTTGTCTTCCTGGGGTGTTTGACCTTGTTTCTACCTGGGAAGGTGAAGTCCTTTTGCCACCATAGGTCCCACAGCTGTCCCAGCCCCAAGGAGTGTCTGTCCAGAGGATTACACACAAAGCCACCTCACCATGGGGACAAAGCTGTGGCTCCAAGTGAGCCAACCCATGGCAGAATGTGGGCAGATGGCTCTTCACTGGGCCACCCTTTCTCCAACTGGATGGGGATAAAAGGGCAGCCAGCATGTCTGGCTCCCAGAAGTGTGACACCCCTGTCCCCAGCAGGGACAGCTGGATCCAGCCAGACCAAAGAGTCATAGAAACATAGAATCCCAGAATGGTTTGGGTTAGAAGAGACCTCTAAAGGTCATCTATTCCACCCTCCTGCTATAGGCAGGGACACCTTCCACTATCCCCGGTTGCTCCAAGCTCTGTCCAATCTGGCCTTGAACATTTCCAGGGATCAGGCAGCCCCACCTTTTCTGGGCATCCTATACCAGGATCTCATTAACCTCATTGTAAAAAACTCCTCTCCTATATCCAATCTAACTCTGTCCCCCTTGTCCTATTGCAACAGGTCCTGCTGACAGGTTTTTCTCCCCACAGGACTTGACCAGGCTGAGGGCACAGCTGCAGCCCACAGGCCACAAACCAATGCATTATTTTTATTTTTCTCAACGGGAAAACTCATCCTGCATCACAGGAGGATGCAGGAAGGATACCTGAGGACTGAGAGAACGAGCCAGCTGCTCTCTGTAGGCATCCCCAGCAGTACTCAGGGCAGGGAGAGGTGCGGTGCCAAGGGCAGCTGGTAGTGGTGAGGTCTCGGCACGAGTGTAGTGCACCCTGTGCACCCACCATACTGAGGCAGCTGCAGTCTTGCTGCCAGGTAACTGTCTGCTGTTTGTTTCACTTCCTGATACCAGCAAATGCCTGTGGCTGGGTGTCAGGCAGGGTGCTGTGACACAAACTGCCAGGGAACACTGCGTACCCATCTGAGCAGCCCTGCCCTGGCCCCCACCCCGACCCTCCTGGGCTTGCTCTGGCAGGTCCCCATCCCACTGAGGCTGTGGGGGGACAGGGATTGGCAGTGTTCCTGGGAGGGGGGACAGACCTCTGACCTATGATGAGGCCAAAAGCCCTGAGGGGGCTGGCAGCTGGCACTGTTGGGTCCTGTCCCAGCCCTAAGCAGAGGGCACAGGCCTGGGCTGGCTGCCCAGTTATGTAAGGGCAGCATGGCACCGGGACAACAGTTGCTCTGCAAGGACTGCCTGTGCCATTTTGGGACATCCTACTGCCACTACCCCACAGGTGCCAGTGTCCGTGGGCTGAGAGTGGTGGCAAAGGGCAGAGCTGCAGTGTGCCTGTGGTGGGCAGCCATGCCAGAAGCTCCTGGCATGCACGTGTGCTGGGAACAGCTCTCTTCCCTCTGCCTGGGCCTGGGCCGGCCCGCCGTGGGAGCCTGAAACCTCTTACCCAGCTGGGACTGCTTGGAGGCATGCGAGGGTCTCAGCCTGACCAGACCTTGGAAAATCCCTGTCCCGGGGGACATGAACAGAGGGAAAACTGAGGCCCGGCAGAAGGGTGGGTGAGCTGTGGGGAAGGAGACAGGCTAGATGAGGGCCCTCAGCTCTCATGCACCCCCTCTGCTCACCCCACCCACCCTGCTGCAGGGGTTTGTGAGGGATGGGCTTGGCTTGGTGCTGGTGTGTCCTCATGCTTGCATCTCTCCAGCTGTCCCAGATTGGGGGGGGTAGGGGTGGGGGGGGGTGTCCCAGTGCTCATGGAGTGCTTGTGCAGATGTCCTGGGAGGCTGCTGCACACAGAGCCCCAGCTCCCTGGCTGCCTGTGTAGGCTCCAGCTGGCTCTTGCTCTCACCGTGCACCAACCCCCATGCCGCTGTGTGGTGGCTTGCTCAGGGCTGGCACCAGAGCTTGTGCCACTCTACTGTAGGAGGCTCCACTGTGCAGCACAGCCTCCCCTTCTAAGAGGGTCTCCAGGCCTGCAAGTGGCCCCGGACAGCTGAACTGGACTGATCTGGATCTATGGGGGCACTGGGCACCAAGGACCGTGTGGAAAATCCCACGTATGCATCTGTCTGCAAGGCTCCTGCAGGGCTGGGCTGGGCTGGGAGATGGTGTTTGATTTGAGGAGCAGGGAGGGATGTTGCATAAGGCCCTTCTGCCTGGCTGGAGTGGAATCTCCCCAGGAGAACCCAGTGGAGGAGTGAGAACATGCAGGGCTGGGGCTATCTCCCCTATATCCTGACCCTTGGGCAGACCTTCAAATCCTGCTGCCCTCCCTATACTGCTCCAAACTCACTCCCAGGCTGCTGCTCACCTGCACTCACTGCACTAAGCATCATGTGAACAGCCTTCCCACTCTCTGCAGCAACATGCACCCCCTGAGCTCCTTTTCCCCTGGGCTGAGCCAGTCGGGGTGGATGTAAGGCTGGGCTGGGAGACACCGGGGGCCAGGGGAGGCTGGGTGCAGGGTGCCAGGGGGTGCAGAATGCTGGGGTGTGCATTAACCCCTGGGCCGCTGTGGGGCAGTGGGCAGGTGGGGGCTCTGCAAGGGCTGCCCTGTGCCATTGGCTGGCACTTTGTCACACCACACTGCAGGACAGGAAAGGCTCTGCCCACCCGTGGGAGGAAGGCTGAGCCCTGAAGCAAGTGGCTTGGGGTGGGTGGCTGCAATGAGCTGGTTTTGCTACAGCCTGTCCCCGTGTGCCTCTGTGCTGTGCAGAACCCCAAGGCTGTGGGGAGGGGACAGAGGACAGGGAGAGGCAGCAAACAGGGCTCCCAATACCAGCACTGCACCCCTTGAATGCAGCTGGATCGAGGGGTGCAATTAGAACAAATGGGGCACAGAGATCGTTGCTGCAGGCCAAAGCTTTCCCAGCCAAGAGGGGCCAGAAGGATGGCCGGACCATTTCCCAATACCCCCAGCACTCACTGTAGGTACCTGGCTAGTGCAAGCACAGCTGGAGCCAGCTGCCCTGTGGAAACAGTCCTTCCTGAAGCAGCTATAAGCCTGAGACAGCAGGCTGGGGGGCCTGCTGTGACAGCACTGGGGGGCTGCTGTGCATGTGCCCCACAGGCTGCTGCTGCAGTGCCTGTGTGTGCAAGGCACGTGTATGGATGTGGTTGAGGGGCCTGAGCCTGTTTACACATGCACAGGAAGAGTCATCAGACACAGGAAAAGTCATCACACGCATGTACGCATGTGCCCTTGCACTAGAGCACTTGCAGGGCTGCCTGCACAAGGCTGCTGTGGGGTCACCATGTTGGGACAGACAGGGCAGGGAGGAGAAAGCCACCCAATAATGATTTCAAGCTCCCGTGGCCTGTGTTTTGCTGTTTACTCGGCGTTTCCAGGGTGCCAACCCACCCCCAGCTCCACCATGACTCACACAGGGCTGGGGCTGAGCCGCCCTCACCACAGCAGAGACACAAAACCGTTTGGAGCTGTGCTGCCACAGCACAGGGTATGGCCAACTTCCTGCTCCCCTGGTCTCAGGGACTGCCAGTCCAAGGATGGTTCTGGATGATCCAGAAGTTGTCTCCCTAGAAAACCCAGTGGGAGGATACTGCACCTTGCTTCCTGCCAGCCTGGGGCTCTGCAGAAAACACCTCCAGGCTTTAATTGTAGTAGCCATCAGCCCCAGGGATGGAGGGTTTGGGATTTTTTTTTCCCTCCCTCACATACCCTATGGGGTTGAATCAAAAGCTGGCTGTGCCCCTGCCCCTGTCCAGCACTGTTCAGTCCATATGACCCCTCCTCTTAATCTCATACTATGTTTTGCGATGGCCCAAAATGGGGGGGAAAGAAAAAAAAAAGGCTGTGAAAAGAAAAACACCAGAGGAAGAGCAGAGATGGAGGTACATACAGCTCCCCACAGCCTTCAAAGTTTCCTTTGTGCTTGTGCCCCCAAGTCTGCCCTGGACAAATATGACACAGGGGACAGAGACAGAGATCATGGCACTTTTCCCTACCAGCCCCTGGGAAGGGGCTGCTTGCTCATAGCTCCAAAAACCCATCTTGGCTCAGCTGAGGCCATCTAGGGGGACCTAAAACCCCCTGCAAAGGTGGGGAACTGCCAGGTTATCCCAGCTGGGGAACACCAGCAGCCCAGTATCCTNCGGGTATATATAAAAAGTAAAGTTTATTGCCATTTCTATCTAGATTTACACAACAGTGTCACCGCTTCTGACATCAAAAGCAACGTCCCATCACATCCCAGAGAACAGGCCAGGGATAGAGGGGAGCCCAGGAGCACAGGCTGGTTCCTCCACCCCAGTGGGCCAAAGCACAGCCTGGCTTGTGGCTCTGCCCAGTGGTCAGTCCAGATCCTCCCAGTGCTGCCGCATGGTTCTGGCACGTGGGATGCCAGAGAGGAGGAATCTGTCCCCTCCTTGGTGCCACTCGCAATAGCTGGCTGACCACTGACAGGCGTTCACCATTCCAGTCTGCCTTCGAATGCCCCAGCTGTTCAGATGGGCATGGCTGACCCAGAGCAGGCATCTCACAGCCTCGGAGGCACCTCTCATGTGCACGTTTATACATAGATACAGCTAAACAAGATGCCCAAACTTACAAACCAAGCTTTTTTTCCTTGTAATCCCCACACTGCTGTGCGTTCAGCCGTGGTCTATGCTGCAGCTGCCACCCCTGGTGCTGCTCAGTCTGGGTCAGGTTCCAGCAGGCTCCTGGGTGGCTTGCAGGACGTATCTGCTTCGCTCACTAAACATCGGTCTCCCTCCAATGTCAGGCTTTGCCAGAAAGAGACACCCCCCTGCAGAATGCAACCACGGCCTGGGGCTTGGTGTGTGCTCCTTCCAACCACAGGTTACCCTAATGGTGCCAAAGACTGCCCAGCTCTGCTCTCCAGCAGAGCATGGGGCGTGTACCACAGATCTCCTCCTGGCACCTGGTGGGCGGTTGGATGGGGAGGGGGGGTCAGCTGCCCCTATCTTCCTTGCAGAAGAGCATCCTCATGCAGGAGACGGCCGCTGGCTCTGCGGGCTGGCCAGGGCTGCCCAAGGGGCACGGCTCAGTGCCAGGGTCTGGCAGTCCTTCGTGTGAGATGAAGGCGGAAACGATTTTGCAGGAGATTAAGTAGAAAGAGTTCTGTGGCTCTGCCCACCCCGAGGACAGAGCCACCTTACACCGCAGAGCCCCCGGAGTGCTGGGCCGGGGCACCCACCCCGGGGCTCTGCTCCTCAGGGCACAACAGCTCTGCTGGGAGCCGGGACTGGAACTTCTCCAGCTGCTCAGGGCTGGCCAGAGTCTTCAGGAGGCTGTTCTCACGCTCCAGTTGGGAGTTTTTCTCCAACAGTTCCTTGATTTGCTCTTTCAGGACCTCCACCTCCTCCCGCACAGCGTACATCAGATGATTTTTCACTAGATCCTGCAAAAGGCCGTGGAAGACACCGATCAATGGACAGCAATGCCCTGGGGGTTGCTCTCTCCCGTTCCCAAGCACTGGGGAAAGTGCCAAATGCTGCAAAAGCTTCTCCTAAGGACCATCCCTCCCCACCCCAACTCATCCATCATAGCTCCCTCAGTCACCAACTCTCTGGTCTCTCTGCATCCAGAAGCTCTCTCCAGCCCCTTCCCCTGCCCCGGGATTTAGGGGGCTGGAGCTCCCGAGCATCCAGGGAACCCGGGTCGGACAACCGCAGACCCTGAAACCCTCCCTGCCCACCCTCGCTCCCCGCGCACTGCAGAGCGGCTGGAGCCAATGAGCTCTGCGGCGGTCGCAGACAAAGAGCAGCTCTGCCTGGCAGCAGGATGGGGAGTGGGGACCCCCCGCCCTGTGCAGAGTACCCACCCGAAAGCGGGAAGCTCACCCCACGGCAGAGCACCCGTGGGGTAATGGGGGAAGGTGCGGGAGAGAGAGGGCAGCGCTGCAGCTCACCATCGCCTGCTCGATCTTGTTGTCGATGGCCACCACGCTGGCTCCGGAGGCGCTGAAGAGAGCGGAGAGACCGAGAGTCAGCACCGAACTCCTCCCTTACACAGGGCTCCGTGCACCCCG
>VWZN01012607.1:34049-44849 GCA_013396955.1 Regulus satrapa | reverse complement strand
CCCAGTCCTGGCTCAGCTTCCTTCCCAAAGAAAGCCTTAAATCACTAGAGGCAGGGAACAAGGGCTCCAGAACCAGCAGACCAGAGCCTGGCTGGTGGTCCTTGTCTCACAGCTTGAGGTTCCTTACTTTTCTGATGAGCACTCAGGTACTAAGGACTGAGGAAAAAAACCAGATATTTCTGCAGCTGTTGGAGCGAAGNCTGGGACTATTGCAAAAATAAACCAGAGCAAGTCACTGATATTTCCCTGTAGTTTTCCTGGGCCTTTTCACCCAGCTCTGCCCACATCACTGCTTGGGGCATGGGCTTCCCACTCAAGCTGGGCAGGATGCTGTCAGCCTTTGAGAGGCCCCAGCGAGAGATGCTCTGGAGGGATGAAGAAGCAGAAGTTTCTCTCCTAGCATTTAGTAAAGGAAGATCCTTATGCAGCCGGTGGCCAGCGCAGGTAAGGCTGGGCAGGGGGCTGCAGCCCTCCTCACAGCCCTACGTGTTATGTGGGCACTGGGCTCCTGAAGTGTTTGTGGGCTGCACAAGACCGCAGCACTCTTTGCAGCCCCTACGAGCCAGTCCTGCCTGCCCCTGTGCATGCTGGCACAGCACACCCACACGCCCACCTCCCTGCATGCACACGTGTGTTTGCAGCCCACACGAGTGTGTGCTCTGCACACGGGGGCACACCTTCCACATGCACGTGCACACTGCTTCACCCTGCTTCCACACGTGTGCAAGCACATTAGTTTAGAACCTGGAGCTGACGAGCGTCTTTTCTGACCTCAATGCCTCTGTGACCCTGTGACACACACTCTGTGTGCCAAACAAATGTCACTGTTCTGTGTGCAGAGGCATGAGTGCGGCCAGAACCCCCTGCGCACACCGCCCTGACTAACAGCTGATGCACAGCGCTGCCTGCACACCTGTGTCAGTGGCATGGGACAGGGCAGCTCCGTGTGCCCCTGCATAGCAGGGCATCCCCAGCCCTCAGGTGTCCCCTGCAGCCCTGCTGGCATCTCCACAGTGGGAGCAGCAGCTCCCAGCTCTCCTGGATCCTGCTTTGTGCCAGTTTTCCCCAGGAAAACTGACTCTGAGCTGCCTCAATGTCCCCAGCAGCAGCAGGGTCCTACAGGGGGCTCCAGCTGCACCCCAAGTGGTGAGGGGGCCCCTTCCTAGCACACCACAGCCCTGGACTTGCCAGGCTGCTGGCAGCTACCTCCTCTTTCACCATCTGCTCCTGCTCCTCCAAGCAGAGCAGGGTGGGCAGCACACCACCTCGATCTTCCTAAAGAGCAGGTTTCCCTGGACTCACAGTGATGGCACCAGTGAGGGACACTTGGAGCAGGCTGGGCAAGAAGGGTGTTGTGAACTGCATCCCTGGGGCAGCAGCATGGCAGCTCCTGTATCCACACACAGTGACATCACCAGGCTGGGCCCAGCTCATGCCTCTGGTTATTTTGGTAACAGTGACAGCAGCCAGAATACAGGGTAATTGGGACACTAATTGTTGTGCTCTCTGGGGGAAAAAAATAAAAGCACCCGTGGCTGTCATCAAGCAGCGAGGAGAAGTAGTGACAGCAGCCAATGATGGTATCGCCCAAGCAGTGGCCCTGTGCTGCCAGCAGCCCCTCAGCCCTTAGAAAGCCCACCTCAGCCCAGAAGATGCCAGCCCCCCTACTAGGTAACATTTAGTCAACCCCCTCCTCAGCAAGGGCACTTGAGAGCTCTGGAGCCACCACAGGGCTCTGCCAGGCTGGAGCAAGGGGTAATAGGGAATAGGACAAGGGAAGTATCTCTCGCTGCCTGGCACCCCACACCTGCACAGGGCTGTGGGTCAGGGGACATGCCCTCTCCCCACAGCCCGGGAGACAAGACAGGCTTTTGTACTGAGCCCTGTGATTTGGGTCTGCTCCAGGCACTGCAGAGCCACACACCAAAGGATGCTCCTGTCCCAATAGCAGCTGATGGAGCTGGAGAGGTGGCTGGGGCTTCAAGGAGCAGTCCTGGCTCCCCAGGCTTGGCTCTCCCCTGCTCCAGGCTCATGGCTCCGTGGCAGTTTTCCTGGCTTGCTCTCTCCCAAGGACTCCACTCAATGGGAGGAAGGCCCTTCAGAGGGTCTGAGGCGTGGGAAATGTTTATAGCTTGGCCTCAGAGACACTGGAGAGCAAACTGGGAAAGGCACAGAGCCAAGGCTGCCCAGGCTGCTCTGCAGAGCCAGATCTCCCGCTCCAAGGGTCAGAACAGAGTGGGAGAGGAAAAGCTACTGCTTGCAAACACACAGCTAAGAAAACTCTGCCTGTCACAGCCCAAAATCCTGCAACTGTGGCCAAGGGACTGGGAATGCCAGCATCAGGGCATCCCAGATATGCCCTGCAGGAACAGAGGATGTGGGACAGTGTGGATGGGGACACTGGTGATGGCTGGGGCCTCCGAGAGCCTACAGCAGGAAGGGCTGAGTGTGGGACAGGGCTGAGGAGCTCCAGGTCTTGTCCAGCAGCTCTGTCCTGGTTCTGAGAAAGGAGAGATACTGCCAGGGACTGCCCACGGGCAAACAGGCAGCTGAGTCATCTGCTGTGCCAATCCCAGGATCCTGAACAGCAACTGCCTGCCCTATGGCGCTGGTGTGGGGCTACTGTGCCAGTCCCAAGGGCTGTGGGCCTGGCACTGCCAGAGCACACCATCTGTCCAGATCTTGGTTTCCTCCACCTGGAGATTCCCTGGCTGAACTGCTCCCTAAGGCCTGGCACTACCCCCCAGCTCAAGGGGTGCCTTCTAGGAGCTGTGTGGAACATGCAGAAGCCCCATGCAACCAGGAGCCCTGTGACATGCCCATCAAAGTCTTGGAGGGGTCATAAATCCCTCAACCCAGGGAATGCACTGCTCCAGAACAGCAGGTGACCACTCCTAGGCACACCTGGACGTGCCTGGGTAGGAATGCACCTTGCCTGGTAGGAATGGCCTTGCCTTCCCAGTCCCAAGCCAGGGGACACCAGAGTCATGTGTGGCCCGCACAGAGGTGGTAGCCCCTGCCATGTGGGGAAAGCTCAGGGACAATTTCAGTGAGGGAAGCCCGGAGTACAACCTACCCTTGGGAAGGCCAGCAGGGAACATATCCTCCTTCCCTTCATGCCTAATGGAGGCAGAGTAAACTCAGTGGCCATGGGCAGGGGACAGAGGTGACACCCCCCCAGCAGGTAGCAGGCATGGGCAGGGATTGTGGTGTGGAGACTCCTCCAACCTGTCAGGCTGGAGGCAGTGTGGGGTGGTGGACCTGTTAGGCTCCTGTGTCCAGCTGTGGGGCTGACTGCTTCCTCTGATAAAGGTACTTGGCTGTACTCCCAGTTCTGTTTTTTTCTAGCATTCAAGCGCACAGCCTCGAGCCAGCCTGCTGAGAGCTGCAATTTTTCTTTAACTTTGTCACCAGACCCTCTTCTTCCTCCTGTGCCCCTAAGCAGCAGTTGCCTCCCAGCAGTAGTGTGAGGAGGGGAGGTCAGAGAAGACCCAGTTCCAGCCAAGCCCTTCTCATAACGCTGGGAGCCCCCAGAGTCAGGCATGCCGGCACAGGAGACGAAGAGGAAAAAGGGTGCACTAGGTTGTTACCAGCCCTGGAGTATGTGGCCAAACATCCCAACTTGCTGGTGTTTGTCAAAAGCAGCCAGCCCCATGTTGCCACCAACTCAGTGCAGGAGCCTCAGTGGGTGCCCTGCCAGGGGCTGTGGGGCACTCTTGCACCTCATTGCTCCCCCCAAAGGGTCCCACAGCTGCCAAACGCTGAGGTAAGAGTGCCAGGTATGGCACAGCGAAAACCCTGCAGCTTTCTCTGAGCATTGTGCCTGGTTTCTGGGGCAGCACAGCTAACCCCCGCCATGCTACCTACTCCCATGGACCAGGAATGCTCAGCCCCAGGGAGGATGGTAGGCTGAACCCTTGGCAGAGCTTTAACCCACAAATCTGTCTGCAGAGCAAAGTGTTTCACACCCATGGGCCAGGGCTGGAGTCCTGTCATTGAACTCCATGTTATCACCTCCTGGTTACCTGTGCCCTGTCCCAGTGCTCCTGCCAGCTATGGCTCTGAACCCCAGACTGTCCTTGCTTCTTAGCTTACTGTGTTATCCTGCACAGTCCCAGCTGGATCACACCCAGACCCTGGCTGCCCTTTTCTGATCCAGTTTCAGGAGGGTGGGGATACAGCATAGGTGGTTGCGACACTAGAAGGACCTCCCAGAGCACGAGGGCTAGGAGGTGTCCCTGCACCCTGCAGCAAGTGAGCAGGGGGCTGCCAGCCTGCCTTCTGCCTTCCCCAGCCCCTCGCTCAGCTTTGCAGGGACCCCCCACCCGAGAGAGGATCCCTAAAGCAGGGCCTCTGGCATCCTCCAAAAACAATCCCAGGCCCCTTTTCAGGCAGGAGCAGGCGCTCCGGAGCCCTGCTGGGCTCTGGCAGCTGCTGCCCTGCGGCGTGCGGGAGTGCCCGCTCGCTAATTGGGAGGCAGCTCGTTATGTAACGAGGACGGAGGCAGGGGAGCTGCGAGAGCTGTGCAGCACACCCCATGCTACCCAAGCCTGCTCTTCCAGCCCAGAATAAGCCCTATTTGTGGAACCCCTCAAGACTTTCACTAGCCCCTTCCACAGGTGCTGGAGCCTGGCGCTCTCCTGCCTGGCCCGATGCTTGGAGGGAGCCCCAGCAAGAGCCCCACAATATCTGAGGAACAGCTGGACCCCGTCGGGGGCGCGAACCCCGGACAGACCTGACCCGGAGGGGGCTGGGGGCAGAGGAGCTATGCTCTGCTGCTGCATGAGCCAGCACCCCCAGGAGGTCAGGCAAGGACGTGTCAGGAAGCATGGCTTCAGCAGAGACGGTTATTAATACCCCGCCTGGCCTTTGCGAGGAATCCCGGGTATTTCAAATCGGGGACCTTTGCTGAAACCCTGCCATTGCTGACATTTTAGAACAATAACAATGTGAAAGACAATCAGTTGCTGGCAGGATGTATACCTGTGGTGTTGTTGTGGCTCTCTGTGTGCCTGGCCTCAGCAACCAGCCCTCATCTCGCTTGTGCCAACCCTTGGGGACAACCTGAGATCATCCCCTGCCTCCAAACCACCTGGAGCAGTCCTGCTCCTTTTCAAAGGCATATCACTGTGATGGTCTCGCTTAAGGACATGGAAGTGACTTGTCCTGCCTGCCCCATGGCATCTTCCACCCTCTGCCAATCTGGGCAGGGCTGCCACCCCCAGGGAATTGCAGGTGGGGGTGGCAAGGACTGGATCCCACCCTGATCCTGGAGTCTGGAGGGCTCAGAGTTTCTTCTTTGCCACCAGAGTTATTCTGCAGCAAAAGCCCCCTCAGATAGATATATATATAACTCAGCACACAGACAGAGGATGATCCCCTGTCCCAAAGCCAGCCATGTTCAGCACCTGGATAAATATAACTCAGAGCTCATTTGCAAAGCATTGGGATGGGCTGTATTCCCTCTCGCCTCTCCAGCCCTCTTCCCCCAACACACACTCTGGGGTAAAGTTTGAGATCATGATCTCAGAAGTCTTTTCCAGCCTAATGGGTTCTGTGATTCTCTGCCCTCTACCAACATGGTCTCAGTTCTTCCCAAGGGCAGGATTCACCCAGAGCCTCACTGGCCTTGGCAGTCCACATAAAGTGCACGGACCCATGCACGGTCACGTCCCCTGGGCACACACAGCTGCCAGGCTCTGACAACATATATCCCAAGCCTTTCCAAGCCCTTTGGTCACATGCAGGTCACAGTGCTCCCCCAAAGTAGAGAGTCAGTTTTAACCCTCTCTGTGCTGGACAGTGGCCAAGGAGGTAGTGTCAGGTCCCAGCAGAGACCATCCAGGATCACGCCATGTCTCACTGGGAAGGAATAATGTGATGCTGGAGGGAGGGGGCATGATGCTGGGATCAGGGCAGACCCCTGTAGCCTCCTTCAGCTCCAACCTCTTTTTCATCTTTACAGTTCAAAGCCGGAAAATATCCTGGCTGACCTTTTCCCCATAGGGCCATGCTGTCACCCCTGCCTGACCTTAGGACACCTACTTCTGCTTGCACAGAGCCAAGTACCTGCCCTAACAGATGGGTAGTGCTAGAGAATCCCCAGAGAACCAAGATGACAGGCTCCTGAGAAGCTGATGTTGTCACCACCAGACTGGCTCACCCCCTTGGCCATAGCCTTGTGGTCAGGGGCAAATAGCTCTCTTCCAAGGGGCTGGAGGGGCTTAGCAGGCCTCTCCTGTGCTTCAGAGAATGTTGGGAATATTCTGGAGGGAGCTGGGTCTTGCAGGAACAGGCAGGGACAGGCATGGTGCATGGTGTGGTACATGCTGCTGCCAGTCCTGCTGAGCCATGCCAGCCCAGTGTGTGGTGGCAGAGCCCCTGTGAGCCTGGTCTGCTGGGACACGAGCCCCAAGTCTGCTGGATCATGTGGTAGAGGACCCAAGGTGTTCGGATGCCTGTGATGGAGACCACAGCAGGCTGAGCCAGCTGCCTGCCTGACATCTTCCCGAGGGTGGGATGATTTGGGTACCTCCCAGCAGTACAAGCTGCTCCTGCCACTGAAACAAAATCTCCCCAGCACCTTGGTGGTGTGCAGGGCTTGCAACCAACACTGCAGGCCACAGGTCGGGCCATGTGCACCTCTGTTTTGTGGGAACAAAGCAAAGAAAGCCCTGGTGCATTCTGGGATGCTGGGGGACTCTCCTGACCCCCTCCATGGCAGAGCTGTCCCAGGGTCAGAAGAAGGAGAGTAGGACAGCTCAGGCCCATACCCACAGCTCAGCCACACTCACTCATGGCCCCTCTCCCCATCAACGTATCCTTGTTGCTCCAGCCCCCTTGACCAGCTGGAATGCTTGCCCTAGCCCTGCCGCCCCAGGATGGCCTTTATGCCCTGGCTCCTCTCCTCCTGCATTGCTGCTGCAAAGTGACACCCAACGGACGGGAACAAGTGGTGCCCTGACACAAATGCCACCCTGGTACCACTGCGCTGGCAGCTCTTGCTTGCTGGCCCAACCTTACAGCAGGAAAGGCAGTGCTGCACTGCTTTCCCCAATTTCATGTTTCCCTCAGCCCCTCACACAGAGCTTCCCTGACTGCCTGTGACTCCCACGACTTGCCCAAGGCCTAGGAGAAAGTGGCCCTCAATTCCTTTCACGATTCAGACCAAAGGATGGGTCACTGCCCACTCTGTTGGATGGAGCAGCAGGTCTGGCAATGCAGATGGCCTGCAAATGATCTGGCTATGCAGAGGTGGGAGGGGTCCATAGCCCCTGGCACAGGCTGGCCAGGCTGCCAGGGGTTGCCGAGGAGAGGCTGGGCAGGAGTGCTGGCAATGGCTGGTCCATGTGGGCAATCAAGGCTGGCATGTACTTCTTCTCCCCACCCAGAGCCAGGCAGGTCCCGCCTGGATCAAATGCTAACACATACCTGGGGCTAGCTGCTAGCTATCTGGAAGCTAGCTGCTTCCCCTGCAGTGCTGACTTCCTCCCACACCACTGGGTCCCCTCAGCCCTCTGGCCCAGGGAAAAGTGCCATGTGGTTGGTCATAGGGCTGTTCTCCCTGGCCCACACTCAACTGAGTTTGTGTCTGGCTCTGGGATAATGCTAGCATTACAGGGGAATAGCAAAGACCTTTCTGCCCACTTCACTGGCAGGGAGAAGGTGTGCCCAGCCAGGGTGGTGACAGCTGTCCTTCCTATACCTGGTGCTTCCCTGTGAGTTTGGTCCTTTGGCACTGCTGAGATCTCCCTGGAAAGCTGTTTGTGATGCCCTGTTTGAGGACATGGTAGGGAGAAGAGAAGCCCTTTCTTCACAGGATCCCATGCACTCCTGGAACAGCAGGACTTTCTGCAGGAACATGAGCCCTGGAGGCCATTGGTCCAGAGCGTGCCTTCCTTGTTCCTCCCTAAGAACACCCCTGCTGTAAGCCAAGGGTATGGAGAGCCTGGCAGGGACTACTCAGTCAGAGAAACCCCCAGAGACAAGTTGGACATGATGAAACATGTGCTGTCTGAGAAGCCCAGAGCTGATCTGACCCTGACTGAGCTGTCTCAAGCCAGTCCCAGAGTGAGACTCAACTCTGGGTTTAGGAACTTGGAGATCCCCATGCTCTCCTGGATGTCAGCCACACATGAGGATGTGTATCCACACAACTTTCCACTCCTCCTGTGTTGCTGTAGGAGCACATCAGCAAAAACATTGGGCATCAAATGGTTTGGGTTCCCTGGTGCCAGCAGCAGGGTGCCCTTATCGCTATCGGGGTGTTCCTCTGGTACCCACAATCCTCCACTGTGTATGCTATCTCCTCTTGGATGTGTTGGCTCATTCCCCAGGAGGAGAAAGTTCAGGCTGGAGCAAAACAACTGCAAACACAGGTGTGGGCACACCTGGCTCCAGTGCCTAGGGCTGTGCACCCGACTCCCTCATGCTGTGCCACCTAGGGGGATTGCCAAGGTGCCTGGACACTGGGTGTGATAGAGCGACAAAGCTCTGCACCCCACCATACCACAGCCTGTCACAAACAAAACGTGTGGAGCCTCTTGGGACACATCACAGAACAGGGCATGGAAGACAGGCAGCAAGGAGTGCTAAGGGACACTGACAGGGAAAAACTGTTGTCCCCTGGCAACTCTCTGCTCACTCCCTACCTCACCAGGAGCACCACAGGTCCTGCTCCAGCAGGGATGAGTTCAAAAGCAGCCCACTGTGTCCATACCAATGGCTTCTGGTCCACAGGCAGTCAGTGCCTGCCCCAGCGAGCAGCCCCAGGTGCTTGGCTCTGACCCCCCAGCTTTGGCAGCCCGTGCTGGGGACAGTGTCTTGCTTCCCCTTTCACCCATGGTGCCAACTTGCTACCGCCTCCTAGGGAGGAGGGGAACCTCTCACTCCTGTTCCTTCTCAGCTGGGTAGGTTCACTGCTCCCCACAGGGTCCAGGTGCTGGTGCCCTGGCGGGTGTCCCAGCTCCTCCCTTCCCACCTGAGCAGCAGCTCGGCGTTATGTAAGTGCAGGAAGAGCGTCTCCGCCAAGGCCGGATCGAGGCAGCAGCCTCTTGGCGTCAGACGCTGCTGGGCGAGGAGGCGGGCGTGCGCCGGGGTGGCTCACACGCGTGGGGCAGCCACGTGTAAGCCCACCCGCTCGCCGCTCTGCACACAGCCCGGCAGCACGCCCACGGTGCATGTGCATGTTGGGTGGGAAGGGGATGGAGAGGTGTCTCTGAACATGCATGCATGGGTGTTGCTCCCCCCTGCACATTACCACCCACGGGGGAGCAGCAAGCCTCAGAACCACTGCCTGCTGTGCCAGCCAGGCAGACACACCTGTACCTGACGTGCTGATGGGCCACAGGTCCCCTCAGGGTGGTGGATGGGTCCACGTGCTGAAGACACTGGCAGCCTCGGGCACCTGCGGCGCCGCTGGCCCAGATTGGCTCTCCCATGCCTACCCAGACCTGCTAGCCCCTGTACAGGCTGCTCCTACACAGGGTACCACCACCTCTCTCTGTCACCAGAGCCAGCCCCACACAGTGCAAGTGCAGGACCTGAGACAGCTCTGTCCACTCCTTGCCTCTGGGGTTCACCTCATCAAGGCTGGGGAGCCTGCAGAGTGGTAGCCCCTTGGGACCCCCTCTTCAGTCTCCTCTGTCCTCACTGCTAGAGGAGGCAGCAGGCAGTTCCCGCAATCCTGCCTCCTCAGTTTGTCAGGGAACGGATGGGAGTAGCCCCCAGCACGTTCAGCTGTGAGGACACGGAGAGCCTGCCCAGAGCATCCCCGAGACCTGCCCTGCTCAGGCAGGACAGAGCCACTTTCCAGGCACGGGAAGTACCACTCCAGGTCACACGTGTCTGCTCCGGGGAAGCACAGGGGAGCTGCCGAAAGGGCAGGGGCTGGCACTGGGACTCTCGGGCTCTCTACCCAGGCTCTCAGTGACGCTCAAGATGGCTTTCGAGGCAGCACAGCTGCTTCCCAAGGAACCTGCTGCGCTCTCCAATGCCTGTCTGTTGCTGGACACCATCCATGCCCCTGCAGGCACTGTCTGTGTGGACAGAGGTAGCCAGGGAGATGAGCACAGAGCCCAGCAGCCAAGACATACAGCTGGGGGCTGTTGTTACTGCCCGGCAGACAAGACGGGCACAGCGGGCATGGCGGAGCAGAGCCACCCGGACCTGTACCCAGGGATAGGCTGGGACCACGCACGGACTCCGTGCCAGATACGGCCTCCTCTCCCCAGCCAGATCCCACCGCCGCTGACACCCTCCAGCCCCGGGATGACACAAGGCCCCCTCTCTTGCCAGCCCCACACCGCTGCCCGCTCCGAGCACGCTGCCCCGGGGCGCTCAGCCCCCGGCAACTCCCAGGCGGTGACACCCACCTGTGGAAGAAGAGGAGGATAGACAGCAGGGTCTGGTCGATGTTCCTGTTGCATATGCCCTGGTTGAAGAGGTAGCAGGGGTCCCGTACGACGGGCTCCAGCGAGTCCTGGCGCATGATGGAGCTCAGCTTGTCGGTGTTGAGGTTCTGTCGGACCAGCTGCTCCCGCAGCTGCCGGAAGCTGCTCACGGTGGGGCTGCCCGGGTTGTTGTTCTCGCCCCCGGCCCCCTCCTCCAGTCCGCTCCGGTTGGCCAGGTCCAGGCAGCAGCTGCAGCAGTCCAGCCCCACGGGCGACCGGCACTCCTCCGAGGGCGACGAGGATATCCCGGGCGTACCCGCGCCTGGCCACGGCGGCGCCGCCGGGGCCGCTCCCGGGGTCGCGGAGGGCGAGCGGCTGCAGGACGCACCCGGTGCCGAGCTCCGCCAGC
>VWZN01012607.1:18465-34016 GCA_013396955.1 Regulus satrapa | reverse complement strand
CGCCCCTCTCAGCCGTTCCCCGGAAGAGCACCAATCCCACGCTTGGATCCCGGAGAATTTAGTGAATGATAACATGGGGTGGCGTGGGGGTGACAAAGGGCCACGGTGCCCCCTTCCTGGTGTGGGGACCCCCTGTCGCGCTCTGCGCTTTCCGCGGGTGGCATGGGGGCTTGGGAGGCTGCTCCTGCCCGCAGCATCACTCCCTGAAGCATTGGCGCGGGCAGCCCGCCTGGCTCCAGAGACGGGGCAGGAAAGAGGAAAAAGGGGATGAAAGGCACTAGAATGGGAAGGGAGGGCAGAATCAGGAAGGACCCGGCTCCACTGCTGGGAACGCCTGGGAGCCGCCTCGCCCACAGCCAAGCCAGGCACGGGTGGAACGCACGAAGCCTGGGGGCTACAGATGTTGGGCACGTTGAGACTCGCGGCAGGTGCCTGGGGCTCGGGGATATGCGAAGGAAAATGGGGATTTCTAGGAGGAGGAGAAGTTGTTTCCCTTGCACTGTTTCATCTCAGGGTGAGCATTTCTGCCACCACTGACCCACACTGGGGGTCTAGTGAGGAGTGGTTGGGGCACATGGTGCTGTCCTGGGGCTGGGACATGGGACAACACCTCAGAGAGGTGGGGATAACTGGCCCGGGATCCTCGGAATGAGATTCGGAAAGGTGACAAGGTCCCGGCTTGGAAGCACACGCAGAGATGGGGTGAGAGGGAGGCCGCGGGGCTGGGCTGCCACTGCTGCCAGTCAGCGATCCCCGGGACCAGCTCGGGGAGCCCTCACCCTTCAGAGAGATGAACAACCGGGAGCTGGTGGGGAAGGGCTGGGCGAGGATCCAAGGAAGCGGAGCTGCAGAGGGGAGGAGCGGACAGGCTGGGGAAGCCCACCATGGGCAGGCAGAACGTAGGAGCGGCAGGCGGGTGTACAACGGGTTTGCAAAAGGGGTGGTGGAAGGAGCTGCAGGAAGCAGTGATCCGAGGATCGTAGTATGTCTGAAGGGTGTGGGATTGATAAGAGGTAAACTGGGTCTACTCTGGCCGGGCAAAGCCACCAGAGCACTGGAACAGCAGAGGTCCTGGTGGCAACGCAGTGCCTGCTGGGGCTGTTAACAGGGTAGCTGCTGCCACTGAAGGAGCGGAAGGGGTGTCCAACAAACATTCCTGTTCCCTGTTTAGCATGAAGAAGGAAGGTGCAATCCCATGAGGATGAAGCAGTTTCCAGGCCATTAGTAACCAGGGGAGTCATGAGACTCCCAAATCTACTGGAGACCCACAGCTGGGAGAGTGGCCAGGGCAGGGCTCGGGCAGGGCTTCCCATGCCAGGCCCCATCGGGCCTGGGGACCAGCAGGATCCAGCTTCCGGTGAAGGTGGCACCAGCCTGGGGTCCATGTGTGGGCGTGGGGAACTATCAGCCCTGGAATGATGCTTAAAACAGGTGAATTCCTGAAGAACGGATGACCCACAAGCTGCCCTAGGAGTGTCCCCTCCTTCTCTGCACTGGTGGATGCTGAGAGCTGTTCCTGAGGTGCCCCCTCAGCCCTTCTTGTAGGCAATGAGGGAGGGAAGGGAATGGAGCCTTACCCATCTGCCCTGTGGCACGGGCTAGTAAGGGGGCCCTGGTGACCCCACCATTTCCAGGACCCAGGGAAACAGCAGGGCGCTGAGATTTCTTTTTTTCATCCCTCCGGTTTCAGAAGGACCCTGGTGAGCTGCTCTCCGGCTGCACCCCGGGCGGAGCTGAGCCCCACGCCGCACTCCGTGGGCAAGAGGCTGCTGCCATCCCGTGGGCACAGGGAGAAGGACGTGCTCGGGGCTGGCACCCCTTCCTCTGCCCCTGGCCTGGGGCATCCTGCTTGGCCCTGACGGTGCTGGAGGTGGCTCCTGGTGCAGGTCGTTGACTCCTCCAGGCTCCTTGTGCCCTTTGGCTATGCCTCCTCACCCAGCTGAGCTCCCACAGCTGCACCAGAGCTGCCTGCCACACAGGGCTTGGGGCTGCTCCTCACTGCTCTTCTGTAACTGGCACACGTCATATGGCTGCTACCTTCTCATGTGCAAGTCATGATGAGCTCCCTAAAGCTCCAGATCCAGGAGCCACATCCTGGTTCAAGGTGATCAGCTGGTGGTGGCAGCTGGAAAGTAGGTTTCCTATGTTTAGCTCTGGCCTTTTTGGGTCCTGCTGTTCATGGGACTGGGACAGTGCTAGTTTCTGCACACCTGCTTCCCTCAAGGGCACCCACATGCTCCACACCCAGACATTGCAGCCCTAAGCCACAACTGGCACAGGGTGGCGTGCTGGAGGGAGCGAGGATTCAGTTGACTCTGGGGCAGACCAGGAGGGCAGGGACAGATTTGGTCCCGAAGCCTATTGCACTCAGAGAGGTTCCATGTTACTCCCTTGGCTCTGAAAGGGATTCCCCACTCCTGGCTGAAATGCGGGGTGTTCTGCTCCCAGCTCAGGGCAGGGGCTTCAGTCCTGCCCCAACTTCTCCTGCAGCCCCCTGGACAAGAGGAGGTAGTGGACTGAAAAGGAGAGAACAGGGGGAATGTGTGGGGCTGTGGAGGCCTGGGTTCAGCCGGCTCTGTGACAGCCTTGTCCCCCGCCATGTGCCATCTGTCTGTCCAGTGCCTGTCCAGGTGCCCCAGCCACAGCCCTTTTCCCCAGTGCTCACTTTGGGAAGGCCCTCCCTGTGGAGTCTGGGAGGGAAGACGCACCCTGTCCTGTTCTCAGGTAGTATCCAGATCCCCTCCTCTCCTCAAAGACCCCGCAGCAGCTGGGTCAGAACCAGGCAGGGCTCTGTGTGCAATTTGTCTGTCCTGCCTTCCCTGTTCCTTCCCTGTCGGTGTGGTGGTGAGAGCTGGCTCATGCCACTGGGCCACCTGCTCCACAGGAGCCTGCCAGTTCTGGGCCCCTTGCCAGGTGACCCCCCCGCGCTCCACGGGTGCTAAGAATAACCAGCACTGTCAGCAGCCATGGTATCTGCAGGCGCCACCAGTGCCACCCCCATGCTAGCCTGCTGGGCACAGGATCCATCTGCTGCCTGACATAAGCAACCAGCCATGGGGGGAGACAGGTGGGCAGTCTTGGGGGACACGTGTGGCTGTGAGGAGGGGTCCTGTCCCCCCCCCCAGCCAGTATGCTATGGAGGGACATGGAGGTATTGCTGCCCAGCACCCAGCACAGGAATGTGGGGAGCTGCCTGCCTTTCTTTTGTTACGATTTTCCCAGTGTTCCACAAATGGACACCCTGTCCTCACCTCTGCATCACCCCTGGGAGATTTGGGCAGCCCCCAGGGCTGGTGACAGTAGCTCTGCCTTCCTGCCTGCAGAGGGATGGGGACCCAGCAGGCTCAGTCACCTGGAATCTCCATTAAGGGAGATGAGCCACCCTGAAGGTGGTGCAGAGCAGTGTGTGGGACAGCTCCCCTAAGCACCAGAGCAGCTCTTTTCCCTGTGTGTTGGGCCACAAGAACCAACACAGCTCCCCAAGCTTCATGTGTGGTGGAGTCAGAGATCTGCAGCTGGCAGAGGACTGGGCTGGAGATGCCTCCAGCTGTAGCCACTCTGCTATAGGGGGGCCCTACATGGACCATTCCCCAGGGATGCAGTGCTGCTGCTTCTCCTCTGGGACCCATGGGAGTCCCATTTGCCCCTGTGCCCAGGCCCTGAAGAGAGGATTCTGCAGGACACCATGCTCCTAGCAAGGACAAACATAGTGCAGAGCCTTCCTCCCAGGCAGTGATGGTGAGTCATGCAGAACCAGCCTGTGATGTTTTGTCTTTCTGTGTGACACTCCAGTAAATCATATAAGATGTCCTGACAGCCTGGGCCAAGGCGACCTGTGGCATGTGGGGCTCCTTGCATCACTCTTCTAGCACTGGGGACTCACACAGCCCTGGGAGGGGCCCTGGGCACAATGGTATTGTCAAGGAGCATTTCCTACTGGGACAAAGGGTAGTGGGCTATTCCAATGCAAGGGTTTCCAGCTCATTGGGGAGGGATTAAAACCAAGCTGGCTTTTCCAAGGGATTGATGAAAGCCTGGGGTTGTCTGGCAACAAAGAGGTATAACTTACTGTTCATCTACATGGCAAGCATTAACTGACATTGAAAAAACACTTTCAAGCTCTGTGAGGAGCACAGCAAAGAGCCATAGGAGCTGCAGGGATGCACTGGGGGAGTATTGAAATCATTATGGCACCCAGGAATGTAGATGCTGCAGGCCAGTCTGGCAGAGCATGGGGTGGGCCAGCAGGGCTCAGCTCTGTTCCACTTTGCCTGTTTGGAAATCTAGGTTTGGAGTTGAGCAATCCCTGCCCATGGTCTGAGACTGGGGGCACTCTTGGCAAATGGCAGATGAGGTCTGGGGTTGAGGTTCAGTAGAGATGGAGCCACACTGGTCATTCGGGCATTTTCAGATTTTTAAAATTATTATTATTATTATTATTATTAAAATTTTAAATAGTCTCTGCTTCCCTCTTGTGGGGAAGAATTGCTGTGCCAGGGGGATAAAGTACATGGCTGCAATTAGACATTTTATCACAGCGAAAATCCCTTCCTGGGTGCCTGCTGCTCTGACAGTGGCTGTGGGCTGTGGCACCTGCTGTGCCACCCACAGGTAATGCCCCCATCTTCTGTGCCTGGAGCTTTGCATTTACCCACTTTCCTGCCTTCATTTGTAGCCTGTGATTCCCAACATGTTCCCAGGTGTCCAGGGAAGTTGCTCTGAAACCCCCCCGTCCCCCCGGTTGGTGTTAGGAATAACCTTGTTCCTGCTTGGCCAGCCCTGGGTGAAATGACCCGCAGCTGGTCCCAGAGCTGTTGGCCCTTGCAGCACTGGAACAGAGGACACAGGGCATGGCAGAGGCTTAGGGGGGAGGTGAGATGGCAGGACATGAGATGTGGGACAGTGTCCCAGGTCCTACCAGGATCATCCCAGGTCAGGCACAGCCCAGATGGGGCACATGAACTGTTGCAGAGGCTACATGAGGTGGTGGGAGCCATCCCTCCTCCCTGCACTGGGCTCAAGGGGACACAGCCTCCCAGGCATCTGTGTGCCTACACACAAGTGTGTGCGTGTGTGTGTGTGTGTGTGTGTGTGTGCATGTGCATGCACACTCCCCTTCCTCATCCTCACCTCTGGGGGCTTCTCTGTGCTTCAGGTGTTGGCAGTCATGGCAAGTACCAGGAATGTCTTATTTTTGATGGCATTTGAAAGAATGTGCAAATACTCAATGAGACATTACATTTTTTCCCCTGGGACTTGTGCCTCCCCACAGCAATAAACTCCAGTTTTGAACATTTTGAACATTTGAATTAAGAAGTGCTTTTGGCTTTGGTGAGTCCCTCTTTCCAGCCCTTATTGGGAAGGGGGAGCAGAGTGTGTGGGTGCTACTTCAGAGCTTGCCAACACACCCACCCTGCCAGCTCAAAGCAGCAGCAGTGGATTTAGCCTGAGGTGCTATTGCCAGGCACCTGCTGGTCCTGCCAGTAAACTCATTGCTGGTGCCACCACAAACCTGGTTCTGATGTCCCACTCCTGTGGCAGGGCTGCCTGGTGTGCTGCTGAAGATGCAACAGATACATCCCCCTTCAAGCTCATCTCTGGAGACTGAGTGATTACATGATGGGAGCACAGTGGGCTGCAGGTATGTTTGTTTGGAGTGACCCAAGAGCACATTGGACTCTCCTGGCTGCTCCTGGCTGGGTACCAAACAGGCACTCAGACTCTGAGCCTTGTCTGGATGGATTTTGGGGATACTACCCCTCTCAGACCCTTCCCTCAGCTCATTTCTTCTGCCCATCCTCCTGTACCTGTCCTCAAATTTCTGTGATGGGCATGCAGCAGGTAGGCAGTGTTGGAGACCTTCTTGCCCTGCAGATCTGTGGCAGTGTCTCAAGGAGCAATGCCTGATTTGCCCTTGCCTGTGGCCATCCTGGGAGATACAGGAGCTTCTCCTTCAGCCCCCATCTGCTCTGTGCTCCCAGCATGCTGGCACCAGCCAGGGATTGGTGTTTGCTCAAGGCTCAGCTCAAAAGAATCCCCCTCACCCCTCTCCTGGGGTCGATGAGTGCCCCCATCCCTTCATTTCTCCTGAGAAGGTGGAAGAGCTGCAGTGTCAAAACTTTCTGCTAGAGGTGTGACACAGCAACTGGGCTTCCAAATCCACCTAATTTGGGATATTTAAAAACAATCATTCCTGCAAAACAATTAATTTCCCTGGAAAGCCCCTGCAGTTTTGGGATCGTTTCTTCCCTACACTTGTTAATTTATGGGAGACATTATAAGTTTTAATTTACAGGAGAGATTATAACTTATCACAAAGCAGAAGCAGAAAAGCCACAGTTACAATTTCCAGTTCTGCCTTTAATTAACACTGGTGATGGGCTGCCCAGTACCAGGAGCTGCCACACAGTAAATCCTGCTTTAAATACTCACTTGAGTGACCACAGAAATGTGGGCTTTATTAATATGAATAAAGTTGCTTTATGTTCAGTTGAACATAAAGCAATTGAACAATTTAATAATGCTCAACACTTATCCAGTTGTTGCCAAAATGGGTGGACAAAGTCTTTCCTTTGCCGAGTTTTCTGTGGTTAAGGATGAAGATGGATGCTGGCCAAGCTGTGAGTATGAGGTTAAGCCTGTTCTGGATGCAGGAATCAAACACAGACCTGTGGCTCCAGCTGCCTCCCTGGATGTGTCTGGGCGACAGGGGTCTGTGGGGACAGTCTTGCTCACAGCCTGGCCAGGGAAAAGTAGACAGGACACCCCCAGATCCTTGCATGCTGAGCTGGCTGGCTTGAGGCAGTGCCATGGTAGAATGGGGCCTGCCTGCACTGGGGTAGTCGGGGGCTCCCAGCAGCAGCAAGGGTGGACAGTCCTCTGAGGTTACAAAGAGAAGGAGCCGTACTAAGTAATGATGTCCCCTTGCTGCTTTTGGGGAGGGGATGAGTGGGGTCCCGTCGGTGCTGGGGCAGTCTGCCACCTCAGAGATGCTTACAGTCAGCCTGGGATCAGGAGCTGGCTGCCATCCTCTTGGCTCTAACACCAGAACGCACACCTTGGAAGATGGGGAGGTAGCAGGAGCTAGAACATGTCACACACACTTGAGCTCTCTCTGGAAGGTGCATTCCAAGCCCTGCGTCCAGCTACAGAGTTGCTGTGGAACCAGTTGTACTCTGGCGACACCCACACCCTGGGTGACCTGTGCTGTGCCCCATCCAGATCCTTTTAGGAGAGGACATCTTGCTCTATAAGTGCCTCTACACACCTCAGTTTTCCCCATCTGCAGGTGGTGAGATGAGCTGGGAGCTGTAATAGGGATGGCAGGTAGCGGGAAGGTCGCTGTCCCCACTCATAGCACACTTAGGGCAGGAGCCATCACGCCGGTGTGCAGACAGCGTGTGTGAACAGCGGCAGGCAATCCCACAGGCCCGTGGGCTCCCCTGTAAAAAGATAATACTCAAGAACAGACGGTAATTAATACGACCGAGACCTTTATAAACTGGGTTAGATGCTAGCAGTTTATTTCAGGGCGTGGGTTGGGAAAGCTTGCTCAGAGCCAGCAGAGTGAACTCAGAGCAGGCATAAGGGGGACAACAGGATATTGATTAGTAAGGGTGGATACAATCATAATCAGTAAGAGAACCAGAGGGCAGATATAAGAGAAGATTAATAAGAGCATGAAAGAGGGTCTAAGTAAGTAAAGGAGGTGAGTCAGAGAGATAGATCAGTAAGCAGAGCAGGGAGAAGTAAGTGTGAAGAAAGGAAGAGAGGAGAGTCAGAAGAAGTGAGCTCACTTTCTACATTCATTTATATAGTCAATACACTGAATATTCTATTTTTTAAACTAACCAATCTTTCTACGTATACTAATACAACTACATTTGCTTACAACCTATAGAATCTGTTAGTTTTGTTTCAATTAGGTTATCTCAGGGTCCTCTGAACCTTTCCTTAAAAGGAAAAGGTAGAGGGTCTCTTGCAGGAGTTTTATGGGGGAAAAGAATGTGCTTTGTCATACCAAACCGTTTCCTATTCAAAACCACACTTTAAGTTGAATTTCTTCTTTTTCAGCTTCTTTGGCCTTACAATCATATTTATAATTCCTTTCTAATTCACCATTCCCTACACTCCCCGTGCTGGGGGCAGCCGGAGCCGAGTATTCCATGCCTGCGGCAGCAGCCACTGGATGGCAGCAAGTGCCAGCGGCAGAAGGAGCGGGGCTGGCTGCGGGGCACGGGCAGCCCGTGGGGAGCGGAGCCGGGAACTGCAGGGCAGGCCCAGCACGCTGCCGGCAGGTTCCTGCTGCCAGGGTGTCCTTTATGGAGCCTGGGGAGGTCTGAAGGGGAAGGATTACTGCTGGGGCAGTGATAAACTGGCACAGCCATGTGTAGTAGGTAACCAGACATGTTTGTTCATCAAGAAATCGGTAAATGAACAACTGAGGGTATCTGTTAATTAGGGATGGGAAACTTAAATACTGGGAGAACAGAATAAAGTAACCTTATTTGGAAAAGTCTCTACAAGAAATAACAACCACTGCGAAACTGACCCCCTCCTCAACTTGCGAAACCGACCCCCACCAGAAGAAACGGCCGAACACAAATGCAAGAGAAACAGAAAGATATACGTGTCACAAGACATCACAGAGTATAAAAAGCAGAGACTTTTGAGTAGTGGTCGCGAGCTGTGGTGGAGCAGGAGACTCCCCAGCTGCCCAGCGCTGTTTTGTTTACTGTCGTTTGCTTAATAAATTCCAATATGGTTTAATTTGGCTTGTGTCCAGTCCCCTTATTGGGACTCACTTATAACACCATGGAGGCAGGGGCAGAGGCAAGGGGCAGCCCCGAGGCTGGGTCAGATGGGCGTTAGGCAGGTCCTGCTGCACAGCTCGGGCAGGGACACAACATCCAAGGGTGAGGGGTACAAGGTAGCACAGTGTAAGGGATGGAATAATAGAACCATAATTTTTGTTGGCAAGAACATTTGAGGTCACTGAGTTCAACCACTAGCCTGACACTGCCCTGCTGCTATCTGGCCCACAAAGCCTCTTGAGCCTTTCATACTAATTATTATAGACATAATGAAAGCATGCTTGCTGCCATCCCTGTCATGGCTGCTTGTGCAAACACCAGGGGAAAAACAGCCCCCAGGAATTAAAGTTTTCCAGCAGATTCTGTAGCAAATGGCTTCTGATTCTACAGATGGCCTTTGCACAGTAGGGTGTCCTCGTGCAGGCATGAGAACAACACCCCAGCCTGATCCAGGTGTTTCACACCTCTCTGGCACTTCTGGACTGGGCAAGAGAAAATCAGATCCTAGGCTGTTTGCTGCAGGAACCCAGAGGAACATGGTGCTCCTCTGGAAAGACTTCCAGTGAATGAAGGATGCTGCTGGTTCACCTGCAGGGGGTTCTTTGAATGAGGGAACAAAGGCTCTTTGCATCCACTGAAATGTCCTGGAGATGGTTCTGGGGTGATGAGATGCTCTCACAACTGAGAAGGGTTGGGAAAGCACTCAGGGCAGCTAGAGCCAAGGACAGCAAGGCCAAGAAGGATCCAGGCCATCATGGCACAGTTGGTTCTGCTGGCAGCAGGATCACTTGTTTCCATGTTTTGAAATCAGGAAGCTAGTCCCAGGGAGATGATGGGGAGGAAACCAGTGAGGGAGGGCCTTTGCAGAGGGCTTCTTGCTTCCACCTGGATTTCTGGTTCTGCTTGGACTCAGGGAGGTGCTGTAGTTCTTTTTCTCTGGTGATGTCCCCAAGCCTCAGACAGGAGTTAATGGGCTCATGAACAGAATGTGAGTCTGAGGGTATTAGGGAAAATGCTACCTCTAACAGCTGGCATGGGAACCAGGTACATGATGGCTGCAGGAAGGTGGTGGGTGGGAGAGCTGACAGAATCCAATCTGGCTGCAGCTGTGTGGGATTCACAAATGCCCCCAAAGTGCTGATGGGGTAACCGGGGCACTGGTGGGGTTGGCACATTGGTAGCGGTATGGGAATTACAAATTCCAGGGCAAAATAAACCAGGTAGCAATAGGCTGTGCTGTGATGGACCACTATTCAACCAGATGAGAATTGCTCATCAGAAAGCTGGGGCAGAGCAAAAGAATAAACATCATAAATAGCTTAGGAATGAGGTAAAAGTTTGTTATAAGTTTAATGCAATTAAGGTAAATTAGTCATTACGTACTGGTGAGACATGGACATGTAACAGTGCCCTTTGGGCCTGTCTTATGTGTATGCCTTTATCAGTAAGAGCTGCTGGGATCCCTCTGTGGTGTGGCTAGGTGCACGAAGAGGAGAGCACCTGCGCCCCAAATGACTTGTGTTCCTGAGCACAGGCTCTCTCACTCTCCAGCAGCCAGGCTGGGTCTCCTCGGGGACACAAATAGTCTCAGCACAAAGAGAGAAGGCAAGGCAGGATGCTTTCCTGTCAAAGCCTCATTATTCAAATTCAAGCTCCTCTTCAAAAAAACAGAATGTCAAGAAACAGCACGGCTCCGGCATCACTGGTCTTCTGGGAGAAATGTGAAAAGTGGCATCTTAAGCATCCAGTTTCTGTAACACAGGAAAGCCTTGGGTTGCTTGTGCCCTGATGGATTCCCCAGGATGACTTCAAAGTCTCTTCCCAGCCCCCAGCTCATCAGCAGTGTGGGATTTCATCTGAGGAGCCAAACCCCGGGGGACAGAAGGGAGCCCCATAGAAGTTGGGGGCTGGGAGGCTTTGGAGGGGTGGTTTTGGGGTCAGCATCACCTGCTAAACCTCATGCTCAGCCCTTTCCATTTGGAATGCTGTGTAACAGCCTCCCTGCTGCCATGCTGCCAGACTGGCCTGAGCAGCACAACGTTGTGTGGCCAAGGTGATGCCCACTACCGGGAAGCTGGAAAGGACCTTTCTTATCCCAAAGAGCTTCTGGCCTTGAGCACTGCTTTGGGAGATGTGTGAGCTGGTGATGGTCAGCATGAGCGGGGAAAGACAGCCCTGATCCCTGGAAGGACAGTCCTGCTCCCAGTC
This sequence comes from Regulus satrapa, assembly GCA_013396955.1. Taxonomy (NCBI): domain Eukaryota; kingdom Metazoa; phylum Chordata; class Aves; order Passeriformes; family Regulidae; genus Regulus; species Regulus satrapa. The sequence continues at coordinate 22,995 of VWZN01012607.1, read as the reverse complement.
CCGCTCCCTGGAAGGACATCCTGCCTGCTCCCTTTTTGCTCCCTGGGGTAAAAATAGCCCTGCTTGTCTGCTGCAGCCTGGCTTGTGACAGACATCTTGCAAGGCCTTAATTTAAACAATGAGGGACCTCAGATCACAACCTGACACCAAATAAAGGACAAACTGCAGCTGAGCTGGGCTGTATGTCCATTGGCAGTATCCTGCCCTTGGGAGACTGCTTGAGAGTGTGGGAATCAGGGGCAGCATGGAATGGGGGTGGCTCATAGGTGGATGGCTGTCTCCACAGGAGGATGGAGTTCCCAGACCCAGACTAGTACTAGGGCTATGGCTATCCCAGAGCTGTGTCTGTACTCAACACTGCTGTTACCCACAGGAAGGGTCTTGTCCCCAGGGTCCCTGTTCCCATATTTCAGAGCTGCTGGGTTTTAAGCCCTTGCAATTTCCCAGTGAAGGAAATCCCTTGGCACCCTGATCTTTAGCACACCTTTGAGTGCCTGGGGGAGTGCCTAGGGAGGGGGGCACCTGGCTGGGAAATGAAACTGATTTTTCTGCACTGTGTTCATGTGGGCCCACACAAACCCTTTCTAAATTCCATGAGGGTCCAAAGACAGGAGTGAGGGAGAAGGGCAGAATTGGGCCCTACCATCAGAAATGGCTCTTGCTTGGATATACTGCCAAGCATCCTCAGGGCTTGTCACGGGGGGGAACAACCTGCTTTTCCTTCTTCATTGCTTCCTTTCCATTGGCATCAAGTTTCAGCAGTGTGCTGGCACCATGAGCTTTGGTTGCTGCTGTCTGGGACACTCCCGTGTCCGTGTGAAGTTCTGTTAAGGCTGACCTGGAGAGGAATTACTGACAGAGCATAAGGACATGGACCTGAGGTGACAGGAGACATCCTGCTGGACGAGGGTTTCCTTGGTCAAGGCTGTGCTTGTTCAGCACATTTTGTTTTGTCCATTAATTGCTAGTGCATAACCAAGGCACACTCAGCATCAGATGCATGGGGCCTCACAGGGGATGCTGATGGACCTGACACATCACACATTGAGCAGAACTCTTGCCCCTGGTGATGTTGGTGCATACTCCGGGTATGCCTTTCGAGTCTAGGACTCCTCTTTGCTCTCCCCCATCTTCTGATGCTGAGGAGGGTGTCAAGAGCCATGCTGAAACATGGGGACAGACTCCAAATCACCTCTGCCTCAGAGCAGCCTCTCACTATTGTCAGAATGCCACTCTGGTGTCCCTCCTGCAGAACTGTGTGCCCAGCTGTATCCTGCTCTGGAGGCACATGCCCCTCAGGTACAGGCTTAGGAGGAAGGAGCTGGTGATGCCAGGAGGGAGACACCAGCTTGTGCTGCCAGTTGGACACCCCAGCACAGCCAGGATATGGCACCAGCTCCCAGAACTGTGCCCCCAGCCCATCCTGTGGCTCTGCTCTAGCCATTCCTTACAGTGTAACTTTCAGGCTTTTAATTAAATGTCCATGAAACACTCACTTGAGATGCTTAATTGAAAGTGAGAGCTAATTAATTTTATGGGCATTGGCCAGGTCTGTTTCATTTCTGAGTTAATGTCTGAGCGGGGCTGGTGGAGGTGCAGAGAGCAAGGCAGCCTCTGGCTCCTGAGACTGTCTAGACAGTCCTAGCTGTGAGTGTAGCTGGTGGCCCAGTCAGTCTGGTAGTTCTGTGTGGGGCTGGTACATCACTTAACTCCTTGCCAGTCTGGATCTCACTCCACCCCAACTGAGCAGGAGGGAAAGAGGGCTGAATTGGGCCTCTGTCCCAGCTGGTCCCACATCCAAGCACTGCATCCCAGGGACAGGCTCTGCTCCACAGCAGTGTCCCTGTTTCCAGGGACTGACTCAGCACGACATTGCCTCACCCTGAATTTGTCAACATTGCAAGAACCCTTTCCCCCACTTCAGAGTAGATTTAGAGCCAAAGATTTTCTTTCTCATAGCTGGCTCCCCCCAAGACCCCAGCAATGACTCCCATGGCCACGGGAGCTTGGTGGAGCTTCTCCCAGCAGCATCTGCTCAGTTTGGGGATGCTCAGAGTACTCTGCCCAGTCCTGTGAGTCTCGTGTCCCTGATTATGATCTCACTGGGAAAAACACAGAGGGGCAGCCACCCTCCACCTGTGAGCCAAATGGCCACCAAGGGACAGCAGTGGCACTTGGCAGAGCCCCTTGCTGCTGGCTGTGGGGAGGCTGGGAGCCAGTGCATGGGATTTGGAGAGCAAAGCTCCTGCCAGAAGCAGCCCAGGCCTGAATGAGGAAGGGAGAGAATTCCCTGCTAGAGCTGATGCCAGGCCTGAGGCACAGCGGGAGAAGTAAGGAGTAGGGCATGTCTGTCTCTCCCATGCTTCAGACCCCCTGGGAAGGGGTTAGGGGTGGCTCTGGTGAAGTTCTGCAGGTGCTGGGGTCTAGCTGGACCCCTTGGCGTGGTGACCCCATCCCTGCAGAGCTGCATGCACCAGTGCCTGCACCACAGGGAACACAGATGGGTTGTTTTTGAGGGCCTGGCAGACCTGCAGTCTCCTGCTTTATGGTTGACTGTAAAGGGCCTGCTATAAACTGTGATTGAAAACATGAATCATCTCACTAATTAAACAGTTACTCTGTGCCAGGAAATCTGTCTCTTTTGTCAGGATCTTTGTTTTCAAATGGGCATAAATCTCAGGCAAAGCTAAAGATTGGCTCCTGGACCCTTTATCACCAAGTAACAGTAATTTATCCTGCGATTTATCCTGGGACTAGAGAAGGAATAGAATTAATAATAAATATTCATTTTGAAACCACAGCAAGCCTGGAAGTGCCTAAACACCCACCAGAGTAGCATTATCATTCCCCAAACTGAGTTTGACTTGGCTCTGGGAGTATCTTGCCAAGGCCAGCCTGGTCTGGTGGGGGAGGTCAGGACACTTTGGGCACTGCACTGTCTGGCAGGCTCCATCAGTGGGGGGCTGTGTGCTCCCTCCACACCAGCTGGTGAGGATGGACAAGGAGGGTCATGTAGGGACCTATCTGTGCTTCAGGACTTGTAAACCAAAGCATCAACTGATGTGATATTCCACTCTGCAGTGTACTGGCTCCTGCTGAGACCAGTTTGGGTGAGGGTGGCTTGATTCTCATATCCCCTCTGAATCACCAGGCTCTGGGCATGGCCTGACAAGGCAGGGAGGAGCTTCTCTGGAGAGCAGAGGTTTCAGGAGGGGTTTGCAGGTGCCCCAAGTCTGCATCCTGACCAGGTCTTTGTTCATTGTGTTCATGAGCCCTCTCTCCTCCTGCCCAAGCAAACTGAGACTAATGCTGTCCCCATCAGGGGTGGTGCACTCAGGCTCTTTGCAAAGAGCCTCGGCACTTGTGCGTGACAGTAAATCCCTGCAAATTTCTTTACATGGTAGGGAGAGCTAGAGAACCACATCAGGATGTTAATGTCACAATGGTAATGTCACTATGGCTGAAGCACTGTCCAGGTACAGTTACCCAGGGTGGGCTCTTCCTGGTGGGGTCCTTTGGTGGGACCCCAGCTCCTGCCAGTCCCAAGTCCTAAGGTTGTGCCTGGTCCTGTCAGCTCCCAGGAAAAGCCTCATCCCTGATTCCTGTGCCATTTGCTTATGGTGCCTCATTGGTATTTACAGAAGGTTCTCAGGGAGTTGCCTCGCATCTACTGATTTGTGAGTCAACAATGACAGAGCCTGCATGAGCACAGGAACAAAGCACCAGCAAACAGTGGCAGACAGTGCAAGGCATTCACCCAGGAAGATCCTCTGACCTATATTAGCAGCATCTGCACGAGGTGAGAGAGAATGTGGAGCAGCTCAGAGCAGTGGGTGCAGCATCTGGATCCAGATGTTCATGTTACTACAATGAAGAAGAAACCCCAGCCCTGAAGCTCGTGCTCCTCAGCCTCTTCTCTGAGTGAATTTATTTGAATTCATGTCTGTGGCAGCTCAGCTGAGCAGCCCACAGCAGCATGCTTGCAGTCATGCAGAATGGACTCAGCAACGCCAGCAGAGAGGACCATTATGGTGGGATATGACTCTGGGATGCCAGAAAAAGCTGCTTACAGCTGGGGCTGTAGCACAGCTGCTGTGGAACACATCCCCAGATTGGCTTGTCCACAGCAGATGTGGCCCCAAGGCCCTCATCTGGATTTTCAGAGTAGGGATGTCGCTGCCTTAGGACTATGGGGTTCACCAGGATGCTGGTGATCCATCCTCGTGCACTGCTGGACCTCTGTCCATCCCTGCCTGAAGGCTGTGGAGTGACCAGACCTCTCTCAGCTCTCTAGAAGGCTTGGGGCTCCATGAAGGACCTGCAGAGAGGACTGGGGGATGTGCTTTTCCCCCCACTCCCTGTTTCTCCTGCAGCAAACCAGGTTGGGATTTCTTCCTCACACCCCAAAATCCCAGCACTGTCCCAGTTATGTCCTGCTGGCTTCAGGATATAAGCACTGGGAAGGTGCGGAAGGTGCGGAAGGAAGGTGCGGAAGGAAGGTGCGGAAGGTGCGGAAGGTGCGGAAGGTGC